>LR756426.1:190461-342961 GCA_902729485.2 Mus minutoides | reverse complement strand
TTTTCTGTGGTTGTGTGACATTTGGAATTCTGGGAACTTTTCAGAGGGTACATAAGTGCTCAGGCCCTGAGAGGTGAGGTTGTTGGTTGTTCAGGGGGTTGGTTGCAGTTTGTTAGTAGCTGTGCTTAAAGAAGTAAAGAAATTAGATTTAGGGATCTTTCTCTCTCCTCTATCCTTCTTTCTCACATATCTCCTGATAGGGGGTGAAACTGGTGGGGATAAAGGGTAGGAAAATAAGAACACAAAGTAGCAAAGACCATCCACAATCCTCCTGCTCCTGTATGGGACTCTCAGTGTGTCTCAACATGCTTGCTTACAGTAGTGTTTTGAGTAGAGGTGCGTCTGAGCCTACTTGGCTTTTTGAGATCACTCTGCATCAGTGCTTAGGATAGACTGTGGGAAGTCAGGACACAGACAGGAAGAAAATTTTGGAAAAACACAAAGATAAGGAGAGGAGTGGTCTGTGTTAGTGGCCAGACACTGAAGGAAACAGATTTTGTGTGTTTTGGGAGATAGAGCCAATAGGATTTCCTGATGGGTTGGGATGGGGTGGGAGAATGTGATCCTTGATCTTCATTGTCAGCTTGACTGAATCTGACTCACATAGGAGATGCACCTAGAAGTGCCTTTGAGGGTGTTTCCAGAGAGGAAGGGAGACGACCTACCCTTCATGGAAGCAGTGACATCCCGTGGACTAGGATCCCAGACACACAGACACACATTCTCCTCTGTCTGTCTGTCTGTCTGTCTGTCTGTCTGTCTGTCTGTCTCTCTATCTATCTATCTCTGCATGTTTGTGTTTTTATATCTGCGTTCTTTCTGTGCTTTCTGATTACCAGCTGCCTCATGCTTACAACATGTGCTTTCTCACCATGATAGACACTTTCTTCAACTTGTGAGGCAGAACTAGCACTTCCTCCCTAGGTTTCTTTTTGCCACGGCTTTGGTCTACAAGACAGTAACTAATACAGAGACCAGAATCAAAGATAACACCAAGAGTTTTGAACTGAGCCACTGGGAGGGTTGTACTGATCCATTTAAGATACTTAGAACATCCTGGGCATGCAGTACTTTTTGTTTGTTTG
The DNA here is from genome assembly GCA_902729485.2 of Mus minutoides. NCBI lineage: Eukaryota > Metazoa > Chordata > Mammalia > Rodentia > Muridae > Mus > Mus minutoides. The sequence goes on along the minus strand of LR756426.1, from coordinate 341,876 downwards.
TTTGTTTGTTTGTTTGTTTGGTTGGTTGGTTGGTTTTTGTTTTTCGAGACAGGGTTTCTCTGTGTAGCCATGGCTGTCCTGGAACTCACTCTGTAGACCAGGCTGGCCTCAAACTCAGAAATCTGCCTGCCTCTGCTTCCCAAGTGCTGGGATTAAAGGCGTGCGCCACCACTGCCTGGCTGCCATGCAGTACTTGAGACAACTTCATGTCATTCAGCCAATACCATGACCACTTCTTCTTCTGTTAAGGGTCTGAGCCTTCTCACTAGCCCATCTCTTTACCTGGAACTCGTGGTCCTCCCCCTGCCCCCTGCTCCCTGCCCCCTGCCCCAGCCCTTTTCTTGTTTGTTTGCTAGAACACAGCTGCAAACTCCTTCTGAGGGAAACTCTACTGCCTGGACCTCGTTTCCATACTCTCATACAAATACTACATCTCATCCCCACGTTTTATGTGTATAAGCTAGAATAATTGTTAGAGGAATTTTTAAGGAAGGGTTTTTAGGAGTCATCCCAAGTTCACGAACAGGAAATGGTGCCAAAGTAACTTCATCCTCTCCTTTCCTAAGGACAGATCTGCGATGTGGGAAACAGCATTTATGATTTACTTCCAAGACATTCTTATGGAGAAGAAAGAGAAATGATGGGTGGGTCAGAAATTCTGTGGGGTGTTTTTATGGCTGATAGAACAAAAACAGCTAAACTCTACCAATCTGGAGTCGAACGGAAAACCATAGGCTTCTACACTGAGGCTAATCCAATTGCATATGTTATTTGTTATTGGCATAATAAACTACTGATTTGCAGTAATCAAAGCTGAGATTAATGTTCTGAGGAGCACAATTGGACATTAAGCCAACTATCGCCCCAGCCAATAAACGTTGATTCCAAATCTGTCAGAAACTTGTAAGAAAGAAAAACTTTCTCATGAACACCGATGTAAAATCCTAGCTATTTATCAGGATCCAAGGGGCTTAGCCCAGGAGTTCAGGCCTCAAAAAGCAATCAAATACGACTTGTTAACACAATAAAGGAGAAAAATGCATACAATCTCAACATGTAAGAAATACTTCATACATTTCAATAGCCATCATGAGACAAAACCTTAGTGGACTATGACTAAAGTGATATGAAATACATAAAACTTTGAATAGAAGAAACAATGCTGTATTTATTATAGATGGAGAAATTACAGAATGTTCATGGAGTGTCTGCCAACATACTTTCTGAATTAATATTGAGTGTAAAACTGTTGAGTACAAACTAAAATAATAACAATAACAGCAACAGCAAACTGTCACTTTTTTTTAAATGCATCAGTCTGGTCTCAAAGTCTTAAGAGATCTGTCTGCTTCTACTTCCCACATGCTGGGATGAAAGGCATGTGTCACGAAGCCCAGCTTTAAATTGTTGAATTATTAAGGGACAATTGTTAACAAATGATGTACAAAACCTCTAAACTAAAAATATAAAGTGTTGCTAAGCGGAAGAGGACCTACATGATACACTCACGGATCTGGGAATTCTAAGTCAGTTCTTCAGAAGTAGACAAGTTGACTCATAACTATACGCAAAGTACTTGCTGCACAGTCATGAGGACCTGAGTTCAAAGCCCAGGACTGGTGTGATGCCCATATGGCTGAGCCTAGTGACGCACACTTGTAATCTCAGCAGTGGAGAGTGGAGGCAGGGGGCTTGCTGGCTAGGCAGCCTACACCAATCACTAGTGAGAGACCTTGTTTCAAGAAACAAGGAGGGTGGTTCTGCAGGAAAGGCACTAAGGCTGCTCTCTGGCCTCCATATAGACAGCTATGTGTGGACATGGGCGTGTGTGCACACACACACATGCACACACACACACACACACACACACACAAACTAATCAAGAAACAAGAAAACTTCAGACAAGGAGAAGCTATCCCCACTGCATTTATCTGACAAAAGATTCAGATCATATTAAGACAAAATTAATTGGTCAGAGGAAAAAAAAGGTCAAACACCTTTTTTTAAAAAAAGAAAAAAAATGGACAAAGACCTCGCCAGCACAAAAGGGAATATTCAAATGTCAGGCGAGCATATGAAACAGCGCTCAATATCATTGCTCATTAGAGAGGTGCACGTGAAAATGGCAATGGTGTGTCACTACCCAACCAGAGAGCAAGGGAAAACAGGGAATGTGAAGGACGGGTAAAGTGGAGAGCTCTGCCCCAGATTGCCAAGGCAACAGCAGACTCAACAGTGTTGAAACTGATCCATGGTAAACAAGAAAGCCAAGGGCACACCTGCTCTGTGACTCAGCAGATCTGGTCCCAGGACTGATCCCGAAGGGCATTTCCTCAATACGCCTTAACAGTTAGACTTAGAACATAGAAAACTTAGCAACTACCTACACATCTATCAATAGAGGAACAAATGATCTTGTACATATCAGAGAACTATATAGCAATAAACAAGACGGATGGCGTTTATTTTAGTACCTGGTTAGAGATAAATCTTACAGACACATTGAGGAAAAAAATAGCCAGGACAGAATGGCACATCCTGTAAGTTTTCATTCACATAAGAGTCAAGAACGGGATACCCAAGTCTGTGGTAATAGATGCCAAAAGAATGGTCATCTTGATGGGCAAAGATGAGAACACTGGGAAGAAGCATACGGGATCCCCTGCCCAGCACAGAAGCATAGGGGACCCCCTGCCCAGCACAGAAGCATAGGGGACCCCCTGCCCAGCACAGAAGCATAAGGGGACCCCCCTGCCCAGCACAGAAGCATAGGGGACCCCCTGCCCAGCACAGAAGCATAAGGGGACCCCCCTGCCCAGCACAGAAGCATAAGGGGACCCCCTGCCCAGCACAGAAGGATAAGGTGACAACCCACTCCCCTACTGCCCAGCATAGAATTGGCTCTGAACCTTTTGTTGACTGGCAGTCATCTGAGTGTGCACATTGAGTTTTATAATCAAGATTTCTATATTAAAGTTATGCTAACTCAAAATCAATAAATAAACAGTGTGCCAGATATCTTTAATTTGTGTAGTTTGGAGTGAGATGAGGAAATCCCAAACGAGAATCAACATGTCTAAGTGGAAGGCTTCAAGTTGGGATCTAAAACGTAGCTGTTCAGAGCTGGGATAAGCTCCAGCAGTTCTCAGTGAAGAGGCCTTAATCAACAGCGAGCTTGTTGTGCTGTGCTGGGCCATCACTGGCAGGAGCAGAAGCTTGGCCCACTTTCCTGATAGAGTTCCTGCTCAGTCTCAGGAAGTGTCCACTGTCATGTGAGATAGAATTACACATCTGTCACTTCAGTGATGGTTTTCAAACATGGACCACAATTTAAGAGCTAAATTAATTCCCTTGGCTAATTTAGTGTTTTGTTTCTTTTCCCTTTTATTCCTTTGTGCTATAGATTAGACCTAAGCACTCTACCACTGAACTACTTTTGATTCAGATTTTCTGTCTCCTGCAAGTGACTGATGTTGCCATCTTTCAATGACTACATTGGTGTCACCTGCATTGTGTCCTGCCGGTCTCCCCGACCTTGGCTCACACTATTTCCTTGTCTCTCCCACCTATTTCCCTGGAGGCCAGGTAACTGATTCCTCTTATCTAACATGGATTCCCAACAGGCTCTCTCAAGGTGTGGCCACTGTTTTGGAGCCTACAGGCCCTTGTGTCTTCTCATCCTAAAAGAGGCAGGAAGTGGAAGAGGAGTGCAGGCAAGCAGAGTGAGGGAGGTTTAAGACTTTCAGGGATGCCATGTCACATGAGAGGTCACTATTTGAGCATTGCCAACTGGTTTACTGTTAAGCCTGTCAAGTGGGTTGCAGAATACCACCAATATATGGTTGCCTCTGCCACCAACACTTCTGATTCCCACAACATCTCACATACATGAAGAAGCTCTCCATGGTCCTGTCTGTTTTGCTCCTCATTATGAGAAACCTTTGTCATGTTCACTTGTTAGAATCAAGTCAAGTAGGCTTGAGAATTTTGTCACTTTAGTTATTCCAATGTCTCTGCTTGCGGTTATTTTACATATATGATCATTGTGATCTGTGCAAAGATTTGTGCCAACAATGGCTTATACTTTGGGGTAGAAAACCATACACTTAGACCTTCTATTAGCCCTGTACCTCACAGCAATAGCCCTTCCCAAGTTGGGAAGGGGGACTAGGACTGGTCAAATCCTCTCTCCTATGGGAAAATTTCAACAGCTTTTTGTAAAGCCCCTGAGTAAAATAGCACCAGATATGGACAAGGGTGTCCCTGACACAGCGCCTGTTGTGCTTGGCTGGGACATTTTCCTTAGGGACCTGAGAGAGGACTTGTCCCAGCATTTGAAGTTTTGAATGCTGTGTGGGATGTGGTAGGATTCCAAGGTGATCTGTCTATGTCAAACAGCTAATCAGCTATGTCTTTGCTAATCAGCCGGCCTAATGCCACCCATATAGGTTCAGAGAGGTCAAAAGATGGACAGGTCACTCAGCTAAAAATCAGTTTACAGTTTAAACCAAGGCTTCCACCTCACTGATAGGCAACTGTTAAGAAGAGGGGGAACGTGGGAAGAATGGGAATGGCAGAAAATAGAAACAAGGGTGGGAGAGAATGAGGGTCAGCTCTCACCTGTACAATGACTTATTCGACAGTTAACATCGGCTGTCAACCTGACAGGGGCTAGGGTCATCTAGGAGGTAAACCTGTGAGCGTGGCTGGGAGGGAGTTTCTAGACTGGGTTGACTGAAGTAGAAGACCCACCCTAAATCCAGGAGGCGATATTCTATGAAATGAGGTCTCACACTGCATAAAAAGAGGAGAGTGAGTGGATTGCCATCAGATGCGATATGGCTGGCTTCCTCAAGCTCCTTTGTTCATGCCCCTACCCTCGATCCCCCGCCCACCCAACTCCCACTCCTTTCCTCCTCTTTCCCCATTCATCCCCCAAACTCTAGACATTCGTCTCCTGTTTGACACACTGGTATCTATTTCCACCACCATAAAGCTCAGGGAAAGAAAGCATAATTACAGAAATAAGGTTTTACTCATTTATTCTTTTTTTTTTTTTAAATAAAATTGATGCCCTGCTGAGCCAAGAGTCTCGTAGCATCCAAGATACAAGACAGGTGAGATGGGTCAGTGGGAAGGGCACCGGTTGCCAAGTCTGATGTCCCACGTCAATCCCTGAAACTCACATGTTGGAAGGAAAGAACTAACTCCTGCAAACTGTCCTCTGCCCTCCACAGGTGCACCATGGGAACCTCCCCCATGCCTCCTCCTACAGACAAATACATGTAAAAAGGAAGAACATTTGAAGACCAAAAATATAAAATCATTTCAACAACATTTTGAAATTTACAAAGACGTGTTGTGAGGCAAAGAAAATCTTGAGCATCCAAATTGATGATGCCACTTATCCCTGGCCGTTCCCGCATCCCGGGGCCTCACAGGCTCTCGGGCCCTAGAAAGATGGTGTCCAAGTGTGAACCAGCCCATCATGCTGTGAAAACCCGTGCAATGGCTGTCTCCAGGACCAGCTGTGTCACTGCTAAAGCAAGGAGTTGGAAAACTCACAGGCAACATCCTGATTTCACCCAGGATGCCCAGTGCGTTGTGCATTGCCAAGCACTTCACATAAAAACAAAGAGGCCACCGGGCATGGTGGCGCACACCTTTGATCCCAGAACTCGGGAGGCAGAGGCAGGCGGATTTCTGAGTTCGAGGCCAACCTGGTCTACAAAGTGAGTTCCAGGACAGCCAGGGTTACACAGAGAAACCCTGTCTCAAACAAACAAACAAACAAACAAACAAAACCAAAAACAAAGAGACCTGACATAAAAATAAGAAGGGGAGCCAAACAGAGAAGGTTGCTCCTGCACATTTTGGGGTGCTCACTGATCTCACTGGATGTTTGAGTTGTCAGGAAGAGCTGTCTTGCTCTGGGCCTATCATATGGGTTGACCTTTATTTATTATTATTATTGTTATTATTATTTTCTTTCATACTCACTCTATAGACCAGAATGGCTTCAAACTCAGAGATCTACCTGCCTCTGCCTCCTGAGGGACCAAAGTTATCACCACACCTGGCTGGGTTGGACTTTCCTAAGAAATGTCCAAGGAGAGTTGAGGGGGGGGGGGGAGGAAAAAGAAAGAAGAAAAGGGAAAAAAAAAAAAAACCAGACAAGTTTTCAGGCTTGGCCAAAGAGACAAGAGCTTCCTTAGGGCATATGTGGCAACTGTTCTCACCACAGGAATCTGAGAACCTGTCTCCTAGCCGCTTCCTTTAAGGGACAGACAGGGACCAGGAGCAAACGGATGGATTTGTCAAAACTGTGGGAGGAAAAGTACCAGTTGTTCGGGTAAAGACAGGTTAAAGAGGGCAACTCTATGGACACTAGCACGGGATCCCCAAGGCCTGAGCACAGGTGGGTCTGACCCGCTGGTGGCTGTGAATGGAGTTTTCTGTACAGTTAGCACTTCAAGGAACTGATGCCCTCGGGGTTTCTCTGAACACTGTGCCGCTTTGATATAAAGTTACCAGGGACTAATTTGCCTCCTGGCTTTAGCCATCTCTGTGGCCATGTTGTGGTCTCATGGTGACTCTGCCTTGGGAGTGTGACAGCCACAGGATGGGTGGATGAGGGGGCTAAATCTAAGGCCAATAGGGCCCTTAGGGTTTATGGTCCAAGACAAAATCCCTCACCGAATCAATCACATGGCTTTAGATGAGACGGGTATGATTCAACCTGTCCCTAGAGAGGTGGTCTCTGAGCTGTTCATAAGGGCCCGAGGGCTGGTACTCACCCATCCAAACATGCGATGGCTTTACTTCCCTCCTCTGCTCTATATCCAAGCTGCCAAGACAGGAACCAGTGTGCCTACAGCTCTAGCTTTCCACACTACCATTTTGAGTGAGAACTCATGGTAGATGATGGAACCCATCTCTTTCATGTCTCCGTCCAACTGGACCAACCAAACATAGGCTAAAGACCAGCTGACCTCATCACCCTTCCCAAGAAAAATCCCATCACTAGTTGTGGACATTTCTGCCAGCTCGTGTGGACTCAGCTGCAGTTTCCATTGATATTCAAAACAAAACAAGCCACCCTCAAGTTCAAGGCAGCCAAGAAGAAGGAATTAAAAATATTTAAGTAAAAATTCCACAGATCCAAGCTCCTGGGATGAGGGAGGATCTACAGATTCTAAGAAGATAGCTCGTCATTGGGCTTAATGATCATCACTGGGTTCAAGGTTTAGTCGAGCCGTCTCAGGAAGTACCAGGAGTGCCAACAGAGGTGGAGGGATAAGGACAAAATGGAGCCAAGACACACCTCACAAAAAAGGAAAAGTGCGACCCTTTCACTGAGGGAAAGTGCGACCCAAGAGCTGTCACTTTTGAGCCTGGACATTTGTAATTTATTCAGCCAGGATTTTAGAGTTTGGGGAAAAAAAAAAAAAAGGTATGTCCCCAACCTCTTCTTACAAGACTGACTCTCTTCATATGGCTCAGCCTGCTTTGAACTTGTGACAATCCCACTTCAGTCTCCTGAATACAGGAATTCTAAGCCTGTGTGTGCCTCCATGCCCAGCTGAAATAGAATACTTCACCCAATGATTTTTTATTTTATTTTTTTGGATTCAATATTTACTCAGAACTGATGTGTGTTAGAGTCCCCTATCATGTCACCTCAGCTCTGTGGGTCCCTCCTGAGCTGCTCAAAACGCACATCAAATTCCAGCGCTTCATACAACCATGCTCTATCAGCTTGTCCTTGAAGCTACATGACTCAAAAACGTGTGATGTGTGAGCAGCAGTGGGCTCTCAACGGTGGAAAATGAAGCTATGTGTTATTTAAGTTCCTTTTCATTTAATGCATCAAACTAATATGCCGAAGTGTTTCTGTATCACAAGGGACCTCTTGGTAGACGCTTGCATGGAGTAAGCGTTTAATGTTTACGGAGTGAATGTATAATGAAGCCGAACACTTAAGTAAACATGGCTTATTAAAGGGAAGGAGGCATGGTGTCAGTGGGGGGAAAGCACGCCTCACTAATCTCCTTGAGTTCTTTGAGCAGATAAATAAGCATATGGAAAAGAGGGAACCACAGAAACCCGGTTTAATTTGACTTTCAGAAACCTGTGAGAAAATCCCACTCGAATGACTGTGTGTTTTTTTGTTTTAAAGTGAGTCACCAGGGTTGTTTTATCATGAATATGGAATTGCTTTAAAGACCATAAACAAAGCTGAAGATAAGCAGAGTCATCCCAGATGGAAAATTATCTTCAGGGTTTCATAGAGATTTAATCTGCGATGGGTCTTTGTGAATGACCTTGCTGGGAAGGAGATGGGGACTCCCCAGGTTCAGGCATCCCTCATACTGCAGAGATGATCCAGCCTGTGGACATTTGAATATTCCACTTGGATTCAGAAGAGATGTTGTATTACTTACCTTTCTCATTGCCATGGCCAAATACCTGACCAGAGATAACTTACTCTTACTGACCGGTTCTTCCTCATGGTATAATGTAAACTATATCATGGCGAGGAAGCCGTGGTAGTGATAGCAGCTCACCATGCTGCCGCAGGAGCATGAAGCTACTGGTTCATATCTTGGTAGATCGGAAACTGAGACAGACAGCCTTCTAGTTGCTAAGACTCACTCTCCAGGGACCCACTGCCTCCATCCAGGACCGCTCTCCCGAAAACTTCTACAGCCTTCTAAAGCAGTCGCATCATCCGGGGAGCAAGTCATCAAACACGTAGGCACACTGGGAGGCATTTCCCAGGCAAACCATAACAGTCACTAGGTGTTTGGACCATAAAGGGGGTGTAAAAAAACATAACAAAACAAAACCAACCAACCAAACAAATAAACAAAAAACAGATCTGAGGCTTGAAAAATAAATCACCCAGTCAGGACAAAAGCCAGAAGTCCCAGATGGGTCAGTAATAAAGATAGATGATGCAGGTGACCAAGAGTCTGCTTCTGAGAAGGAAAATGTGGGGGGAGGCTGGGAAGGCTTTCTGGAGGAGGCAGAATCTGAGAGCCTTGGAGAGCAGCTGAGTTTAGCACAGGTGCTGAGGAGGTGAAGCATTGAAAGCAGGCAATGGGCACTGAGCAATTGTGGGACCTGCCCCACACCTCTCAGGGCCACAGCTTGTATGAGCCGCACCATCTAACTTAACAACAGCCTGGTAAGGTAGCTTGTATATCCCCAGTTTCCAAAGGAGGAACAAGAGGCTTTTAGAAGTTTGGAGCTCATGTTGCTAATAAGCACAACCCCTGTTATTATGTTACCTCTTATTGTAGGAATTATCAGCATATACAAAGATCTGGGGGCAGGCTGGGAGACTAGGGAGAGACTAGAGAGGCCGGGATGACTGGAAGGACACCTTCTACTGGAGAGATTAGGTTGGTACATGGGAATTGTCTCTGAGTCACAGTTGCTCTTCCATCTTGCAGGAAGATCTCAAAACCTGAGCTCTTCCTCCCTTGGTGGATGCAAGGGAATGCTGGGCCTTAGTCTGGATTTTAGAGCCCACGACCTAGTTTGGGGGAAGGAAATTAAAGAGGGCAAACAAACAAACAAACAAACAAATAGTGTGGGAGAGAAGCTGACAGAGGCCAAGGGCAACTTTGTTTAGTGGTCTCTGCTACAAGAGTGTGTTGGATCTGTTTGCACCACACATGCCCATCAGAGAGCAGCCTTCTTCGGGGCCAGCTCTCCTGCCCAGAGACTGTCTCGGGTGTGGTGGGAAGTCACATAGAGACTCACGACTCTGATGCCCATGTCACCTTCAGGGGCTCAGGTGGGCTCAGGGAGCACAGCAGGATCCTGGAGAGCCTTGTTGCCTGTTTGGGTGTGACTTGGTGGTTTGTGCTCTTGGACGGACATCCTCTTAACTTGCAAGCCTGGCTGAAGCATCAGACTCAGTCTTTCCAGCAGGCCAGAGCTTGCCAAGGATCTTATGGGTGGAAGAATGATCATTCTTAGAGTAGCAGGGAGCAGCTAAGCTACTGTGATTCCTTTAGCCACTCCAAGGACACAGAGGCTGGGTGCCAAGAGGTCACCTTTCTCTAGTGTCACATGGGGTGTGGAGCTGGACACAGTGCTTTGGGGCTGGAAGATGAGCTCATTTGGAGTGAGTGTTCAGTTACTCTGTTTAGCTTTGATGTGTAGAAATGTCACCCTAGACTCCTATTGTGGTAGTGAAGTACAGAGAGGACTGGCCTTGAAATGGGAGGTGGCCTTCATACCTCTGCCCACCCTCAAGGTAGTCTGTGACTAGGCTGGCCATGTTACCTTTGTGGGCCTCAGTTTCCTTGTCTGTGAAATGGACAGGCTTACTGTATCAATCTTATAGATTATTTTCATGTTATGTGTATGAGTGTTTGCCTGCATGCTTGTCCGGCATCACATGGGTAGAGTGCCAGCAGAGACCAGAAGTTGGCGTTCAATCCCCTAGAACTGGAATCACAGGGAAATGCACACTGTCGTGTGGATGCTGAAAGCCAAGCCCACTTCCTCTGCAAGAGCAGCAAGCGCTTTGAAGAGCTGAGTCTGTCCACCTCTCGTGTCTTCTTAGGATGATCAAAAACCCACTCTGGATTGCTCACGCAGTAGAGCAAGTGGAGGATGCCTATTGTTTTATGGCTTCATCTCAAGCATTGTGCAGCCTTAAGTAAGTTTTCCCACCTGAACCCCGGATGACCCTGATGTGCCACTGTGCGAGCTTTGCATGTGTGCTGCAAAGGTTTCCTCTGGTCTGCTTCCTTCACAAGACCAGAGGTCAAGACGCTGTCTTCTTCCTCTCTACCATCGGCGTCCTCGCTGAGCCTGTCCTGTGGCAGGCATGCACAGAGTTGCCACGGTCATCAAGCAATGCATGCATTATCTACCATCTCTGCAAGAGACTCGGGTGAAACTTGGGGCTGCGGCGATGATTACTCGGTGGCTAACACGCGCTTGCTGTGTATGTGTGAGAACCTGTGTTTGGATCCACAGGCCCCTGTAAAGTCAGATTCAGCAGCGCATGACTTCAATCCCAGCGTCTCTACGAGATGGAAGGTGAAGGCAGGAGAATTCCTACAAGCTCACTGCCAGCTAGTATGGTATATGCAGCAGCAAATGATGATAGCTTCCATTTCAAATAAGGTGGAAGGTAAGAATAGACAGATGCCTGGGGTTGTCCTCTGATCTCTACATCTCTCTACATACTCTGTAGCCTGCAGGCACACACACACACACACACACACACACACAAACACGCATACACTTAAACACGCATATGCGCTGTCTCTCATCTCTGTCTCTGACTCTGTCTCTCACACACACTTTTTAATTTGACCAGGCAAGAGATGGCTGATACTTTGGTTGTCGAAATTTGCACAAGCATCTGTTTATTAACTCACCTGAGACTCTCTCTAAGAATCAACATGAAGGTCACTGACCTCTTTTGTTAGAGTTTCTGTCTTCTCACTGTGAGGAAATGTGGGCAGTACTAAACACCACCGCTTCTTCTATTTGGAATTTGTTCATTAGAGGTAAAAAAAAGCAGGAGAAGAGAGCTGGAGACTTGAACCGGCACCGGGGTCCTCTGTAGACTCCTGCTGTTAATCCGTGGGGGCTAATTTCCCTACTGATATTGTTTATCTTTATTCTGTAGCTTACATGCTTCCTAAGAAAGATGTAAGCACAGACCCTCAAAGCTTGCTCTCCCGCTGCTATTTATTAACCTTGCTTGGTATTTCTCAGTCACGTGCCCCGTGCCCCGTGGCTCCTCTAGCTTTGAACACAGCTTTAGCCAACTCCCCTGGCTGTAGCATTTCTACCAGCGCCAATTTCTCTTCTGCTCTAGTTTTCTTGGAGTGTTTCCTAGGTATAAATGCCAACTTTGCAGCCGTTGTGGGCATTTCTCAGGAACTCTTTTAGAAGTTTTGAGGGGAGCAGACCTCGGCCCCGTAGAAGCTACTTAATTTGCTTCTTTTTTGTGGTGGTTTGAAAGAGAATATCCCCCAGAGGCTCAGATATTTGAACACTTGGTCCCCAGTCACAGGTGCTGTTTGGGAAAGTTGTGGAACCTTTGTGAAATCTTCCTAGGGGAAGTACGTCACTGAGGAAAGGGCTTCCACTGTTTGTGGGATCACCTCACTTCCTGTTTTCTCTCTGCTTCCTGCTTCCGTTTGAAGATGCCAGTCCTCAGTTTCCCTATCTGGCCACTGTGTCTGCTGTTTGTTGTCATGCTTCCCCGCCAAGACGGACTCTAATTTCTCTGGAACTGTAAGCTGAAATAAACTCTTTCTTCTATAAATTGCTTTTGAACATGGTGTTTTATCACCGTAGCAGCAACAGCAGAAAAATAACTAATATTCTTGTTGGCGTGCTAAACACCCTGACCAAAAGCAATTTAGAGAGGAAAGGGTTTATTTCAATTTACAGCTGCCACTATCAATGGGAGTCAGGGCAGGACGTCAGGGCAGGAATCTGGAAGCAGGAACTGGGGCAGAGACCATGGAGGGACACTGTTTGTTGGCTTACTTCCAGGCTTATGCCCACCTACCTTTCTTATATAATCCAGGGCTACCCGTCTAGGGATGAAACTGCCCACAGCAGGCTGGGACATCTAACATCAACTAACAATCAAGAAAATGCCCCCACAGGCATGCCCACGGGTCAATCTGAGAGAGGAAAATTTTCGGCTGAGGTTCCCTTTTCCTAAGTGTGTCAGACTATCAACCGAGGTTAACTGTCATAAGCCACCCCTCCATACTCATATTCATAAGGATGACACAGAGAGGAAACCACATACCGTTCTGTTGGAAAAGTTACTGAAGTTCTCAACCAACACCTGCTTGATCATGTCTGGCTCTGAAATGACAACGTGCATCCGACGGCCAAGATAGTACCTAGGAGGGGACAAACAAAACTGCTTTAAAATGTGACATTAATAGACCCACTCTTCCTACCTCCCAAAAGAGCTCACGGTGGTTTAGGATGAAGGGTGAATGCTAAGTGAGGAATTAATGCATAGAGATTGGAGAGCACAGGCTCCAATGTTAAGCAATCGTAGATCTGCTGTAAAGTGCCACCAAAGCTCTCCCCATTAACACTTGTGGACTGCCACCTTGTCCCAGACCTGGAAAGTTAGGTGAAACCCAGTTCCTGACTCAGACAGCTTAGGAAAGACAGGTCAATAAATGTTAACACCCTAACGAAGGTTCCTGAGATCCAGCAGTAAGATGGAAAGGAAATGGCCGAGTTTTCCAAATGTGAGAGATCTGCATTTTAGAGCAAAGACATTTATACTAATTCTACACAGGAAGAATAAGCAGATGTTTGTGAGACTGTGGGAATAATTAATCCTGCTTCAGGAAGTCTGAACTTTGTACAAGGAAGTTCAGCAGATACAGCATCTGAGAAGCCCCAGCCAGTCACCTGATGCTGGTGAGCTCTGGCCAGAGGAAGTGCTTACAGATGTGGTTTATCTTTATGGACATAGAAGGACCCAACCCACCAAGACCCGGTCCCTGCCTCCAGGGGTCGGGGGAGGGGTCTTCATATGTCGTGAGTGAGATCAGAGGGGACTCCTAGGTTAGTGTCTCGGGGGTGACATGAAGAATTCCCAGAGATGGTTCCCAAACTGAGTTTCTGAAGATGAGCCCGAGTTGGTCCAAGTAGTTGGATGGAGAAGATATGTGAATGGGTTGGGCAAAGAAGTCAGCATTAGCACTGGGTCAGGCCCCCTTCTGTCTGCTTAAGTACCACTGTGAGTAACTAGAAACCAACTGTGCACAGTTAAGCTGAGTAATTACAGGGAGACCAGGCATGCTTCCAGTGTGTGAGGTGGCACGTTTCTGGGTGTAAGTGGCTGGCTGGTATAGTCTGTTCAGAGCACCATGGGTCAGACTTTAGAAGGGATGTAACATTAAAAAAAAATGCAGCTGAGTTTGCTCTAGTATTCTGACTCAGCTTTCGTAAGCGAAAATGGTGTTCAGTTTAAAATCATTTTCCCTACCACCAAATTGGGGAAAAATAAGAAGAGAGAGGCTGGTGAGGTGGCCCAATTGGCAAAGTATCTGTCACATAAGCACGACAATGTGAGCTCCGGTCCCCAGCATTCATGTAAAGAAATCTGGGTGTGGCAGTGCGCCTCTGGAACCCCAGGGCTGGGAGAGTGGTGTGAGACAGATGGATTCTCAGAATCACAGGCAAGCCAGCTGTGAGTCCCCGGGACCAGTGAGAGACCACATCTCAAACAGTAAAATAGAGAGTAATTAAGGCTGGAGCCCAGAATTGGCCTGTGGTCTCCACGTGCTTGCACACACATGTGCACCCACATGCACACATGCACGGCACTTGAGTGAGCCGCACAATAGAACACGTGTGCACACACACTTTTTATTTTTTTTTTTAAGGAAAAAAGATTTATCTGGTTCCTATTAGGCACTCAGAAAATATGCAACCAAGTGATCCTATTTTACAAAATTGTTAGGGAAGTCTGCGGACCACAGGAATTCCACAGATGTGGTGTACAGGAGGAGAGGCCACCAGCTAGCTGTACTGTTTTCAACCAAGTACACTGAAAATAAAACCCAGTCCAGCCATAAACCGACACTTTTCTGAACTCTGTGGCAGGTGTCACAGAGTCTTCTGGGAACCAGAGCAAGCTACAGATGCCCAGCTGAGAAGAACAAACACTTACAGGACGGACATCTACACTAACAAGGGTCCAGACCCTTCACCTCCACCCAAAGCAGGGCCTCTCAGACTTAAAGTGTGCATAAAATCACCTTTGTCTGAAGAAATTCTAGCTGAAAAAAAAGTCCCAATTTGAAAAAAGACTATAAAAATTTCAAGAAGAAGAAAAAAAATCAAGGAGCCAAATGGGCCTCAAATAGGGTAAACACAAATAAATACACATCAAGGCATATCACAACTGAGTTTCTGGGAGGAAAGTGCTAAAAAGAAAGAAGAAACATCTTTAAAAGGGCCCCTTGTGGGGGTATTAATTCAAAGGACAGCAAATTTCTCAGCAGAAATCATGGAGACCGACACTCACAAGATAGTTGGCTAGGTAAGAGATACATCAGTGTTTCTATAACCCTAGTATGTGGAGACAGAAAGTTGGCTGGGTGGCTTAGCTCCAGGTTCTGTGAGAGACCCTGTCATAAGAGAATAAGCTGGGGGTGTGACAGCAAGATACTTGCAGCCCTCCTTCAGTCTCTGCATATACAGGTGCATGCACCTACACATATATGAACAATACACAAAGCAGGGGAGAGAAGGAACGGGGAGGGGAGGGAGGGAGAGAAAGAGAGAGACAGACAGATTGACAGAAAGACCCCAGAAACTAGAGGACTGGAGTTGACTTGCTCAATACTGAAATTAAGTTCAGATTCCCAGCACCCATGCGGAAAAACGTTGGGCATGATGGTGCATACCTGTAATCTAACACTGAAGAGGAGGAGACAGGAGAACCCTTGTCAATCTTGTCAATCAGTGAGCTCTAATTTCAGTGAAAGACTGTTTCAAAGTTGAGAGAGATAGAGAAGGCCATGCAGCATTGATCTCTGTCTGACTTCCACACACACAAGCACACATGTGCATGTGTACAGACATGTATGTACACATGCACAAACATGGGCATATACACAGGTCAAAATCACGGAGGTCAGAAGGAATCGGTACATTGTCAAGTGGTACAAGCAAAGAATTTTCCATTATCTCTTTGGTGAATTTCAGGAAAGAGGTTTTAAAAAGCATTTTAAGAACAGCAACTAAGAATGTATCACTAGCAGATCTACTCTCAAAGGAAGGCTGAAGAAGGTTCTCCAGTGACAAGTGAAATGATAACAGAATAAACTTCCCAAAACAAAGACCACAGAACGGGTAAAATGTAACAGGCTGTCCCTCTGCCCACACACTTCTTCAAGTATGTTCCATGGCTAAAGCAAGAGCTAAAGTGTCAATTTTGGTCAGAGTACTTGGAGGGAAAGCTAGAGACAGTTACCTTCTGAAGTAAAGAGGGAAGGTTTTCACAAGGCACCCAATGTGCCAAGGCAGCCACACTCATAGACCAAGATCAGTTATGTATGCATAGTTATGCAACTACTAAGAACAGGACACAAAATGATAAAAAATTTTTTTAATAAATCAAAAGTAGGGAGTGTGGAAGCTCAGCCTTTAGGTGTACTTGCTGCTCTTGTGGAGGACCTGGGTTTGGTTCCCGGCACCCACATGGCAGCTCACACCCATATGTAGTCTGATGCCCACCTGTATGGATCCTCGTTCATATGCCCACATACTGGACAAAGGAAGAACTGCATAAGGGGACAGAAGGACAGGAAAGGGGGTGGCAGCTGACTGATAAAGTGTGCATGCAAATGCTGTCTTGGATCTACTGCTTTCCGTGTTGATAAAAATACTACTAATAAAATAAAAATATGGTAAACCAGTCTGAATGGTCCTATGACCACAAAAATGGAATTCATAATTTTAAATTTCCTGAATCTCCAGGCCCAGATGGTTTTAGTAGAGAGAGACCTCTTCCGAACATTTACAAACAAGTAACAAAAACTCTTGGCAATTTCTTCTAGAAAGTAAAAGCTTGAAACATGGCTCGGTGTTACCTCCAAAGGTGGTATTACCTTGATACCCAGATGGAGACAGCAAAGGAGAGCTGTGTGGCCTCATATCTTGTGAGTCTTAGACACAAACATCTTCAACAAATCAAATCCAGCAACATGTAAAAATACTCATACACCACAGCAGCTGTCATCTTTGTTCTTAGTCAACATCCACTTTTCTTTAACAAAATCCCTTCTTAATAAATCCCAATTTCGTCTCATTAAAGAAGAAAGAAAGAAAAGTGGGCCAGCAAAGTGGCTCAGCAAATCTGATGACCCGAGTTCAATCCACAGGATTTACATAATGAAAGGAGAGAATTGTCTCTCATAGTTGACCTCTACAGGTTTGCACGCATAGTCCAGCACATGTATGCATGCATGTACACACACATGGAGGCACGCATACACACACACACATGCAGGCATGCATACACACTCACACTCACACACACATGCACACAGGCATGCATACACACACACATGCAGGCATGAACACACACTCACACACACATGCACACACACTCACACACACATGCACACACACTCACACACACATGCGCACAGGCATGCATACACACACACATGCAGGCATGCACACACACTCACACACACATGCACACAGGCATGCACACATACACACACACACACACATGCACACACACTCACACACACACATGCACACGGGCATGCACACACACTCTCACATGCACACAAGAATTAGTTATTTTTCTACTGCTGTGATGAGACATTATGACCCAGGCAGTTCATACAAGAAGGAACTTAGTCTAGCTTATGGTTCCAGATGGATAAGAGTTCATCACGGCATGAAAGCCAGAGCAAGAGGCTGAGAGCTCACATCCTTACCCGAGAGCACAAAGCAGGACAAGCTAACCAGAAGTGGTGGAAAGATTTACACTTTTAAATTCCCATCCCCAACCAGTGACATGTTGCCTCCAGCAAGACCCCATCTCGTAAGCCTCACCAAACAGCAGCACCACCTAAGCCTACGGGGAAATCTCATCCAAGCGACTACAGTACAGATGACCTTTTTTAAACCTTTAGAGAAAATCCACACAGAACCAACCTACCATGGAACCTAGTGGAAGAATGTTTTCCTAGCTCATGAGGTCCTAGATTTAGTTCCTATCAAAATAAAACAAGCAAAACAATACACACACACACACACACACACACACACACACACACACACACGATGTTGATGAAAGAAATCTAAAAACCCATATGTAAATGCAGAGACAAACCATGTTAATGGGTTGAAAAACACTATAAAGGTACAATCCTCCTTAAACTGCCTGCAGATGTGATGCCTTTCCTCCCAAGAATTAATGTAAGCAAAGACAAACTTACTCTCAAGTTTGTATGGAAAGACAAAAGATTAAGAATAACTGATTTTTTTTGAAGAAAGAAACAAGAGAAATGAATATATCAGCAACTTGACTATCACAGTTGAAACTATAGTACTGGCAGAGAGAGAGACACATACATACATATTCTATACATATACACCCATATGTGCATATATAGTTGGATAAAATCTGAATAATCCCTGTGCATGAACTGAGTTCCACCTGCTGGGTTTGATAACTAGTTATAGTTTTACCTGCATGTGTTGTAGATCACCAAGGGGTAAACTAGGGAAAAAAAAAAGACTCTGGACCTCTCTGTACATTTTTCTTGTTTATTTATTTGCAAATTCCTATGCATTATTAATTATTTCAAACTAAGATAATTTCTTACAAGTCATTCAGGAAGTTGATAAAGTTTAAAGACATTGCCCTGTTCCCAGCCAAGCCTGTTCTACCAAGTTTGGGTGGGCCCCAGAAACCTACAATAAATACTTGCTCTCGGATTCTGATGCAAGAACACGGGGCCACCCTCCCATGAGAGCACTGGGAGCCTTAGCAGCTGGTTAAAACCAAGAACGGAGCATTCAAAGAAAGATGGGCCCCACCCAGGCCTACCAGGCCCTAGTCTTGAGCAGGAGTGGGACCAGTCACCTCTTATTTTAACAAGCTCCCTGGGGATTCTGATGCCATGGACAATGGACAGACTGGGGCCCTGCCTTAATCTATGAACAGAGGACAATGCCCATTTGTATTTCCCCAAATCTTTAGATGTAAAAGAAAACCAGTTAGACTCTGGGAGGCACTCATATTTTGGCAAGATATTTGTATTGAGTTTCTTATGATCAAAATAATTTTGTACACCCTTTGGATTTTTTTTTTAAAGCAACATAATACTTGTATATTCTGGTGGAAGGAGCCGCCACGGGAGTCTTTCCGTATTTTTCTAGTAATATTACTAATGCTAAAACCAATTTTGCAACAATTCCTTTAGAATTGCCTCAGAGCTGCTTTATGAACCTCGGGAGGAAACTGGCCCCATTTTACATGTAAATTGTGTAATCTTGTGAATTTATGCTTATAAAAATGCTCATCTGTAGTTTGAGGAGCTCCTAGCAAGATCTTAAATAGAGAAAAATGTATTTGACTTCCAGAGTTGCGGCCTTCCTGTCTGGAGTCTGGGATGGCTCCACCTCATGAGTCTGTCTGCTCACTATTCCTGGGGAAGCCGCCCTCCCACCCTACAGAGTTCAGAAATCTGTTCTCTGTGTTATTTTTTTAGTATACACTTTGGTTTAAATGTTTCCACAAAAACCTTCGCTGTATTTAATCTTCATTGGGAGGGATGCCTTCAGAGGTGTATCCAGGTGGGCCCTTCAGGGGCTAATTAGACCACAAAGGCTAAGAATAGAATAGATGGGTTAATGGGTCACACTGAGAGCAGATCCGTTATGAAGGCCACTTCCGTGCCATCTCCAGCTCTTTCCACCATGTGATGTTTTGTATCATCTTAGGACTCTGCGTGGAATGTCCTTGTGCATCTTGGTCAGAGCCTCTCTGCCTCCAGTACTGTGAGTTGGAGAAACCTTTCTTCTTTATAACTCATTCAGTCTGAAGTGTTTGATGATAGCAAAAGAAAATAGAATGAGTGGTATGTATTTTCCTGCCCGCTGAGGTGGTGTGCTCAGCAGGTGGGAACCACACTCACCTGTCACCTGTTGTGGGGGACAGTTTTAGACACGAACTTCAGACTATGTTGCAGCTGAAACATGGGAGTAAAATCTAGGTGATTATTATAATTCCTTATTGATTTAATCCTATCAATCCTATTAATTTAGAAGGAAATATGATTTTTGGAAGTGAATCCAATAGGCTGCAAAGAAACGTCCCAAACCATGAAACTGGTCAGTGATGCATGGCTAGGTTGTGGGTCTTCCTCAGAACCTTCGTGGTCACAGTCATTAGCACTCGTGCTTGCTTCCTGCCTGGCTCTGAGCTTCTTACACTAGTTCTACCACCACACTAAGTTTTGAAGAAAATGGAAGAAGAAGCCATCCTACTCATTTCTAGAACAGGAAACTAAGACTTGCCCAAGACAAGGACTGTCTGACCCTGCCTCAGAGGTGTCCCTCTCTCCAAGATGGCCAACCTTCCCTCTCTCCCCAGACTGACCTGGTCTGTGAAATCCAGAGCAAGCAGGTGTGCAAAGGGGCCAGGCAGATTCTAGCTATATTGTCTGTATCATTCTCCCCCTCAACTAACTGTGTCTTTTAAAGGTGCAGTTGGAGAACAAATTCTTGCTTAATGGACCAGAAACTCCTTTCCAGCCTAATGAAGGAGGTGAGGGCTCGCTCTCCGCTAATCCAAGGGGCAAGAAATTCATAACCAATTATTCATTTATATTTATTTATTCACATAATAATTTGCTTATTCAACCCCAAAGCACCTGGTTGAAGAGAAAATGTAGGCGAACCAATGAAGTATTGTGCAGTTAAAAATAACACTTATTTGACTTGCTTAATTGGTGGTTTTCTTTTATTTTTCTCTAAAAAAAAAAAAAACAAAAACACACTGACCAGTCTAGCCAAAATAGCACTGCTGCCTTCTTTCTGGGAATCATGACAAGCAAGACTGTTGGCATTAGCCTGGGGGCTGCCTGGCCTTGTTCCAGAAGGCCTGCCTCTGGTAGGGGTGACCAAACTATGGGACTGTTCACAGGATGGCAGTGGGGACATGTCACTCACAGTCATACGGAAAGGCCCAGGCTCCACAACTAGATGGAGGAGCACCTTGTAAAAATAGCACTGTGGTCCTGTTAATAAATAACAGTCAACTCCAGCATTAATTAGTACATTCAAGAAGTGTTTACTGAGCACATACTCTGCAAGGCACCCAGCTGACAAATTCTTGCAAGTCTGGAGGAAAATATACTGGATGTATATCTGAAGCAGAGAATTGTGGCTGCTTCCCCTTTTCTCAGTCGTTGTTTCTTTAATGTCTCAGGATTTCAAAGTGCCTTCGTGACTTTTTGGAAGAAGTGGGAAGGGGGTTGTTGCTGGGTCAGCCTACTGAGGCCATCAGGGGTCAGGCTGAGGTGACGGTGCTGTGTCTTTGGGCACTGGAGCCTTGGGGACTCAGATCCAGGCCTTGTTTGTAATTAATAGCTGTGCCACCTTGAACAAATCATGTTTACTTTGAGGTCATGGTGAAAGTCAGCAGGAAGTTGGTCAGCAATGAAGCTGCTGTCAGTGTGGACAGAGAACAGTGATGGCCCCTGACTATGAGAAATGAACTCATGGGTGCCCATGAGGAGATGAGCAGGTTCCCGATAAAAGCCTGACACCCCCACATCAGAAGAAGGGATCTGAACATGTGCATGATTGACAGGACCTGCCATGCACCACTAGACAACAGGTATCTAACAAACCCACACAACAGCCTCACTTCCTAGCAGTAGAAGGTGCTACAGGGCAGCTGCTGTCTGGGCCTCCACCTCACCTTGGCCAGATACAGAAATATCAGGAAGCCCCACAGGAAAACGTGGTGGGGTGGGGATGGGGTGGGCATCTGTTTCTACAATGCCAATTCCCACGAAGGCCAAACCTACCTTTTGGGGACAGAAGGTGAGTATGTCACCTTACTCACTGTAAGCTCTGATGGGTTTCCATTATTTCAAACAAGTGCCAGGTTCTTGACCTTTAACCAGGGCCCTTCTGTTTTCCTACCAAAATTCATGGATTCCTTTACAGCATCCGGTGAGCCAAAAGAATGACGTAATACTCTTGTTCTTGAGTTGCTAAGTCCAACAATAAAACTCATGTTCTAACAACGTAGTGGACAGTTAAAGGGACACCCTTTCTACTGACCCCCTGACTGTTGTCATAGCTTGTGTAGCTCCTCTAGGTGGCTAGCATACAGTCTTAGATCCAGAGGGACAAGGTGTCATTGTGGGGAGTTGGATGTATAGAATCTTCAAGTCACTTCTGACCTCAAGTCAAGGTTTCTGCCAAAATATCATCTCAACCAGTTTCCATGCTGTGGTGATGCTGAGATGTGTTATCCAGAGGTCTCCTCAGGGAATGGTCTGCCATCTAGTGCAGAGACAGCTATTGCTGTTCCTTCAGCTACAGGAAGCATTGTCACCTGAAAGCCAGCATCCACTGACAGTGGATGTGTCTGACCATTTCGTCCTGTCTGGAGAGGACCCTGACAGCTCCTGTCTTCCCTCCCATCGCAGACAAGTATCCTAGCAGACATACCATCCCCCAAACCTATCTCTTCATCAGTTAGGAGTACAGCCTGCAAGACCTGCTTTAAACAACCCCATAGCTTTGAGTAAAGACAATTGCCAACATCCCGAGCCTAGGAGCCAGGACTCTATTGTGTGATGAGCTGTGGACCATCTCTGTCTCCTTTAATAGCTTTCTGCATCCTTCCCCACCGCCCCTGTCTTCAAGACTTTCCCCTGATGGTTCTTACCAAGTAGAGTGTACCTTCCCTTGTGTTCCTTATGATTCCCACAAGGCCATAGTCAAGTGCCACCTCCCCCCAAAAGCTTTAGTGCTCGCAGCCCAAACCCCATGTTCCATTCCTGTTCTGTTTGGGGAGTACTATCATTTTCTACCAAGATCTCTCATGCACCTTGGACAGTGTCTTAGTTAGGATTCTATTGCTCTGAAGAGACACCACGACCAAGGTAACTCTTGTAAAGGAAAACATTTCACTGGGGCTGGTTTACAATTTAGAAGTTTAGACCATCCTCATCATGGTGGGAAGCACCACAGCACACAGGCAGGCATGGTGCTGGGGAAGGAACTGAGAGTCCTACATCTTGATCTGCAGGCAGCAGAAGAAGACTGCAAGCCACACTGGGAGTGGCTTGGACAGATGAGACCTTAAAGCCTACTCCCACAGTGACACACCTCTTCCAAGAGGACATGTCACTCCCTACGGCCAAACATTTAAACACATGAGTGTGTGTGGGGGGGTGCAATTCGGTTCAGACCACAGGCAATGTCTGTGTTTCCCTTCCAAACCAGATGATAACTTTCTTTGAGCAGAGACAGCAATGAAACTCTGTTGAGGGGAGGAATGGTGGCCTCTGCCACCACTGTCATCTCAGTGCTACACACAGACGGACATCACTATTGAGCAGACAATTCTAAAGAAGAGCCAATGGGGAGCGTTGTGGAGATAGGACAGCCATCCCCGCTATCTTGTACCACTGGAAGATCAGTGCACAAGCCTGAAGAGTCAAGGACACAAAATGGGTGCCCGTCTCACTTTGAGCAAGCATGGTGAGCAGAGGATTGGTGGCAGGGGCCATTGCTTTTGGATCTGTTTGGAGACACTGGGCAAACCCTTCAGAATCTAGGCTGCTGTCTCTATGTCTGGTCAACGTCCCAAGTGTTAGATTAAAGTAGGTTTTCACCCTTCTTGAGAACATTCCTGCTGACTGCTAGGAATATGCATGTTGGTCGCTAGGTAGGTTTCTAAGCATTAGTGACAACAGGGAGGCTAATGGGGCCTGGAGTCCTATATGAAGCCACCCCAGAAAAAGTCAGAGGATCATGGATCCACCAGGGTAGGCTTCAAGAAGAGAAAACCTCGTTATGGTTTGCGCTGTTCTTTCTGAAGCTCACGCCACCTTCTGCATGCTTTCCTAACCACCCCCACCCCAACTTCACCCACAGCAACATGGGTGGAGCTTGCTCTATGAGAAAGGGACCACTGCAATGGTATAGTGTCTGGGTTCCCTGGAAGGGGGGAGCTTCCTGTGTTTCCCAAAAGGCCCTAAGCTTGTCTGCCAGGAGTCACAGGTCCAGGCAATGATCTACTTCTGAGTCTGTGGCTCAGAGGCACCTTTTCTCCATCATTTCCGGATGTAAGCAGAAAGAGCCTCCCGGCTCCAGCCCTCATAGTCTTCATCTGAAAGATGAAGTATCCCATCCCCCCAACCCCCGTCCTGGTGAGTTATGACTATATTAAGTTATAGTAAATCTTTCTCCAAAAACAGAGCAATGGCTACAGGAGAGAATTGGGCAGCAAGGGAAAAAATATCTGAAACAAAACCTATAATGATAAACCTCCCTCCTCTATCGAGTCTATCCGCCCACTTAATTTATTCAGTTAATAAAACGTATTCCCCAGAGGGGGACAGGCAGAGGTAAGCTGCAAGCCAATCTGCCTGTGTGAGTGGGGTATGTATGTGTATCTCATAACAATAAAAAAAAAAGAGTAATTAAGAGATGTATTGAAGTGTGTAGAAATCCTGAAGGACACAGAAGATTCCAATTCAAGTGAGTGTCCTTGGCGCAAATTTAATTCAATCGGGAATAGATAAATAAAAATAAAGAAAAAAAACCAAAACAAATTCAGAACAGATGTTAGGCAAGCGATTTTTTTCACAGTAAGAATCATAAACATGAAAAACAGTCTATGAGGCAAAGTTGTTGGTGCCAACAGCATCAAGCCACTAAATAAATAGTTGAATGGTTCCACAGGGACAAAGAAACATTAAAATAGTCATTTGGATGTCCATGAATATTTTTGCCTACACGTTATGCCCAGGCATATACATATATTCTTGGATACTGGAGGGAGATTTTGTGTGTGTGTGTGTGTGTGTGTGTGTGTGTGTGTGTGTGTGTATGTATATCTAAGTGCACGCACGTGTGTGTGTGTTCCACCCCTCCTATTATATAGATACACATAGAATATACATTTACCTGGAAGAGTATGGCAAAATCATCTGCCCCACAGGCTCAGAATACAAATAGAGAATTTGGTAAAGAGCATTGTTGCTTCTGCAAAGACAATGAAACCAGAAGACCCAGTGCCAGGGAGGAACATGCTGTTCTGAGCTGGTTGTGTGACAACAAGAAAGGAAAATTTTAATAAGACATTCAGACATACCTAGGGAGAAACTAGGGCAGGGAACATTCTTTTTAAAGATTTACTTATTTTATATTTGTGAATACACTGTCATTCTCTTAAGACACACCAGAAGAGAGCATCAGACCCCATTACAGATGATTGTGAGCCACCATGTGGTTGCTGGGAATTGAACTCAGGATCTCTGGAAGAGCAGTCAGTGCTTTTAATTGATGAGCCATCTCTCCAGCTTCAGCAGGGAGTATTTTTAAGCATACATAATAGTATTTTAGAAACAGAAGGATGCTTCAAGATGATCATACACACAAGTACACGCACACACACACACACACACACACACACACACACATTTCATACCTAAGGAAATGAGTGCAAAGAGAAGAGACAACTGGACAGGAGACACCATCTCCCAAGAACAACCCTCACTCAGGAGGATGCACCAGGACAAGGACTCTCTGCAGACATAAAAATGAGAGGTCTTACATACTCACATGCAGGCTCAGCTAGCCTTGAGCAGCTATGGAAGAGACTCCTAATGTCTAGGGTCTCCCCCAAGATGCCAGTGGACTGTAAGAGGTCTTTGAAATTCAGGCTAGAAGAGTACAGAAATCACCATTAGTCTCCTGGATCCCTAATGGTCCTGTCTCAGGGATCTGGGTGACCTTAGTGACCTCTGAATCCCACATCAATGGATCTATGATCCAGGCAGGTGCTCAAGTATGTTTTTTGTTTGTTTGTTTGTTTGAGAAAGGGTTTCTCTGTGTAGCCCTGGCTGTCCTGGAACTCACTTTGTAGACCAGGCTGGCCTCGAACTCAGAAATCCGCCTGCCTCTGCCTCCCAAGTGTTGGGATTAAAGGCATGTGCCACCATGCCCGGCTTCAAGTATGTTTTAAAGGTGACCAAATGGCTGAAAGATTCACAGGACTTCCTGGCTAAGAATAGCTGGGTCAAGACCGGATGATGGCTTCTAATCCCATGTTCTTTCTGGTGCCCTAAGTTGACCCCAGAGAGATGGGCTCCAGGCAACTGCAACACTGGGAACAGGGTGTGATCTGGCAAATCAGGAAGGGCCTAACTAACTAACTCCTTTGCTAATGGAGCCCCACTGGTCCTACCAATACACTTTTCCTTGATTCACCCTTCAGATCCAAGATGACCTTCCGTAGTGTACCTTTCACAGTTTTATACTTCATTATGCCAGCTTTTGATAAGCACAGTTATGATTCCTCTTCCTCTAATGTTTGATTTTAAGAGGAATTTTTCCCTGTTCTTTTTGCCTTCTAGAAAAATATCAATTACCCAAATTAGTGAAATAAGATCTTCCTAAGGTTTGAGGTTTCCTTGGGGATACATTTGTTGTGAAGAAATATGTACCAAGAGGCAACTCATTTAGTCACTTAACAAATATTTAACAAGCACCTGTTATGTGCCAGACACTGCTCTAGGTGCTTAGAATAACAGGGTGGGCAGGAGAGAACTTCTTGTGGCATTTACATCCTGTCAGGACAGCTTGACAGTGAACAGACAATTAATTATGTTGCATGTTGTAGAGGCAAATATCGTTAAAGCTTAGAGATTCTGTCCAGTATCTCGAGGAGAAGTGGAGTAGGAGATTCATATATGGTGGCTAGTCTTTTTTTTTTTTAATGTTTAGATTAGCATAGAAACTAATGGCTTCTTGTTGGCATCTTCATACGTATACGTGCCATTACAGCTTGTTCTCATTCATTTCCTTCCTTGACTGCCCTGCTCAGACCCCTCCCTCTCTCTAGCTGGCCCTTCACTTCTTCATTAATCCTCTTTCAGTTTCCAACAACAAGCGCTCTATCACCCTCTCTAGCTCCCACTTCTCTTTAGATTCTGTTCTTCCTTTCTTGAGATCCTCTTTCTAGTTTCATGTTCTACACACACACACACACACACACACACACACACACACATACACACACACACCACACACACACACACCACACCACACACACACACCACACCACACACACCATACACAAACACACACCACACACATACACACACCACACACACACACACACACACCATACACACACACCATACACACACACACACACACACACACACACCACACCACACCACACACACACACCACACCACACCACACCACACACACACACACACACACACACGTGCACACTTACATGCTTTAAAGTCTACGTTCCACCAGAGAGAGAGCATACTACAATTGTCTCTCTGATTGTCTGGCTGATTCGCTTACTGTAATGATTTCTAGATATACCTGTTTTTCTGAAAATATCATGAGATAATTTTACAGTGGTTGAGCCTGATTTTGCATTGAGAAATGCCTAGGATTTTAATAAGGCACGCTTTGGGGCATCTGTTTTGGGAGTTGCCATTGGACCACAAGGGTTCTGCCTTCATGATACATTCATCTATTTACAGATTCAAAGTTTGAACAGGCTAGGGAGAGGTGGTGGAAACTACAGAAGGTGGGGCCTCATCAAGGGGAGTGTCAAACCGCATCTTTGAAGGCATGTCTTGCCCTGGAACATTCCTATCTTCACCTCGTTTCTTGGCCTCCAAGGGGTCACCATCCTCCTCCCGCCCCCATGCTAACCTGCTTCAGCACAGAGTTGGCCATGATGGCCTTGTATTTGTTACTTTCCTGATGCTGTGATACAGGTTCTAGAAGGAGTTTCTTTTGCTTTATGGTTCCAGGAGGAGAGGCTATAATAGCGTGGGAGGCGTGGCAGCAGGAGCAGAAAGCTAAGAGATTGTAACTTAACTGCTGGCAGGAAAAAAGAGAACGAACTGGACGTGGGGTGAGGATACAAACTCTTAAAGCCCACCCCCCAGTGACGTACTTCCTCCAGTAAAGTTCCATGTTCTAAAAGTTTTATAAGCTCCGAAAATGGAGCCACCAACCAGATGTTTAAATATATGAGCCTATGGGGGACATTTCTCATCCAAACCACCACGATTCTGAATTCATGAGCTAGGTTGCTTCCCCTGGCATTCTGTCACAACAAATGGATGTACCATTAAACCCAGTGCACACTGCTTAGGTATGGCCTCTTCATCTTAAAGTCACTCGAGTTACTGAATGATAAGATCTGCTCGGCCAAGGTTGAGTCACGTTGGGTCCCACTCTTAAGTTACAACATTTGATATGGAGATGGGCCCTGGGAATGATGATAAGTATTTCTTACAGTCATAAAAGCAAGGGAGGTAGCCAGGAGTGTTATCTCATGGGTTCATGAAGAGCCTCAGAAAAGGACATCCAGAAAAGAGTTTTCTGGAAGCAGTAGCACAATGGATAGGCAGAGACTTGGGTGTTGGGCATCAGGGAAACACAGCTGATTTGATGAGAACACAGCATCTTGATGGAACTTGAGAGTGTGGATAGCACCCTAGGCCCAGCACAAGGCCTGTGAGTGATAGAGGCCACAGATGCTCTGCCTGAAATGATAATACTCAGTCCATACAGCCGTGCAAACATGCACATCAAACATATCATGATGCCATGGGGTGACTGGCTGCTGGAGGTTGGAAAGAAAAGGAGAAACGTATAAAGGTCAAAGGGAGCCTGTTTTTCATATTCTACTTCCAAAAGATATTATGGGGAAAAAAACTGAATCCTGTATTCAAATAAACACTCCAGCTTGAGTTCTCGCTTGGAGACTTTCCAAGCCTGTTATTCCACACAAAGCTCACTGAGATAGAACACTAAAGAGGTGTGTGTCCCTTGGACTCTGTCTCCACCGTTTGACTAAGGAGAGGCCCTTCCCTTTTATTTTCCATGTAGCCACCATGTGATTGTTGGTGGAAGGGACCAAAGGACATACTTTGGGAAATAAGCCCATTAGACTATCAAGGGATTAGAGTCAGAAGATTCCAGAGTCCAGACACACCCCAGAGCTCCCATTATCCCTTCCCTTTCCTCTTGCAGAATGTGATCCTTAGAGTCTTTCGTCCCTAAGCCACATTGAACCCGCTGTCATTAACAGCCCTTGTACCGTCTGAACACTTGCACCCTCCAAATTTGTATGTTGACATTCTAATCCCCAAGGTAATTATATTCAGAGGTGAACCCTCTGGGGGTGATTATGTCATAAGGGCAGAGCCCCTTTAAATGGATTAGTACCCTTGTAAAAGGATTCCAAAATTGTTCCTTCACATCTTCCATCACGCAAGGACATCCATGAACCAGAAAACTAACGCCCACTAGACCACCAAGCTGCTGATGCCTTGATATTGAGCTCACAGCCCCCAGAACTGTGAGAATAAACTTCTATTGTTTATAAGTTACTCAGCATCTGTTATTTTTCTATGGCAACCTGGCTGGACACATTCCATCTGATTACGGCAAGCGTGAGACCCTTTTCTCCATTGCCACATGCAGTCCCGTCACTATTACGGGCCACCATTTATCCTCTGAGCAAGCATTACTTTCCTTGTGGTTGTGACAAAATACTGGACGAAGAATGACTTAAGGAAGGAAGGTTTGCTCTGGCTCTCAGTTTGAGTCATCTGCAGGCCAGCCTAGCAGGGAAGGAATGGAAGCAGAAGCTTGAGGCAGACGCTCATGTTGCTGCGCCCACCATCAGGAAGCAAGCACTGATAAATGCTGGTGCTCGGCTGGCTTTTTGCTTATTTACTCCAGGATCCCAAGCCATGGGGGTGATTTCACCCATATTTAGGGTGGATTAAATCTCCCTGCCTCAATTAGCCCATTCTAGAAACCCCCTCATTTGACATGCCCAGAAACAATCAGTACTCACCACCACAGAACTCCTAGCCAATATCAGTGACTCAGGTTGATTCACCTTCATTTTACGGCCCAAAGTCTTGCTCAGTGCTGTTGTTTCTCCTGTAAAATTTTCTGTCTGTTTTCTTCCCCATTTCTGATGATCCAAATCACTGTGTTCTCACAAAGACTAACTGAATGTTCACTATGGATATCCACTATCACATTTCCCCAGCATAAACTTATCGCCTACTCTTCTCCATTCTGTCCTAGCCAAAACCTCTACACTCCTTCCAAAGCTTGCGTGCCTGGGTACACTCTTCTCTGTGGGGCCCGTTGCATTTGAAGACATGTGGACTAGTCACTTTGTCTCGGTGACTATGTTTTTGCAGGGACTTTAGAACACAAAGGGGACACCAGCTTGCCTCCTTCAGCAAATGGTCTCAAAGCTGGAATAGGCACCTATGGAGGAGCTCAGAGACTGTTATCAGCAAGCTACCAAACCTGGCCTTGACAGATTGAGAATGAAGAGATGTTGTACATAGCACACGAACAAGAACCAGAAGAGAGACCCAAAGGCTACAGCGAGCACCTGGGAAAGAGGAAGCTTCAAGTGGTGAAGATGGAACGGAAGACACATAGGTTGTAAAGGACTCGGCAGAGAGGACATAAGAGGAGGGGAAGCTCAGGGTGGAGACTGCGCGCAAACATCAACTGATAATAAGGTTGGCCTCCTTTTTGTCTTTGTTTTGTCAAATGCTAGCTGGTTCACAGCCAGCGGAAAGTTGGAAGGGAGCGGGAGTCACTGGGTCCTACGTACCAATCAGAAATGCAGGGTTTGCACTGGCCAGTTGAGTTCCAGGAGTTTCTCCAAGGACGAACGTATATTTTTTTCCTCTGGAGTTCATTCTCAAGGTTTGACAACAACGGTTACCACCTCGGCATGATGGAAAGGGATGGCTACACACAGCTACAGACTATTTTCCAAAAGGCAAAATGATGGGGGCTACTATAGGAAACAGCGTGGAGAGCTCCCCATCCCCCACCCCCAATAAAAGCAGAATTGCCATCCAACACTGTACTTCTCCTTCTAGGACGAATGCTCTACAAACGGAAAGGAGGAACTTGAAGCAGCATTTGCATGCTGGTGATCATGGCTGCATCATTGAACTGAGAAGCCGGGTCTTGGGTTTATAACTGCACACCCACAGACATGGCTTTGTTGTTTACCGGATCTAAACGGTAGAAGCTAGGCAGTGTCCACCAACAGCAAACAACACAGCATGGGGGATATACCCAGTGTACAAGGTTTTCTTTTCCTTGAAGAGGAAGAAAATTCTGACACATGGGGCAAGGTCCATGAGCCCTGAGGACATCTTCCTGAGTGACCAAGTGCTGTGGAGTTCTGTCACAGAGACGGGGCAGGAGAGGGGCACAGAGAGGACGGTGTTTGCTGTGGAGCACCTGTGAGCATGAATGACCGCGGTGACTGTATAGCTCCGTGAGCGTGTTTAACAGCACTGAGTGTAGGTACAATGAGCAATGGCCAAGATGGTAAATTTTCTCGTGTATATTTTATCACAATAAGAAATGCCCTTTAGGTATACAGCCTTCATGCCATTACAGTATCTGAGAAGCAGGGCCATTAATCCATCAATCCCACAGGCATCCTTTCCCGGTAGATTGTAGGTATGAGGAAATTCACCCTCCCCCAGCTCAGATTGTTCTGAGAACAATTGAAAACCATTGTTCTGTGAACGTTCCTTATGGCTTCGTGGGCACCAAAGCCCTGGCAGTCATCAACAGGTTTGGATTTGGAGAAGGGCAAGACTCAGGATGTTGAGGAGGAGATGAAGCATCTTATTGGGCTCCAGACTGAGGACAAAGGCTGGAGACTATTATCTCCTTCAGTGATTTGGGGAAACCAACTCTAGCAGAGAAGGCAAAGATTTAAGGGAAGGGAACATCTTTTTGCCTGGCTAGGGGAAGAATATGAGAGCGATATTGACCATTGGACATAGCTGTGGACCGGCAGTAAGGCAGAGATGGGATCTTGGAGAGTTAGAACCTTTAAAGAAAAGTAGATTCACTCATAGCTACCTCGTTGGTGGTTCATATGCACCAGGCACTGTATTACCAAAGCAAAATGCTGAGGGGGAGGGCAGGAGACCCTTGCCTCCGCCATCTTGTTAAGAAAGGCAGTTTTCACTCAGTATCAAACTGCCTAATTCCCTTGCGACTGAGTGGCACCTAGAGGTGCCAACAGACGTTACAGCTTGACCAGACCACAATGCCCACATCCAGCTTACATGCAAGGACAGGCTGCCCACCAGCCACCTGGTTCAGAGCAAGAAGTTATTAGGTTCCTCTTTAGAAAAGGCAAAAATAGGGTCACCATCTAATAGTACCTCCCTAGTGGTTAATGTGGGGTCTGGAGAATGCCAGAGAGCCAGACCTTTATAGATAGTCCCATCAACTGACAACTGATCCCAGGATGAAAAAAACAAAACAAAACAAAAAGCCCCAAAACCCGTACTTGTGGGTTACAAAATCCTTGCAGTTGGAGGACAAGATAGAGGAGATGTTGTTAGGAACGGGGCCTTGAGACGCCAGGAATAATCAAAGAAGTTATTTTAGTAGTTAAGTTTCTATTATCTGCCCTAGGCATGGAAGCATCATAAAACTTGGTGGTGCCTTGCCAGGGAATTGCTTTGTGCGCATAGCTGTGGAAATGTTACACATAAGACTGATCAGGAATAATTGGAATGCATGGTAAACAACTCAAACTCTCCAAGATTTAAGGGTCCTAGAGGAAAAACAAGAGAACTCAGTCCATTTTAATGAAGAACTCCGATCATTCAGAATTTAGTAGAATTTCACTCACGTCTGACGGATGGCGTGTGACCTTGTGTGTTTGAGCGTTTCGGCCAATGTTTCGTTTTAGACTTTTAGATTCCACAGTTCATTTTCTCCAGTGAACAACAAGGTTTGGGACTATATTTAAATCATTCAATGGTCCTCCCCTCATCTCCTTCATCACCCTTGTCTTTAAGGGTTTTATTTTGTTTTGCTGGTTTTGTGCTTTGAGACTGTTATAAGAAGTACTTCAGGGCCAAGGGATGATTCTGATACTGACTCAGAACCGAATCTGTATATCTGCAGCCTAGATGGGCCTTGAACTCATGATTTCCCTGCCTCCGCCTCTTGAGGACTAGAATTACAAGTCATATGCTAACATGTCTGGATTGTTCAAGAGTTTTTGAGAAGTTGAAGAGGATTCTTGGCTCACCAATTTTTGATGAGAAAGAGACTCTAAGTTCTATATGATTGGCTGGTGTTTTGCTTCTTTGAATTTACAAATGATTTTTTTTTTTAATCGTGAAAGCAAAGATGGTCTGTCCATCTTTTTGGACAGAATATAAATGCTGTTTAACTTCTCAACTAATTAAGGTTAAAAGGCCACTGGAATTGGGTAAGTATGTGCAGTTCTTGAGACTGTGCGCTGGGGTTCTTGACAGGAAACATTTGCATAAAGCT
The DNA here is from genome assembly GCA_902729485.2 of Mus minutoides. Taxonomy (NCBI): domain Eukaryota; kingdom Metazoa; phylum Chordata; class Mammalia; order Rodentia; family Muridae; genus Mus; species Mus minutoides. Next base: position 308,717 of record LR756426.1, on the reverse strand, counting down.
CTGTGTTACCAGGACGTATTTCCAGAAGAGAGACTGCCTTGACAAATGTCACAGTGATTCATGACAGTGTTATGTAACTCTATTATGCATTTTGGGCTGAACAACTTGGATTTGTTGCAGGTACAATTCAATTAAATGTGGAATTTTTTTATTTGAACTGATTAAGTAGAGACAGAGCTTTTTACAAAACTCTAATGTGAGCCAGTCTATTGTTTGGGAATACATCTGTGCAGGTTGTCATGTGGGGATAAAGGAGTTATTGATGCTACCTCTGACTGTCACCGCGGAGGAGCTCCCTCCCTCCTACTTGAGCCTCAGTATGCGCTTCTCTGCAGTAGATCCGGCTACAGACATCAAGGAAGACAAATGGGAAGATCTGTAGCTGTCAGCCCGGCTCTGTGGTGCTCCTCATCCATCCAAGGTGCTCCAGCCTTACCTTAGCCACACCCCCCCCCCCATGGACCGGAAGCTACACCTTCTCAGGAACGCACCAGGAGAGCAGTTTCCCTGGTCTGGGTGTGCTGCAGACAGGATGGGCATTTTCCTCACAAGTGGTTCTTGGAATGGAGCTGGATTCTCAGTTTGGGCAATGCTATGCTCTGGCTCTCAGAACTGAGGCTGCCCGTGTGACTCGTCCCTGGGCTCAGAGCCTATCTTATGTTCCCACCAGCTCCCTTTTCAGGACCCAGAGGCCTCTCACTTGAGTCCTAATGTCCAAGACAGACTTCTATGGCAGCTGCTTGACTGGTCACGTGACTATTATCAGGTGACCTCCCTCTCTAGGGGCAGCCTTCTCCCGCCAATTCCACTGTGGCCAGTGCTTGCTAAAACAGGGAGCTGCCATTTCTCACCCTTCACGTGAGTCCAGCCTGTAGCCCGCAGGCTGCATGTGTCCCAAGACAACTAGGACCGAAAGTGGGCACATTCGCCATACTGTCACATCAAAAGGGCACACACACGTGGAACACTGCACACTCCCCATCTCATTATCCAGAGCCCCATCCGCTTTCTGTCCCTAATCCACCTCCCACCAAAAGGGGACAGTTTCTAGATCACTCTCTCTGCTGCCCCATTTCCTTGGGATTTTAGCTACATTACTCTGAGGCAAGAAAGCCACACAAATTCCTTAGATACCTCTACCTAATGCAAAATAGCTTAGATGTCATAAATTGCCAATTAATACATTATTTCTGTGAGTGTCTTAACCGAAAAGATTCTGAGCTAGGGCTGAAAGTAATTTCAGTAATAGCTGAATGTGGGCTTTTGAAGACTAAGAAGAATGATGCTCTCAGGCAGGAGGTGCTAACACTGGGCATGGAGCCAGGTGTGTGAGCCCCATCTCCGGAAGACCAGCTCTGCCACTGGGATCTGCTGCAGCTGTCCACAGTGGACTCTTGCTGACTTTATCTAAGCTTCCTCAGAATCTTAACTCCTCAGAGGCTGTTTCTCTCTCTCTCTCTCTCTCTCTCTCTCTCTCTCTCTCTCTCTCTCTCTCTCTCTCTCTCTTGGGTCATCGCCTGTGGGAGGCTGCATAGTTTCCACTTCCGGGAAGAGACTATCACATAGCACTTGGTCTTTGCTTTTGACACTAGTGGTTATGCTGGTTAGATTTCCTCAACTTAGCTAGAGTCAACTGCTAAGAGGGAAACTTAGTTGAGGGAATGCCTCCATCAGAGTGCCAGTAGGTAATATCTGTGGAACATTTTTTTAACACTGATGTGAGAGGGTGGAGCCCACTATGGCGGAGCCACTGCTGGGCAAGAGGTCCTGGGTAGTACCAGAATGCAGGCTGAACAAGCCAGTAAGCAGCGTTCCTGTATAGCCTGGCTCCATGTTCCTGCCTTGAGTTCCTGCTCTGACTTCCGTTTATGACGTACTGGAAGCTATAAACAGAAATAAACCCTTTGCTCCCCAAGTTGCTTCCATCCTGGTATTGATCAAAGCAGGCTTAAGCAGACTAGTGCAGTGGTTACAAAGTTGTGTACTGACTCCTGAGCAGCTTGCAGTCTTCCTTCTCAAGTCATAGTCTCAGTGACTCTTGGAGTGAATAAGGCAGTGGTTTTACAAAACTTCAGTTCCTGCGTGTGTGAGCAGGTGTGAGCTCTTGTGTGCCCATGCACACACAGTCCTGGATCACAGTGTGGTCAATCATCTGTTTACTGAGGTTCATCATTAAACAGAGTGTCAAGGTCACTGATCCAGTTCAAATCTCCCATTTACCTCTAAGCAAACAGAGGGAAAGTGAATGATTGGCCACAATCCATTAAGCTAACCAGTGGCGGCTAGGAAGAGTGGAACCTGAGATTTTCTTCACCCTCCTCTTCTACCACATTCTGTTGAGTGCTTCGGAGACTGAATTGCTACACTTTTGTTCCTTTTGAGTATGAGTCACAAAATACAGTAGTTGTCAAAAAACACATTATGTTTTATAGCTATTGCTACATGAAACCAGCATAGATGGCCACCAAGAACTGAACGGATAAATAAAATATAATGTTACACACACACACACACACACACACACACACACACACACACACACACACTGGAGTTTGCTAAGCCATAATGACACTATGAATCTGGTAGAGCTGGAGATCATCATGTCATGATGATGATGGAGATCATCATCAAAATAAGCCAGACTCAGAAAGACAAGTATTTCAAACCTTCTCCCATTTATGGAATTTGTACTTAAATTTAAGTATTGGGAGGGCTGTGAAGAGAGAAGAGGAACAAGGCAGGGTAGTTGGTGTGGGAGGGAGGCAGATGTATCACATATGTGCAGCATCTAGTGTGTGTGTGTGTGTGTGTGTGTGAGAGAGAGAGAGAGAGACAGAGAGACAGAGAGCAACAGAGAGACAGAGAGAGACAGAAGACAGAGAGAGACACAGAGAGAACTATTTGAAGGGAAGAAGAGAAATACTGAGAAGAGAAGGAAGGGGGCAGGAGGGTGAGAGTCAAGTATGTACAAGGTACAATTATACACCTACATGAAAATGTCATAATAAAATTCATTATTTTGTATGCTACCCAAATATTTATACTAAAAAATATCTGCAACATCCATCACTTACTTCTACTTTGTTACAGGAAGAGGACAGAGGAGTAAAGCATGGCAGGAGATACATGTGGTGAGAGAGTCGGAAACACAGGGATCTAAGCCAGCTCCAGAGACACCAGTGGATGGAGACCAGGAAACAAGATGCTCTGCCCCATAAGAAGAATGGAAGTTTGGGGAGATACCCCATCAGGGGTGGCCAGAGGATATGACCCTAGAGCGTAAGTGGAGAATCAGTTCAGAAGTCACGAAAGCATGGCTCTAACAAATGTACCTGAGGATAATTGTCTACTTATCAGGCCCTGCACTTGGCTGGGATACGGTTGTCTTGCTGGCCACTTCTCTCCTGTTCTCAAGGGTCTCCTACATCTGCCTGTTGTCAGGGTAGGCACTTGATAAAATAATGTTCCCTTAACATTCTGTCTTAATTAGGATCTCTAGTGATAGGATGAAACACAAGGACTAAAGGCAACCCGAGGAGGAAAAGGTTTATTTCAGCTTATACTTCCAGATCAGAGTCCATCACAGAGGGGAGTCAGGGCAGGAACTCAAACAGGGAGGAGTCTGGAGCCAGGAGCTGATGCAGAGGCCATGGAGGAGGGCTACTTATTGGCTTGCTCGATGTGGTTAGCTTGATGTGTTTTATATACACCCAAGGATCAGCTGCCCAGCCGTGATACGGCTCCCTGTGGGATGGGTCCTCCCACACCGATCATTAGTTCAGACAATACTCCATGGGTTTGCCTACAGGCCAGTCTTATAGGCGGTTTTCTCAGTTGTGGCTCCCTCTTCTTGGGTAACACTAGCTTGTGTTAAGTTAACATAAAAATAACCAGCATGTACGCAATAACAGTTATAGATTTCCAGCATGTATGCAATAACAGTTATAGATTTCCAGGAACTTAAACACTGTGACCTTCCAGGCCTAGCATTTGTGACCCATGCGAATATTACAATGTACTTTATAAAACAACACTCCATGACGATGGCCTCAAGGACACCAGGTCTAGCTCTCTTTGTTCCAAGCTCAGTTGGCCCGCTCTTCAGCACGATTCAGCGGAGCTCAGGACGGTCTAACGGTGAGGCTGGTCTCAGGGCCCCAGGAACTAGACTGCTATGTAAAGACTTACATCTCTGTGAGCTGTAGACTCCACTCACCTCACACCCCATACAGACTCACATTTTCAAATCCAGTGTATTTGGATGTCTTGCAGCATGTGTGTCTATGTATTTGTGTATGAGTGTGTCTGTGTATCTGTGTATGTGTCTCTGTGTGTGTATGTGTCTGAGTATGTGTGTGTCTCTGGTATTTGTGTGTGTATGTGTGTGTGTGTGTGTGTGTCTGCTTGTTTGAAAACCGTCATCCACATCAGCACAGTCTAGCAGGTTACACCCTTCCAATCCCTTCAGCATCCAGTGTTCTTGTTCCATGACAGACTTCCGGGAACTCTCCCTCATGTGGATGATACCGCCCTTTGACTACATAGAGCTAACCTCTCTCTCTCTCTCTCTCTGGCACTCCCAGCCTTCACCTTAGTAAATGGATACAGTGGTTAAGGGCTCTTTTATCAGAAGTCTACACATCAGTCACTTTCAGAGCACAAATACTCCCGAGAAATAGCACCGTGGTAGCCAAGCTGAGAGCAACCTTATTAGCGCCACCACAAATGCCACACTGTCTCCCATACAAATTCCAAAGCTCTCCACTATCTCCCTGCCTCCTGACAAGGCCTGTCAGATCACTCGTGCTAACTATTTAACTCATGGTGCTAACCCTCCACGTTAGAAGCGTAAGGACACCTGCCCTTCCCGTGGTGTGACCTGTGAAGCTCTGTGTCAGTCCCTCCTTCCGGAAGGCACATTTGCTCAGCACTTTGATATTTTTGTTTTCCAGCACAAAGACCCATAGTTTCCTAGAGATTGATTGCTTCATGTTCTCATAATTGCAAAGGCACTCTTGGAACATCAGCTGCTGCTATATATAAGGAGTTTCACACAAACCATTCAAATCTGAGTACCCAGTAAGGAATCCAGTCCAGTAGATAGTTCAGTAGAACAGAAGAGTCAGAAGTACTTATAATATTAAAAATTCCTGAGTAATGACGTGTGAAAATGTGATACTTTAATCCACTTGGAAAAGGGTGAATTTCTGAGTAGAACCATCTGGAAAAAATTAAGTGTGTTTCTCATATGAGTCAGCTTTCTGACATGGTAACAAAACACCCGAGGTAATTAACTTACGAAGAGAAAGACTTCTCTTGCTCACAGTTTTAGAGTTCCAATCTACGACCCGGTGACTCACTGCTCACAAGTGTCTAATGAGGTGCCCGATAGGAGCAGGGAAAGTGCATGGCAAAGTGAACTGTTCATCTGTGGCCAGGAAGAAAGTGAAGAGGAAAGGACTAGAGTCTCACAGTCCCCTGTGAGGGTGGACCCAGAATGACTTTAAGGGATTCCCAGCAGGCCTCACCTACTAAAGATTCCACAACCTCCCAATATCATCACTCTGGGAGCAAAACCTTGTACATATATTAAATATAAAGGGCTACTTACTTTAATATGTAAAGAGTTTTTATAAATAAATTAGGAAAGTATGAACTCAGCACAAAGTGGCAAAAGATTCTCCAGAAAAACAAAATACAGTGAATTTTAAATGCATAAAAATGTTCAAAGATGTTTAAGATAAATAAACACTAATTAAAGCAGCAGCAATATGCCATAAAATGGTAATACATTTCTGACCACTTATTTTAATAGCAAATATGTGAAAAATCAAATTTTCTCATGTTCTATTTGTGGGAACATAAGTTGATATATGCCCTAGAGAGAGCAATTTAGTAATATCAAAATAAAAAATGTAGAGAGTGGCTGGCCTGAAAATTCCTTTCCTAGGGATTTATCCTACGGACATACTCAGGCAAGAGAGTAATATTGTATATTTGAGAATATTCACTGCAGTGTTGTTTGTGAAAGCAAAAGGCATTGATCAACTGAGAACTTATTTTTAAAGTCAGTGTATTTCCATACAATTAAATCCTTTAAAAATAATGTAGCATTTAATAAGGAGTGTATTGAAGGAGAACGTTGTCCCGAAGACCATTAATGAACACAGCAGGAAGGGAGAGCAATCCTTACCCATCACACATTACCCACATGAGGAGAAGCTGGAGATAAAGGCCGCCTTCATGGCTCAGGGTATGAAGTCGGTGCAGGCTAAGCATGTATCCACACACCCCTTCGTGCTTATGAATTGTGTGGCGGTCATGTTTACTTATTTACAACTTAATATCTTAATGGGAACGCAGGAGGTTATGCCACAAAGCTGGCTTCACAGAGGGACACAGGTGTGTAGGTGCCAGGTGCCTCGAGTTCCAACAAGGGGGAGTGATGTTTGTACTGGGGATCAAAATTAAAGTGATGTGGAGACGAGGAAGTGGGAGTGAGGCGAAAACGCAGGGCTGTGGAGTGAGAGGCTGGAAGACAGATGCGGCAAGGGAGAGCGGATTCTGATGCAGGCCTGTGGTTGTTGCTAAGCTGAATGGAGACCCTGTGTATCTGTAAGTAATAGTCACAGCATGTTAAAGGGTCCTGATTTACTGCATTATAGAGTCTGTCACAAACCGATGGGGCATAATTTCTATCCTGCTTATATTTAACCATCAGTGATGATGTTGATATCATCCTTAAGGACATTGGAATGGAAGATAGTAGCATAGCTTGGAGTTGATCCTCAGACTGAAAGAGATTATGGGTAATTATCAATTGCTTTAAGGTTATCCAAAACCATAGGCCCCTGTCATCTTCATCTGTTGTGGCCAATGGTACTGCTGGGCAAGTCAGAATCGACCTAGCACCAGCTGAGCAATGTGGACACCAGGCTACCTGGTTTATACTCAGATTCAAAGAAGGATGCAGTTTACACAGACCTGGCAAAGCCACCTACATACATTATTAGACACTTGATGTCAGTGATAGTGAAAGTGAATGTGATAGTGATAGTGAATATGACAGTGATAATGAATGTAATAGTGAGAGTGACTATGATAGTGAATGTGATGGTAAATGTGATAGTGAAAGTGAATGTGAGAGTGAAAATGAATGTGAGAGTGATTGTGAATGTGAGAGTGACAGTGAATGTGATAGTAAAAGTGAATGTGATAGTGATGGTGAATATGATAGCAATAGTGAATATGATAGTGATGGTGAATGTGATAGTGATAGTGAATGTGATAGTGAAAGTGAATGTGATAGTGATGGTGAATGTGATAGTGATAGTTAATGTGATGGCTACAGCAGTGAGAATAAATGATGACGCCCTCTGTCCCTCTAGGCAGAATCCTTCACCAGCAATGCCTTCCCAGAAACAGAAGTGGGAAGGGGAAAGGGCTTAGGAGCCTCTTCCAATTAGGAGTCCCAAACTCTGACTCTGACCAAGCTACAAGTAGGTAAGGGTCCTAACACCCAATCACAGCTATCTTACTAACTTTGAGAGCAGTCAAGAGATCCTCGATGTGCACACCCCTCTCCACAAGTGGACTGTGCTGTCCCAGTACAGCAAAGTGCCACTCTGCTAGGCATCCATGGGGCCGGTTTCCCTTGTCCCATGAGCAGTCAAACCTATTTGATTTTTCAAGTTTGAAGAAAATCATGATAGACTATTTCCTAGTCATGAAAGCAGCCTGAAAATCAACATAATTTAAACAGAATTGTTTCCTGGGGGGAAGGGTGGGGTCTTTGTTGTTCATGGACCATGGCCCTCTTTGACACTCTGAATCAGAGAGACCATTATGCCAAAGTTAAGATCAAAAAGAGTCTTTTAGGTGAGATGGGAGCTTAGATAGATGCCATTTCTACCCACCCGTACACTGATGGAGACCGGGAGAGACCATAGATGCAGCAGGAAGCGTCTTATGACCCATCATTCTTTCTACAGGAGAAAAGGTTGATGGCTTTGTGTGAAGAAATTATACCATCATTCCTGCCCCCCTTTTCACCAGAGGAGGGAACAAAGAATAGAGATGATACTGCAATTTTGATTTCTACAACCTCATTTGAAATCATTCTCTGTGATTTAAGTTTTCTGGAAATGAAAAGGATAAATTGTGTGAACTTAGTTAAAGTTGGAAAGAAAAGTTGAGTGGATAGCCTGTTGTCAAGGAAACCAATTCTCTCTCTCTCTCTCTCTCTCTCTCTCTCTCTCTCTCTCTCTCCTGTGTGTGTGTGTGTGTGTGTGTGTGTGTGTGTGTGTGTGTTCATGTCCTTTATACTCTTCATCTGACATTTAAGGATAACTCTAAGGTACTCAAAGCTTCCACACTAAAACTGTATACAAGGAAAAAAAAAGAATTCTCCAAGAAAGTAATTTCTAGAATTTAAAACATGGGAGAACCTTGTCTAACTCTGCATCCTAGAAACATAGGTGGTCGCCACAGTCAGGGTCAGGCCATTGCAGAATGAGGTTTGAAAGGTAGCAAGACAGCATTGGAGTTAGAAGAAAGGCAAATAAGTCAGCCCCTCGATGCTTCAGTGAGCCTCATGCTTCCAGCCAAAAGCTACCCGTGAAAAGTGAAATTCTGAGTGAAGTCAGAGACCACAGATAGGGAAGGGGAACTTATTATTTAAAGACAATTGTCACCTGCCCACCACCCTATGGGAAGGCCATACCTCCCCTCTTGGTATGACCAACACCAGGGACTCTGCTGCCTCACAGAGGCTACAGCCATCTCCCTCTTCCAGCGCTGAGTTTGGCCACGTGATTTGGCTCGACAGGAAGGGTGCCAGTGAGCATGCTCAGCAGCGTTCCTTGTTCCTGAGAAGCCCCTGCCCTAATGAGGCTGATGTTCCACAAAGGCTGGGAAGCATGAGAGACAGAGCTGCACAGAGGAGCCCCTCCCGAGGCCACCGGGAGCCCAGAAAACCCTCCCATCCAGCAGGCCTCAGCCAACTCTCAGATGCACGCTGAATGATACGTTGTTTCTGTCACTGAGTTTGGGGGGTGGGTGTTACACACAGCAGGAACAGACATATACATAGAACATCTACTATAGCAGCTTAACTTTTTAATTTCTCAAGGCCATATAAGACAGTAGAAAGTAGATAGACCACTTGTTTTCCTGGGTAGAGCCAGGTCCATGCATATCTCAAGCCAATACCTTTCCAAAGCAGCACCAAGAGAAAACAGGTTGAGACCTTCAGAACACAAAGGTTTCCAAACAACCAGGTGTGGTGGCGCACACCTTTAATCCCAGCACTCGAGAGGCAGAGGCAGGCGGATTTCTGAGTTCGAGGCCAGCCTGGTCTACAAAGTGAGTTCCAGGACAGCCAGCGATATACAGAGAAACTTTGTCTCGAAAAACCTAAAAATACCAAAAAACAAAAAACAAAAAACAAAGGTTTCCAAACAATGGAACTCATCAGAACAGGCAAACAGTAAGACAGAAATTTAGTGCACCTAGAAAAATGACTGACAGCCTGGAGATACAGGAAAAGTTACTAAAGGTCACCCAGTGGCTGAGGAGGAGCCTTATGGGAACACACTGAGAGTATGGGGACCCTTGTAAACACAGACTCATGCAGAAGAGGAAGAAGATTCAAGTCTTTCCAAATTTGAATATAGAAAACTATCTAAGCAAAGATTCAGTGCTAACATCCTTAAATCATAAAAAGCATTAAAGAGAGGCTGGAGAGATGGCTCAGCAGCTAAGAGCACTTGCTGCTCTTGCAGAGGACCTGGGCTTAGTCCTCAACACCCACATTTGGCTTATAACCATCTGTAACTCCAGTTCTAGAGGAGCAAATGCGCTCTTCTGGCCTCAGTAAGCTCCTGCATGCATGTGGTACACATACACCCATAAGGCACATAAATTAAAAATAAATACATCATTAAAAACAAAAGACAGCATAAAAATAATCCAAGGGTGATGAACAAGGGTGACCATGTGCCCCAGTGTATCCTGGACAGGATTGGTCTCACCATTGCCATATGTCATTATTCACAGAACTTATTTCCAGTGTCGGAAGTGTGCCAGGGTAGCTGACAATAATATTACTGTTGGCTGGCACACCTCACCCACGGGATGGAACTTGACAGGTCCAAACAAGAGCCAGCTCTCTGTATGTGTGAACTGTAAGGTACTTGTCCTTCTTAGACATCTTCAAAAAAAAAATCACAATAGTACAGTGAATGACAGTCCTATTACCATCATAACTTCCACATTAGTTTAACATGAGAAGTCAAAGCATGTAGTCAAAGAATGTGAGTCTTCCTCTTACCCACACAGAGGCCCGTATCGCTCTCGGAGTTCCAATTGGCTCTCCCAAAAACCCTGGAGGAAACACACAGCACCATGGTAAGAATAAGACCAAGTAAAATTTCAATGATTCCAACTTACTCAGGAAAAAAAAAAAAGACTAGAACAGCAAGAACACAATTACATAAACAATAAAAGAAGAATCACTGCTATATTGCATTGAAGTGCTGTAGAATATTGAGTAAAGAAATGGCTTTTTAAAATATTGCTGAGTAAAACTCTCAGCAGCTCTATTTAATGGACAGAAGAGACCATGGGCACTTAAGTTATCTGCGTATAATTGCTGCTCAAACATCTAAAAACTATTTGCTTTCACATCCACAGTGTTCCCCTCAGGTAGGGTTCGTATTTGCCAGGTCTCCTTTCATGACCCATATATGTGTAAACTTCCAAATCTACCCAAATTACCACACCTCCTGAAGTCTCTGGATCTGAGTTAAAGGTCCAAACTTAAGGCTCTCAGCATGACTTTTCATAGGCAAACTCTAGGGTACCAGAAGATGTGCATGCGGCCAAATGGGTGGAGGTGAGAAAATGCTAGACCCGTTGTGCTGTGGAGATGGAGCTGTGGATGTAGACAGAGGGCATAAGCAGGTATGATGGGATATCATGTGGGCAAGCACTGAGAACTGATACGTGAGATGTGGTGGGAAGGACACACACACACACACATATATATGTGTGTATATATAAACATGCATGTGTTGGGAGGGGCTGGGTGGAGAATGCTAGATTTAAGTCATAGGGGTGGAATGTCAGAGAGCTGATGTTTAAAGGAAGCACGTGTTCTGAAGGGAACCATGTCCCATTCATTCCCAGGAACTCCGTACTTCACAATACAAGCTTAGGCTGTAGCAAGGAAAGCCCAGATGAACACAATAGACTGTAAATTCAGGGCCCCACCCATAAACAAAGAGCTACATATGACTAAGGAATACAGAGACAGGAGAACTAGTCCTCCTCAGACATTAACCCCGATTGGTTATCCAGGACTAAGTGGTCAGCCTGAAGACACACACTCATAAGTAATACTAAGCAGACTGAGCAAAGCAAGTTCTATCTATACATTTTTATTTATAAACTAAAGAAGAGGTCATGGTCTTGAGAGGGAACAGGAGAGGCATGTGGAAGATATGGAAGAAAGGCAGAAAATGATGTAATTATATCTTAATTTAAAAAAAGTACCTCAGGTGGCTGCCCAAAAGATTACTGCGTCTAAGTTTTTAATAAACCTCTCTAATGGCTTGACCTCCCTGTTAGAAAGGCATGGTGTTGCAACATCTGTAAAGCAAGCTTAGCTGTGCTCTAAAAAAAGCACGGCAGAATTTATATATACAGGGACAATAAGCTGAGAGGAACTGATGTAGACATTCTTTGAGTCAGCCATCCGGAGTTCTCCTTACATGACAGTTATTTTGTCTGCCTCCAAATGTTAATAGCAAATTAATCTTACTTAACTGGCTATGACTGATCATATCCCTCCTACCCTGCAATGTATGGGATTTATGTTCCTCCAATTTCCCATATGACTTGATTGTTCTATTTTGACACTTTTAAATCTCTTTACACTTGCTTTAAGAGGGTATAGGAGGTCTGTTGGGGTGATTGTGGGCTTAAAAGTTGTGAACAGGGCACCCTAGAGGGAGAGATGAGAGAAGAGGTTGTTTGAAAAGCTGGGAAAATAGGAATGCCGGCAACAAATGGTGAGCCCGGAGAAAGGAACGGAGAGAAAACTGGAAAGTGTCAGGCAAAAGGCCAGGTGTGGGTCATTCTCTGCCTGGGGAGTGGAGCAGAGGCCATGGGGTGGGGGAAGTTCCAGCATCCTCCCAGAGTTACTGTCTCATCTGTATGCCCAAATTAGCCCTTCCTGCCCTTGTATGGCAATTCACAGGCAGGATCTGGTGGTGGCGCCTGCTGTTGGTCTGGGTGCAGTGTCCCCACAAGTTAATCAGGCTTCAGAGAAAAACCAATGACAGTAAAAAAAATAACCTTCAAAGACGGATACTGCGTCCCTATCTACAAACGCCTGGTCATCTCCTCTGCCATGTCACTCTGGAGAGCCGGAGACCAGAGGCTTAAAATAAAATATCTTCTCCCTGAACCAGCGCCCCTCCCCAACGTCCCTCCCCAGCCACTTCCTCCTGTCACCCCACAGCCATTGTCTTTGCTCCAACCTTTGGCTGTTGCCTCCCTCATTTCCCTGAGTCCTCTGAATCTCAGTGTCACTGGAGTCCTTACTTAGCCACTGTTGCTCTCTTAACAGGACCATCATTGCCTCCGTGCACGAAGCCCTCACCCCCTCAGCCTTGATGTCCACCGCAGCATGGATTCTGCAGCCCCGATTTCTCAGCTCTTGACCCTTGCAATCCTGCCTTTCAGGATCAATCCTCTACTCAACAATGGTTGTCTAGATTGGTTCCTGATTGGGCCTTCAAACCTGGAAGCACGCTAGCCCATGCATCACACACAGCTTTGTTCTCCTGCACCCCCTTGTTGTTAGCTCTTGGTCCCTGAAGGCTACCTGCTGACCAGTGCCACCATACCCACATGGGTGCCCTCTTGTGCATGGTGCCCTCTCCCTGGTGTGTCTGCCTTTGTCTTCAGCTACTGCAGGATCCCCTTCTCCAGGGACTCCCCCCCCAACAATGGTTCTCCCTGAAGCAAGATCAAAGTTGCTATCTGCACTTCCCGATCCAGCTCATGACACAACCCAACTGATGGTATACATCATTGTTGCACAGTGACCTTGAGAGTATAAGTAACTTCTACTTTTGCATTCTAAAAAGTGGATTTAAATGCTCAATAAGTTGGGTTTGGGGTGGGTGAATGATGAATGAATACGTAGTGATGAATCATCATCATAACATAAGCTGGATATGTAGCTTGGTTGGTAGAGTGCTTGCCTAGCATGCACAAAGCCCTAGGTTCAATCCCCAGCACTACATAAGCTGGGTGTGGTGCTGTACCCCTGTAATCCCAGCATTCGGGAGGTGGAGGTATGAGGATCAAAAGTTCAGAGTCATCACATAGAAAGTATAGTCAGCCTTGGCACCCCTTCCTCAAAAGGGAGGGAAGGAGGGAGAGGAAGAGGGAGGAAGGAAGGAAAAAAAAACCTATTCCAATGGAGAAGAGTTCTTCTGTTACATGGATTCTTCATGTGAAGATCACCCTGACTCCCAAAACATAAACAAAAGTGGGAATCTTGTGAAGCTCCAGAAAACCCATGTCTTACCTGGCGGAAAAACATCAAGTTTCCCACAAAAGGAGAAGGCTTGGGGTGCCTGATGCCCAACTTCTCCAGTCTTGAGAAAGCTGACGTGGAGTACCTGGGTAGACAGAGAAGCAAATGTTTAAAACCAAGAAACTGATGCTGGTAGTCTTGTAATTGGTCTATTATGAAGAAGAACTATTAAGTTCTCTTAGCGAGGGTGAGAGAAGTTTCCAGGGGCAGGGAACTAGGAAGAAAAGAGAAGGGTAAGAACTTAGGGGCACCTCCACAGGGGCTGACGGGATCTCTGAGGCCTTTGAAGTCTCAGATGCCCATAAAAAGGAAGTGTAACAGCCTCCTTCACTAGAGCTCCAACATCTCCACACATGCACCTCAGTGCCTCAGCTTCCAAATCTATCACGAGCCATAACTCAGAAGACAGAGCAAAAAAACGTACAGTGGCAAAGAATAAGCTCCCTGATTGTCTTAGGTTTACTGCTGTGAACAGACACCATGCCCAAGGCAACTGAGGTTCAGTCCATTATCATCAAGGTGGGAGCATGGCAGCATCCAGGCAGGCATGGTGCTGGAGGAGCTGAGAGCTCTACATCTTCATCTGAAGGCTGCTAGGAGAAGACTGACTTCCAGGCAGCTAGGAAGAGGCCCACACCCACAGTGACACACGTACTCACAACAAGGCCACACTCATTCCAACAGGGCCACTGCTTCCAATAGAGCCACTCTCAGGGCTGAGCATATACAAACCACCACACTGCTATTATTTTTTAGGTTAAGGTGGACCCCCTCTTCATATATATAACATGATGCTCATCACATCCCATGGCCATGGCCTTATTGAGAAACAAAGTGGAGATGGAGGCACTTCATGGCAAGGAGACCGCCTTACCCTCCACTTAGAGTCCTTGTCAGGCTCTATTTCTTGCCTAAACTCATAAGGGAGGTAGATTCTCTTCATCCCAAACCAGGAAATGTGGTCCAACAGGGTCTGCACTACTTCTCAGTAAGGCTGTCCAAACACCGGGATTATGGGTATTTCAGTTTGTGGGAACAGAGAGGTGACATAGTTAGAGTCAGAGTTGGCTTGGGCAAGCCTGCCATCTGGCCCCATCCCCACCCAGCCAGACAATTAGGTCAAAAGTTCAGTTGGTTCGGAAAAATTAATGAGTCAAACTGGGTGTTTAGCATCATGCAGAGATCAGCCAAATCCCAATTTAGGAACATGGAAAAATAGCAAAATCACCCTCCGGTCTGGTGACTGATGAATGCTAACACTCAAAACACTCTGCAGGGAGAAAGATGGAGTGCTGGTTTTATTCTCTGACCGGAGAACAGTTCAGCATGCCCTCCAGTATCTGTGTGAATGGAGACACCACCTAAGTACAGTTTACATAGACACAGCAATGTGCCTATGGCTAAAATAGCCATGAGGGAGAAGCAAGCAAGGCAGGATGGGAGACAGCAAGTCCTCCCACCAACTGAGAGTTCTGCTGGTTTGAATGACTTCCCAGACTATCACCATCAAGTCCATATTTGAGTGGAATCGTGAAGTGTGACATCCAGAGTCTGCCCTACCTGGGGATCCATCCCATATACAATCACCAAACCCAGACACTACTGTGGATACCAACAAAAGCTTGCTAACAGGAGCCTGATATGGCTGTCTCCTGAGAGGCTCTGCCAGTGCCTAACAAATACAGAAATAGATACTCAAAGTCATCCACTGGACGAAGCACAGGGTCCCCAATGAAGGAGCTAGAGAAAGGACCCAAGGAGCTGACGAGGTTTGCAGCCCCTAGGAGGCACAATAATATGAACTAACCAGTACCCCCAGAGCTTCCTGGGACTAAACCACCAATCAAAGAAAACACACGGAGGGACTTGTGGCTCTAGCTGCATATGTAGCAGAGGATGGCCTAGTAGGTCATCAATGGGAGGAGAGTCCATTGGTCCTGTGAAGGTTCTATGCCCCAATGTAGGGGAATGCCAGGGCCAGGAAGCAGAAGTGGGTGGGTTGGTGAACAGGGGGAGGAGAAGGGGATAGGGGGTTTTCAGAGGGGAAACCAGGAAAGGGGATAATATTTGAAATGTAAATAAAGAAAATATCTAATAAAAAATAAACACATGTGAATACTAAAGTCTGATATTGTACATAATGAGCAAAAATGTTAAATCATTTATCTCTGTTCTTAGTGCAATGATGCACTTGTAAGAGATTTAAATTTTTACTTTAAAATTATCTATAATAAATTGCATCTACTTTTTTTCAATTTTTTTATTAGATATTTTCTTCATTTACATTTCAAATGCTATCCCGAAAGTCCCCTATACCCTCCCCCACCCTGCTCCTTTAGTATCTACTTTTTAATAAGGAAAAAAAAGCATACACTAGAGCCCGTGTGAATTATGTAGATTAGCCACACCCACATTTCTGCTCATTAGCATGTGTGACAAAGGTCAGGTGTGGAAAAGGTAGTCTTTCAAGAAGGTGATGGTATTTTAAATGGCTCCCTTTATCCTCAAAGGGAGAGATCAGAGGAGATTCAGAGCTGCTGAAAGCTTCCCTTAACACTCTCAAATCGGAGATTATCTTCACTTTTTTTTCCATCGGTTTTTGCAAATTATTTTCTAAATATAATCTCTGATGGGTAGGAAGAAATATGAAGATCTTGGGCCACGTAATTACATCTTAATTTAGTAATTAGATGTCTTGATTGTCTAATTAAAGGACAAGAAGTCTGTACCTAATTACACATGCTAATTACTATGCAAGTCCGTGCCCTCATTATGTAACCGCACTGAGAACACTGCCTGTGTGTCTCTGCACAAAATTCAGGCATTTGCAAGCATATGGCACCAGCAGAGTGTGCCCTGTGCACAATCACAACTTTCCCTTACAGCCTGGACTCTGGTGCAGAACGTGGAAGGCTTCAGCCAGGAGGTAACCAGGTAAGGCCTTCATTGGCCAGAGCCCCTGAGCCCAGATCTGCAGTAGGAGATTACCACTGCAGAGGGGGAGGGGGTGGGGGGGCAGAGTTACAACACAGGCGCAATGTGTGCCCATCTCAGTTCCTTCTCTGTAACCTCTTCTCATGTGCTCTGGTTCCTGGGTCCATAGGCTGACCTCCAAATATCTCCTCTGATACCCAAGTCTGTGGATTCCTTCAGGGATAGGGTGATAAATTCCAAAAGACAAGTTGAATCCTGGCCTCCAGGACCTCAGAACCTGACTCTGTCTGGAAATAGGGTTGGTGTGAATGTCTTTTGTTCTGATAAAGTCATACTGAAGTAGATGGGACCTCCTATCCAAAAGAACTGGGATCTTTGTAAGAAAATGTACATTTTGTTCATCTCCCTCACCGCTGTGACAAGAAGCAACTTGAGGAGGAAGGGCTACGCTAGCCTAGAAGTTCAACAGAATCCAATCCTTTGTGAGGAGGAAGAAGAGTGTGAGCAGGAGGTGTGTCAGGGCTTTGAAATCTCAAGGCCCGCCCCCATAACTCACTTCCTCCGGCAAGGCTCCACCTCCTAAGGTTCCAGAAACTTCCACAACAGACAACACCTCCAGTGGGCAATGGTTGGTCAAGCACACGAGCCGGTGAGGGACGTTCCACATTCAAACAACCACAAAATGGCCATGTGAAGACAGACACACAGAAAGCCAGATGGCCATGAGGGCAGAGACCAGGGGGATGCTGCAGTTAGCCAAGGGAGGTCAAAGGTCATCAGTAAACTTCCAATAGAAGGAAAGACAAGGAAGGGTTCATCCTACAGGGTTCAGAGGGAGCCTGCCAACACCTTGATTTCAGACTTCCAGCTTCCAGACCGAGATTGTTTCAGTCAGTCCTCTGATAGCGCGGCTGTGGGAATTGTGAACTACTCACAGAGACATTCCAGGCAGTCAATGAAAATATTTTAAATTTCTTTTTTCTTCTTGTCATTTTCAACATTGTCATTGTAAAAGAAATCTGTCTTTTTGTGTCATTAAGTTCTGTGCCATCCAACAAAAGTCCAGGTGGCCTGGGATGGTGCTGTGAAGAGCAGGTACCACGCAGCCGTTGCGCGATTGCCATGTTGTGATATTTAGAACAGCTCTCCTTTGGCAGGGATTCGTGGAAATATGCCCACCACTACCATTTCGGACATCTGTCATTGTTTATAGTAAGGATACTTAAGTCAGAAATTGACAGTAGACATACATATTGCCCCACATTAAATCCTTTGGTTTAATTTTCACTTGTAAGGCAATCATCACATGCTACCAAACACAAATCTTTCAGTGCCGCCGGTGACGCTTAGGGTGTCCCTTCTCAAAATAACCCGAATCACATGCATTGTTTTTACAATACGACTAGATTTGAAAGGTTACAAGCTGCCCGGTCTTTCATTTCCCTCAAAACCAAGGCACTCTCTTGATGGATTTTATGTAGGAGTATGCCCATTGTTTAGACAAAGAAGCCACTTAGGGTAAACGGCGAGGGGGCTGGGGGGTGAGGTTGTTGTTGTCTGAGACAAGATCTCGCAGAGCCCAGTCTGACTTCAAACTTGTTCTTCAGCTGAGAAAGACTTACAACCTCGCATCCTCTGGTCTCCACCTCCTGACGGCTGGGAGTGCATGTGTGCGCAACCACCACATCTGATTGTGCAGCCCCAAGGATCAAGCTTTGTGTGTGCTGGACAAACTGGGCTCTGTCCCCAGGCCTTCGAGGATGCTTGATAGGTTTACATCCAACAGACTGAGGGTTGGAATGGCAGAAGCCAGTCAGAAGCCCTCACTCTCCTTCCTTTCAGATGTGGCTCTTCCCTCTGGACCATGCCTGCTACAATGCAAATAAGTCCTTGTGTTCCCCATCTTAAAGCCTGGAAGCACATGCCCAGGATTCCACTCACAGCCTCGCTTTTCTTCCCTCCTGTCAGCAGAGTTTTTTGTAGTGGAGAAGTACTGTGCTCTTCTGCCCCTTCAATACTGTCTCGGCCTGTTCCAGCGAGACTGCTACATTTACAGGATGGGAGAGGACTGCTCTTGTCAAGGTCACTGATGAGCTTATCTTTCTCAACCCACAATCCCCTGACAGTCTCTTTACTTGAATTCTCAATGGTAATTGCTTGTAGCTAAGCACTTCGTTGGGAACTCTGTTCCCTCTTTATTTCCACCATGTCGCCTGCTTCCCTTACAGGGGAGCTGGCCCCTTTCCTTCTGTTGATCTGCCACGGTTAAGGCCATTGACAAATCAACACCCCTGCGTTTCTGACTCTAGCTCTGCTCTTTCCATTGAGCTCCCATCCTCTTTATGGGGCTCCTAACACAAATGCACATTTTAAATGTCTACTCGGCAACTTAAACAGTAATATTGTAGTGGTTTGAATTAAGAAATGTCCCCCATCATCCTGACATTTCAGCACTTGGTCACTAGTTAGGGGTGCTGTTTAGGGAACTTTGGGCAATGAAGACTTGCTGGAGGAAGTATGTCACCAGGAGTAGGCTTTGAGATGAAGACCCTCAGGTCACTTCCAGTTCATTCTGTCTGCTGTTCCATGCTGTGGTTGTAGTATGAGCTCTTGGTCTCCTGTTCCTGCCACTGTGCCTGAACTTGTAGCCATGCCTCTAAGGCACGATAGACTCTTATTCCCTGAGGAGTATAAGCCCAAACAAACTTCCTTCTCTCAGTTGCTTTTGGTCTTGGTGACTTATCATAGCAACAGAAACATTTGCGATACAATTATCAAATGTAACTATTTATATGGTCAACTTGATTAGATTGCAAAATACCCAAATATTGGCAAGGCACAGCTGTGGTGTGCTAGTGAAAAATTCTAGAGAGATTAGCTGAAGAGGAAAGAGTCTCTCTTGAGATTTGGTCTGTTGCTATGTTCCGTAATGTTGAATACTGGCCCCCAAGGCCTGGTTGTCCCCAGAAATGAGAGACTCTTCACATAGACTGAAGCTATGTAACCTTGCCCCCCAAGTTACCCCTGATTGGTGAAAGAGTAACTATAGGATAGCTGGGTAAGATAGGAGAGGGAGTGACTAAAGCAACGATATTTAAATGTTAAATAAAAAAACTGAGCAATTTCCATTTCCCTCTAAAACAACTGCTCCCCAGCCCTTGTGTCTGCAGTCCATGAACATGCAGACCTATGGCGCAAGCCAGACACCTCAGAGACCTGGTAGGTTGTACAATTGTCCTAACTATGACTCCCCCTCCTAAATGGAAATTAGATACCCCCATCCCATTTGGTTCAGGCAAAATAGTGATTGGCATCCAAGACCAGGGTGCTGAGTCTCAATCTCAGCCAGGCAAGGAACAAAGCCTCCCTGAGGCCTCTGCGCAGCCTCTGAGAGCTGCCAGCTCTGCTGATACCTAGACTTTAGACCAACCAGGCATGACTAGGCCAAAGATGAGCAATTTGAGCAATTCAGTAATAATCGCAGTGACTCAAAACATCAAATATATTCACATTCCTGAGTTCAGGATGAACTTACACGGCACATGGCATCACCTGCACAACACGTAAAGACTAACTTCTGATGCCATATTTAAAGCTTTGCCTATTGTTGAAAATTGGAGGAAAGGGGGCGTCTTCCCACAGCAGTGGCACACGCCTTTAATCCCAGCACTCAAGAGGCAGAGGCAGGCGGATCTCTATGAGTTCAAGGCCAGCCTGATCTACAGTACTAGTTCCAGGACAGCCACAGCTACACAGAGAAACCCTGTCTCAAAAAACAAAACCGGCTTTGATGACCACCACACAGCCAAGTGGGTAATAGCTTTCCAGAAACAATCATAATTCGAAGAGAAGTCACCAGCTAATGGTCCGAGTCCAGAGAGGTAACTTAGTTTCCATCTTCATCCTAAGTCTTCAAGCCAGGAAAGCCAATAGAATCAATTCACACCCATAAGCTTAATCATCTTACTCTTCCAAATCCATTCGTGTGTGTGTGTGTGTGTGTGTGTGTGTGTGTGTGTGTGTGTGTGTGAGAGAGAGAGAGAGAGAGAGAGAGAGAGAGACAGACAGACAGACAGACAGACAGACAAAGAGAGCTGAGCAAATTTTGCCATATCCCTGTCTCACCTGTACCATCACCTCCCAATTTCCCTTTTTGTGCCTTTTATTTTATTTTATTTTATTTTATTTTATTTTATTTTATTTTATTGCCAAAGTAAGATTTATGTTGTCAGGACATTCCTTAAGTGAAAACAAGGACTGCTTCCATAAGCAAAAACAAACGATGATAAGTTCCATACAGTGACAGACTTAGAGGCACACATTAGAATCTCACCTCACAGCTATGGTCCACAGCCACCGTTTTGAGAAGACAGGACTCTCAAGGCACAGTGTAAAATGTGGTCTATTTATGGAGCTGCCCGTGCCCTGGCTGATGGTTTGACCTGATGGCTAATGAGACCTCAGTCCTTTCTCAAAGCTCATGTGGCAGGATGAGCCACTGTGTCCTGGCCTAGTGTCACTGCCCCAAAGAGCTGAGCTGCTCTGCACTGGGCCTTGGGTTTAGTCCAAGCTGTGGTCATGGTTTGTCCTTAGGGAGGGAAGAAATGCAGGAAGGAAGGCCTGTGTGGCCTTCAGGGCTTATACGCCCAGTACATTAGGAATGGAAAGAGCTGCCAAGCTGGTAACTGGGCCCTCTGTGGCTCTCGGTGTGTCCCAGACGCTTGGTGCCAGGCCATCATAGAAACCACCACCACCATATCCTGAGCCCAGGCACTTACAGCCTAGACAAGTTCAACAGCAGAGAGCAAAAGTGAGTTAAGCATCTGCATTGGGAAGAAGTGGCCCCTGTCAGAGGGTGGATCCCAGTTGCAATCTATCATTTCTATTTCAATTATTCTGATGACTACTGAGCTGTAGTTATGAATCATAAAGTATGGTTAATAGTGCTAGGTTGTTTCCTACAAAAGCTAGTTTGGAAGCAAACTGAAACAAAACTCAGGGTCCCTATAAGGAGGCTCTCTCTCTAGGGCATCATAAACCAAGAGATTTGAGCATTACACCATAGCCTAGAGACACAACATAGAGGTGCCTGAGGAGGAATGGGATGCAGGAGTCACAAGATATTGTCAGAAAAGCTTTGGGAACAGAGCCTGACCAGTGACTGTGTTCTTCACCGGGTGCCCCATTAAAACCCAGCCCCACAGGAAAAGATTCAACCAACACCCACTAGGAGAGAAGGTATGGGGCAGGCTGGGGTGGGCTGGGTGGCTCAGGAGGGACTGGCAAGGGAGGCCTGAGGCAGCCATCTTGTCTCAGGTCCCAACTCTCTGACATCACACATATAGCCATTAAAGGATCCTGGGACACTGCGCTGCCTTTCTGTGCAGTGAGAATGGAAGACCCAGCCAAACAGAGGAGCCACGGTGTGAGTACTTTGTTTCTAGTGTAAAAGCAGAACAAAGCGATCAATGATGTCAGTGTGCCAGTTAAGTGGTTTTAATTATGAAATAAATACTCCTGGGGTGGATGGCACGGCTTTTAAAGTATTGTTTCTTTATCTAACTTTATCTAGACTAAGCTACTCCATCGACCAGAAAAACCAGTGATGAAAGATGTTACATAAATAGATGGGCAGATGATGGGTTGACAGACAAGTGATAGATTGGTAGATGATAGCTATTAATTGAGCACAACACAACACAGAATTGTTACTTAAAGCATTTTAAGGTTTTCCATGATTTTTTTTTCTTAACTCAGTCATGCGGTACTCAAGTGGGGACTTTGTAGATGACAACATCATTTTTCAGCGTCAAGAGGTTGGATATCACTTGTGGAATGAGAAATGACACAAGTTATCTGTCCTTTGACTGTCACATGCATATGCATATGTGCACCTATAAATGCTCACCCTTGTGTCCATATGCACACACACATACATGCACACACACAAACACACACAAACACACACACACACACAGACACATGCACACACACAGACACATGCACACACACACACAGACACAGACACATGCACACACACAGACACATGCACACACACAGACACATGCACACACACACACAGACACAGACACATGCACACACACAGACACATGCACACACACAGATACAAACACACACACAGGCACATGCACACCCCACAGGAAGTTGCTTCATTGTATGAATACATTATAATTGTATTTAAGTGTTTTATCTTTATGTGTATGTGTGTGCGAGTGATCTTGCATGAGTCCATGTGCACCACGTGCATGCAGAACTCAGAAGAGTGCATGGGACATCCTGCAGCAGGAATTACAGATAGCTATAAGCCACCATTTGGATGCTGGAAATGAACTTGGGGCCTCAGGTTCTTAACTCCTGAGCCATCTCTCCAGCCCCTATGATTAGCTTTTTAAAAGCTACCTCTTGCACCTGGGCAGCTGATGGGTCAACAGACAGTAGTCAGACATGGCATCCCACAACAGTCCGTGTGCGGCCCTGACTGCACCTGGCTGATCCTAGGAGCCGGTCTTGAGTAAGGGTAGTGTCTAAGAACTCAACCTTCCCTCCAGCCTCCAACACTGAGTTCCGCAACCTCACTTAGAAAATGCCAAGGTAGCCGGGCGTGGTGGCGCATGCCTTTAATCCCAGCACTCGGGAGGCAGAGGCAGGCGGATTTCTGAGTTCGAGGCCAGCCTGGTCTACAGAGAAAATGCCAAGGTAACAGAACCTTGGACAAGCAAAGGGAGCAGGGGACAAAAGGCAGAATGCAGAGCTTTGCAGAAGTGAAGAATGCCGTCACCTCAGATCAGAAGTGACATCACCAAGGAGCCACTTAAAGGACCTTGTTCCTCCAAAAAAAAGGTCAGGGCTGAGACCAGGCCACAGAGGCCATTTCTCGATGTCTGCCAATTAGCAGGCTAGCCTCACAGATAACCAAGGCCTCAAGGTAGTGGCTTGTTTAGATAATTGATGATGTTGTCTTCACTGGGGAATCTTAGCACATCAAAAGCTGTTGAGAAGCCAAAATTCACCTAGAGTCTTTATTAATCACTTTGTCAAGCTCAACAAAGGCCCTCTCGCTTCGCTAATAATCCCAGATGGATGAGGTAGCAGCCCTCAGTTAAATAAGGAAGCTACGGGGCTCTTAATAAATGTATCAAGGGGCTCAGGCACACATTTCCACACACTTCGTTTTCATGAGAACAGTGGGAAGTGCAGATAGAACAGGTATTTTCCAAGCTTCTCCGAGTACAAGGAAAATGGGTCCCTGACTCCCCTGGCGTTCACGGAAAGAGATCTAGAGACTTTAGTGGGTCACAAGGTCAGAGTGGCTTTGTCTGAGTTTGAGAAATTTAGTCACAGAGAGTGGCTCTGGTAGCTTCAACATTTCCTCCTGCCCTGAACTCGACTCTGCAATACCAGCACAGTGAACTTCCTTCCCTCATGATGCTGAGCCAGCCTTCCCAGACAGCACCTCAGAAGCCAGCCTCCTGACAAGTGTTTTCTGATTGTCCAATTCCAGGCCATCTCTCCCAAGGTCCTGTTCATGCTCAGACAAAACCTCATCCAGCCTCCTGAAAGGCTTCATGATATTTAACATTGTCCCTCTTTCCATCTTCTGGGGCCTCAGGCAGCTCAAGTGTCCTCTGACATCTTGTCACACAGACACCAACTCAGGTTCCTAGAGGCCCAGTCAGTACCACAGAACAACAACAACTGCCGAGGAGATGGTGGGTTCTCACTGCGGTACTCGTCAGGCCTCACAGCACAGCCACCTTGAAAAGACCAGAGACACCCGAAGGCCACTTGAAATCGGGATGGGGTGGGCTCTGAAAGCCATAGAATTCAAGTCAATGGTGCTTAAAAAACATGTATGCCATACAGAAGAGTCAGGAAAGAGCCTCTTTTATAAACAACAAATAGAGGATCCAAGGGTCCCTTTGGTCTTAAGGAAGCCATGATGAATGTCTTCGAGCCTCACCCCTTTTAGACTGGGGCTATCTTGAACATTTCTAGTTATACTGACCTGTTTCCTGCTCTGGACTGAGACCTATACCCTTCTCCAAGGACGGAAGGAAATCCAGAGAGACTAGAACACATCTGAGGGAGACCCTCCCTCTTGGGGATGTGACCATACCAACCCTGCTCTTGGGGTCCACACCCTAGCTGCCTAGCTGCTGTTCTCTGCCTGCCCTTTCCTGGTGTTTTGTCCTCTCTCTCCATTTGGCAAGTCTCACTTACGCTTTGGCTTCTGCTCCTTTTTGCTCTTTCCTGACCACTCAAAGGGCTTTGTGGCCTCCCCAGTGGAGAGGCTTGCTGGAGGAATTGGGAGAATATGGGGACATGGTTTAATCCGAGTGCAATCCTGCCAGTGTTCATGGCTTATTGGATCTGCTCCGTCTCCAGCCTGGTGGGTTAGTCATCTGAAACCAATCCTTTATTTTCATGAAATCCTTAAAGAACCCTACGATGATGCCAGGCAGGAGGAATATCTGCCTCAGGTGAACTCCACCAGACTTAAAGGAGACCCCACAGAAAGCAACAGGGGCCAAGCCTCCTATGTTCTACTGGTAAAAGAACCCATGATGAGTCTTTTTTGAGCAGGGAGCACCTTGGAGTTCTTCCTAGACAGGTGCTCATATCCTGCTCTCCCCTACAAGCGGGATGTGCTCCCATCATGTCCTGTTAGGAGAGGAAAAATCTGAGTCTCAGAGACATGAAGGAAGTAGCCCAAGGACACACACCCACTCACTCGCCCTGATATAAAAGGGGAGGAGACTATGCACGGCCAGGAATCCCAGAGCAGGCAGGGGTCGGTCGGTCGTGAGGGGCTAACCCATCATCTGCATCCATCATCTGCATCCCCGCAGCCACAGATGCAAAGCAAAGGCCTCCTCTTCCAAAGCCTCAGAGGAGCCTTTTCAGACTGCCTATCGACCCTGCCATGTCTGTGGCCATCCCCTCCCTCAGAGGTGTTACAGGACACAAGCCACGTTTGCTGCTTATTCTGTCTCAGGTGCAGCCCCGAGAACCATTGCATGTCACCACAGGACCAGCCCAATCTGATCAGCGTTTCCTAGAAAAGTAACATCAAGGGAACTTCAAAGTGGAAGGTATGGTCATGGATTTGAAGATGTCAGAGGTAATAACAATAGCTGACAGTAACAAACTTCCTAAGTCTGGCATAATGCTGACCTGTAAGAGGAAATGATAAAATGTGAGAAATTTTTGTCCTATGTTTTATATTCTGTTGTGTTGTCTTGTTTGAGAGTGAGATCAGATCTCACTCTGTAGACCAGGCTGGCCCGAGTATACCATGTAGCCCATAATGGTCTAAAACTCAAGGCAATCCTCCTGCCTTAGCCTCCCAAGTGCTAGGATCACAGGTTTGAGCCACCACTCCTAATAACATATGCCTTGTAATGTCTATCGACATCCTCACTATGCCGGTTATACAGAGAGGAAAGCTGAGACTTAGAATCCAGCCACAGAACTGGACCCTTGGCCTCTGGGCAGGCTGCAGGGAGCAGGGCCTTCAAGCCAAGCCCCTGCCTAGCCTCAGCAGGCCTTCTGGGGTGAGGAAACTGGATGCTTCTTAGGGATCCAAGTAATCACACACACTGGGTAGCTTAAAGCAACAGAGACCAACTGTCACCCATTCTGGAGGCTGAAAGTAAAACTGAGAGCTGGTAGGGCCCAGTGCCACTGAGGAGTCTGGGAGTGGCCTTCACCTCTGCTTGCGGTTTCTGGAAGTTACAAATTGTTGGCTTTCTCTGGCTTGTACATGTGTCGCTCAAACTTTTCTCTGCCTCCATCCTGTCTCCATACCCTCTCTGAATCTGTATCAGAATGTCTGTCCTGTAAGGAAAACCGTCCTGGGTTTGGAGCCTCTCTAATCCATCTGCACTGGATTATATCTACAGAGACCCATTTCCTAATATGGTTGCAATAGGAGGTTCCAGAAGACATGAGTTTTAGGAAGGACGCTATTTAACCTACTCCAAGGGCCATCGAAACTTGCAGTGAATTCACATGTGTGTGTAATGTATGTGTATGGTGTGTGTGGGTATGTTATTTGTGCAGTCTGTGTTCAATGTGTGTTTATATGTGGTGTGTATTGTATGTGCAGTATATATGCATATGATGTGTGTTATGTGTTACATATAAAGTATATAATGTATATGTGTAGGGTATGTATATTATGTGTGTTATATATGTATAGTTTGCATGTAGTATGTTTGTGGTATGTGTGGTATGTGAGTATATTACATGTGTAGTGTATATGGAATGTATGCTATATGCATGCATGTGATGAGTATGTTACATGTATATGTAGTGTCACTGTAGGAAGTATTTAGGAGTGGTTACTCTGTGTGTGGGGGCAGGTGTGGTGTGTATGTTCTGGTGTGGAGGCAGTATCCTTAGTACCCCAAGGATAGAGTTGGTGAGGCAGAAAGAAGCCCCACTCCAAAGCCATCTTATTCTGGGTTCACACCCAGTGTGCTACTTTTCCCGTTTTCTATTGGTTTTCCTGCATATTATTGACAACACTAACCTATATTCTAGGTGGCTTAGTCAGCGCTCTTTTAGAGGTAAAAAGACAGTGGTGCCTAGTGTCTGATCCTGGATCACAAAGCCCCCGCTGCTCACTCTCCCCAGCAGCTTCCCAGGGAGAAGGGACAACTCACACTGCAAGGAAGACCATAAAGTGTGACAGGCCTCTCTTTTTATCTTTGAAACTCAAGTAAAATTCACAGTGTGCCACAGGCCTGAAACAAGTGGATGTCTCCTTTCTTCTGAAAGCCAGTAGCTGACACCCAGAGTTAGTTACAAGAAATAAACATTTTACCCTTAGTGACCCAGGATGCTCTAGCACCTGTGAGACTGTAAAAGTCTCTCTGGCACTGTTTGCACCTCAGACAGTTCTTGGCATAACTACATCCATCCATGCATTCTCTGCCTGGTGCAGAATGACATCCTCTACCACAACTCACAGGTCAGCAGGATGTGCACTGGCTGCCTGCCGTGTGTCAGACACTGCAAGCACGCTGCACCCAGGTTCCTCGGGCCCTCCACCTTCAGATGTGCCTCTTCTCTTCTGACTATCCTAGCCTGGAGTTGAGAGCTCAGGAATCCCTGAAAGTGTGCCCCATCCTCCATCAGCCAAGGCCCTGCCCTTTATCATTTGTTTGGCTGGAAATTCCTAGGCCCAGGTCCAATCTGAGTCCTACACTGAATTCTGGACTGCTCCAGGGCCTCTTGATGCCAGCTCGTCTCTCCACAGCCAAGGCCTGCCATGGCCCACCCTGCCCGTCTGGTTTACTGAGATTCACTATTTTTACTTATAATCAAAATCCAAATGTCCATTAGTCTTAAGTAGGCTTTTTGTGTGTGTGTGTTGTGTTGTGTTGCTGTTTTGTCTTTTGCCAGAGATAAGACTCAAAACGTGTAATCTTGGACTTGGAACAAGGGGTGTTTGAATGTTGTCAATTCTTCAAGAGTTTTCTGTATCAAATTATACAGCAGCATTCTTGGCTCAAGTAGAGCCAGTGCCTCCCATTACAGGGTGGAGTCTTTTTCCTCAGCTCATAAGGCAGTTCTGAATCACAGCCTCCACCATGTTGCTGTCTCTTCTTCTGTGTTCTGCATCCTTGCAATGGCCCAGGACAGGCCTCTTCAAACCTCAGCCCTATTACAACCACATAAAGCAAACACACCCCACTCTCAGTGCAGAACAGAGATACTCCAACCAAGACACACACCATGGAAAAGGTAAATGTAATTGTGACTGAGTTTGGGCTGGCTTGTTACACAGCACTAGCTGACTGATACAGCTACATTCACTTACTTTCTTTGGACTTTCATTTCTGCATCTATATAATGGGACCACTGGATCATAATCATGATGCACAAATAATGGCTATGCTAAATAGTGGCTATGACACATGACACTAAACACACTAGACACTAAGACTGACAACATTAGTGATAGAGAAGGACAGG
Source organism: Mus minutoides (assembly GCA_902729485.2). Taxonomy (NCBI): domain Eukaryota; kingdom Metazoa; phylum Chordata; class Mammalia; order Rodentia; family Muridae; genus Mus; species Mus minutoides. The sequence continues at coordinate 280,171 of LR756426.1, read as the reverse complement.
AAGATTTTAACTGATGTTATGAACTTAGGACATATTGGTGTTCTTAGAGTGAGTTGTTACAGTGGGAAGTGAGGTCCCCCTGTAAAGCTGTCGAGGTCTGAATGTCCCACATAGGCTTGGGAACCTTGACACTTGGTGATACTGTTTGGGGAGGCTGTGGAACCTGTAGAAGGTCGAAGTACAACATGGGGACAGGGGATGGCTTATTGGTTTACCCCACCTCCTTTTTGGCTTTCACCACTTCCTGCTTATGGTTGAAGATATGAGCTCTCAACTTTCTGCTTCAGCTGCCATGCTTGTCTTCCAACCATGATGGACTCCCCTCTCTCAGAAACTGTAGGCCAAAACAAACTCCATCCCAGAAGTAGTTTTTGGTAGTTATGGTGTTTTATCATAGCAGCAGAAAGTATCTAATACAGAAATTGGTGCCCGGACTATGAGGTATGGCTAACACAGTCCTGATCACATTCTTTTGGGCAAGATTGTGGAAGGAGTTTGGAACATTGGGCTGGAAACACTATTGAGAGATTAGAGTTTACTAGGTCATTCTGTAGGAACTTGTAAAAGAATGCGGCAAGTGATGCAGATGGTGAAGCCCTGGATTGTGAAATTTGTCAGAGGAAAGTTTGAGAGTCTTTAAAGGACTCTATCAGGGCCATTTGTGTGATATATTTTAATTAATAATTAGTGGCTTCTGGTGGGCTGCAGCTGAAGTGTCACCTGTTAACAAGAGACTAGCACCACTGAAGTCTGTGGAGCTTTTTCGTGATCAATGATTGTGTAAGGTCCTGCCCACTGTGGGCGGTGTCACCCCTAGGCAGATGGTCCTGGGTAGTATAAGAAATCAGGGTGAGCAAGCCATCAAAAGCAAACCCATAAGCAGCACTCTGCGGGCGCTGCTTCAGTTCCTCCTGCCTCCAGGTTCCTGCCCTGCTTGAGTTCATGCCTTGATTTCCCACCATGATGGGCTGTAACCTGCAAGCCAAACAACACCTTTCCTCCCTCCAAGTTGTTTTTTGGTCAGTGTTTTATCTCAGCAACAGGATCCAAACCATGAAAAGAGCTGAAAGGGAAGTTGGCAAGTTGGAGGTCAGGTGGGGTCCTCTCAAGCCACTTGGCTGGCAAGGTAAGGAAGAATGGAGAGGTAGTGGGTAGAGTATACAGTCAGGAAAGAGAAGGTCAAGTGGTTGGCTGTGAGTTATTTGGTTCGCTGGCTGGTTGTCTGGTCAATGTGCCAATTGGCTACATAACATTTACTCTTCTCAACCCCAAAGGCAAGACAACCAGCAACCAACGAAAGGACGATGCCATGAAAGGAGAAGGTGCTCCTCCCTTCCAGTCAGGTGATACCATGAAAGGGGAAGGTGCTCCTCCCTTCCAGTCAGGTGATGCCATGAAAGGGGAAGGTGCTCCTCCCTTCCAGTCAGGTGATGCCATGAAAGGGGAAGGTGCTCCTCCCTTCCTGTCAGGTGATGAATGTAAACTTGATACAGGGAAACTTGAACATTTTCTGGGTCTCATATTGAGTTGGGGAATTGCTTTGCAGAGAGGTTTTTCAAGACATGGATTTTGAACTAACTGGGAGCTGATGAAGTTAAGCATAGTCACCAGCGGGTTAATAGCAGCACATGCTGTTGGTATAAAGCATACTGTTCAAAAAGCATCGCTTTCAAAGAGATGGGGACTTACAGCCACCTCCTCTTCACCATATGGAAAATGAAAGGTTCAAAGCTGGCTGTGATGCTCTGGACTGCCTTTCTTCAGCAGGGGCTGGGGGGAGGAGAGAGAGAGAGAGAACATGCCTTAGGTAAACTGAGGCACAGTGTCTTACCTAGATTGCTAAGGTCTGAAGGTCATAAGGCCAGTCAGGATTTGAACTCAGGTTATCCACAAAGCCCTAGCTCTGAGCCATGATAGAAAGTGGGGAAAGCAGGTAAAAGTGTGGTGTCTATGAACTGGCAAGCTGCTAGTTCACGAGAGTGTACTGTTCTCCTAAATGGGCTCAACTGCCCACTCTGTCCCTGGATGATACCTCACATCTTTTCTCTAGTAAGTAGAGCAGAGATGAATGTCAATCCACACCATAATGTAGCCTGAATTACAATGGAAAAGTCTCTTCAGATCCAGAAGAAATCTCCTCAAATGGAGGTGATGGCGTGTGCCAGTTGTGCACAGCCAGACTGAGTGTGATTCTCTAGGATGACAGCTGGAGAGTCCAAGAACAGTGACCATGTACTGGGCATTCATTTATGTCCCCACAAAGCCCTATAAGTTGTGTCTTTCCATTCAACACAGTCAACCAGATCAGATGACTTCTGCACAATAGGGGCGCACTGAGTGCTTGGGCCCGATACTGTGTATTCCAATATAGTGAGTAATGCTTGACCCTGCCTTGGGGACCCACCTGCAGATGGGGAAGCTGGTGGGTAATCAGGAAGAGAGGTGATAACGTGTGTGCGAGGAGACAAGAGCCTGGGAATGCAAATGATGAAGATGTCCACAGAGTGAAGAGCTGAACTTCCCACCAACGGAAGGGAAATAGGCAGGAAGCCATGGTGCATGGAGTACCTGAGAGTAAGAGTGAGAACAGCCAAGATGTGTCGGGAGATGCCCGGCAAGGACAGGTCTCCAGGAGCCCTCGGGAGCCAGGGAGAGTTGAGTTGAGAGAAGATGGCCCAGGGCAGGTTTTTCCCACACTGAGGTATAGTTGGCTGCCTGTGGGGTCTCTTCACTGCAGGTGCAGGGTGAATTTGAGGAACTGGAGACAGGGCAAGCAGGGTAAGGGGCTCCCCCAGCTTCAGATACTTTAGAAGTCCTCAGCTGTAGGAGAGCAGATAGAGAAGAAGAGATGGGTCCTGGGCTGCCTAGAAATCTAGTCTGGCTGGATCTGTAGGGGTCAGAGGTGGGGTCAGAGGGGGGGGGGCAAGACAGAGTCCCAGAGAACCAGTGGGTGGCCAGGTAGGAAGTGTGAGTATGCAGAGAAGTGAGGGCTATTGAATCTTCTCTAACCCACAGGGAAATGAGAAAGGAAGTGTGACCTGCCCAACATCACTCTGCAGGAGATTATTGGTCCCTAAGTGAAAGGGCTGGCTGCTTCCCAGAGCACAATACTTTTCCTGAGAACTTTCCATCCTCAGCCTCCATCATTTAGGGGATGCGGTCACTACAATGCCTGGTGTGTGTGCTCAGAAAGGGTTAAAGGGTATAACTGATTATACCTCCCTCTCGGTGCTTTGCAGCCTGTGGGCCACTGCTTATTGATTAGTGAGGGTGGGGGGATGGCATGTGAGATATTTTCCACATCTCAGGGAGCCTAATGTAAATTGTGCATTTATTGACAATTCGAGGGTGCAGGTTAGCTAAAATGTCAAGTCTTTTTTTGCTCAGGAGCCGAATGATAGTTTGGCCCACTGACGCTGGCTTTCTCATTGATCAGCTCTGCTCCTTGGCAGAGCTTCCGATTGGCTTGCATCTGAATAATTACGATGGGAAAGATCAATCAATCTCAACATAAATACACATTGTGGTGGGGACAACAGAGTGCTGGGCCTGTGGGGACAGTCATATCAACAGTGGATGTTGGTGAAGAGTTTAGATGCTGTTGCTCTAAACAGCTGGGACTGGCGATCAATAGGACAGTGTAGAGCCATGTCTGCCCTTTAATGCCTCTCTATGGGTACTTAGATACCTCTTCTCCCCTCCCAGGGGACCAGGGTGCCCTACACTCCCACCACCTCCACCACTAACTGACTTCATCTGCATTCCCTCCAGCCCATCCTACTCTTGTTCTCTCCTTTCTAATGGTTTATCTTCCTAAATCTGTGGGACTGCTAGCCACAGCATACCCATCCACAAGACAGACCAATGCACAGTCCAGGAAACCTTTGGAATTCAATGCTTGAAGGAACAGAGAATTTATTTACTCTTTAAAAATAGAAGACATAAGCAAGGCAGTCTGCCAGGTGCCGAAAATACAGTGGCTTTAACAATGGCTTTAGTGGGCACCTGGGAGAGAAACTTGCCCCATCTTCCCCTGCGTATGCAAGTGCACACCTGTGCACATTCGGCCATAGGCATAACGGTATCCCACGAAGCAAAGGTGCTGCCCCAGTTAGTTGGGCATTGTATCGATGACTGACATTTACTGAGCAGCTGAGGTACTTGTGGCCTTCACTCAGATGCTGCCCTGGGGACATGGTCAGGTCGGGAAGACAGGATAGGTATGTGCAACAAAATGATGTTGTAGCATCCAGAGAGAACAGGGCAGAACGACAAGGCTCATTGCAGACTGGCCTGGTTGAAGAGTCCTTTGCGGAAGGAGAACACTAAGCCGGCTTTTGAAAGGTGGGCAGGACGCAATAAAACAACCGGGCTTGTGGGAGAGGAGGGTGCTGTGTGATGGGCAGGAGAGGACAACAGGAGGAGATTCTAGGATATTCTCTGATCAGAATGTGGCGGCCACCTCGGATGTGGTGTCACCCTCACCGCAGGTGCTGGATCTCTCTGCCTCTTTCTCCTGGGTGTTTTTGTATAATGCTTGGGAGGTAGGGTGTTAGTGGAGGGGAAGCTACTTAGGAGATTGGAGTGGCTTTTTGGATCACCTCTGACACCCTTTTCCCATTTTGAAAAAAAAAAAAAAAGGAGTCTAGACCCCTTCTGGGTCTTTGTTCAGGAACTGACTGGTAATGGTGATGATGGTGGTGGTGGTGGTGGTGGTGGTGATGTAGAGTGGCTGAAGAAATGGCTCAGCAGTTAAAAGCATGTATTGCTCTTGTAGAGCACCCCGGTTCAGTTCTAGCACCCACATCTAGAGTCTCACAGCTGCCTGTAACTCTAGCTCCAAGGAATTCAATGTCCTCTTCTAACCTCTAAAGGCATCTGCCAATACCACCCAGGTACATACACGTATGTACCTGATGTTGGCCTTTTGCCTTTGAACTCACATGTGTGTACCAACACACACACACACACACACTCACACACACACAGAGAGAGAGAGAGAGAGAGAGAGAGAGAGAGAGAGGAAAGGAGGGAGAGAGGGATGGGAGAGAGAGAGAGAGAGAGCACAAACCATGAGAATATTACCATAGTTTTCTAAACAAACCTCTACCCAGTGAATGTGGCTGTCCCCTGGAATTCCGTCTTCTATGCCTGGTTCCCTTGCCTCCATGAGCAAATAGTGCCCAGGGCTTTATTATTGATAATCACCTTTTATTTGGATTGCAAATACTATTAGCCAGTTTAATTACCTATTTGCCAGATTGGGAGCTATTTTTATGGACCAATCCACTCGACAAAGATGCTTTGCCCGAGGGCTTCCCAGAGCCCACACCTAGACATCTCGCACCTCCCCGCAATAGAGTCCTAAGGACACGGTTTCTGATGGGGCAGCTCTGCAGTGAGGGCTCAGCCTGTGAGGGAAATGCCTCTGAAGGTCATAAAATGCATCTGGCTGGGTACGTTCTGGTGCGTATGCTAAAATAATCAGTCACGTTGCTTTACAGTCACACCTCGTACTCCCGTTCTGGAAAATCAATAAAGTGAGAAGAAGGACAGAGCCACTGTGCACGACTATTGAGAAGAGAAAACAAAACAAATGGCCCATAATATTCTGTGGAAATAGTCCTGAAGGAGGGGCCTAGTTCTCATAAGCAAGTTTCATTTTTATCTCCACACTCATCAGTGCCTTATTAAACTGAAGTACCTAGGCACAGATGCAAAAGAAAAACAGAGAGAAGGAGCAGGGTTCGTCCGTCTCTGTGTGCTCCAAGGCACCGGGAATTATCCACGGCTTTTGAAACGTGTTCCTAAACTGTCCACTATGCACAGTCCTAATGTGCTTTCCACTGACTCTCGTCTGATGGGCCCTTGCTGGGATCCTGCCCCACCTGCAAGGCTCTCCCTCCTCCCCACCGCCCACTCTGTCCTTCCCTAAAGGTCTGTCTGCCGCCAACAACATGTCTGACTGGTGGGTGACTCAGAACGACTGACAGGGCTGGAGATACAGCTCAGCTGAAAGGTCCTGGGTTTGATTCCCCAAGACCCATAGCCAGAGATAGTGAGTGGTACAAGGTTGTCATGGCTGCAGCACTTAGAAGATAGAGGTGGGAAAATCAGAAGTTTAAGATCATCCTTGACTACATGGTGAGTTTGAGCTATATGAGACCCTGTCTCAAAAACCAACCAACTAACAAAGCAACAAACAAAGCAGGTCAGGCATGGTAGTACATGCTGCTGATCCTAGCACTCGGGTGACAGAGGCAGTGGGACCTGTGAGCTTGGTATCCTAGCACTCGGTGACAGAGGCAGTGGGATCTGTGAGCTTGGGATCCTAGCACTCGGTGACAGAGGCAGTGGGACCTGTGAGCTTGGTATCCTAGCACTCGGGTGACAGAGGCAGTGGGATCTGTGAGCTTGGTATCCTAGCACTCGGGTGACAGAGGCAGTGGAACCTGTGAGCTTGGTATCCTAGCACTCGGTGACAGAGGCAGTGGGATCTGTGAGCTTGGTATCCTAGCACTCGGTGACAGAGGCAGTGGGACCTGTGAGCTTGGTATCCTAGCACTCGGGTGACAGAGGCAGTGGGATCTGTGAGCTTGGGATTTCCCAGTCCATAGCCACATGAGCACTCGCTCACACGCATACACAACATCTGCAGTCTGCCAGTGTCCACCCAGAGCATGCTTAAGCAGTTGCTTTATGAGCGTTCCCAGTCCAGGTTCCAGGCCAGTCAGGGCTACATGTGAGACCCTGTCTCAAAAAAAAAAAAAAAAAAAAAAAAAAAAACCAAAGAGATAAAAAAGAAAAATAGCAACAGTGACAGCAAAAGGCTAGGGGTCTGGAGAGATGCAACAGCTGTTAAGAGCACTGGCTGCTCTTCGAAAGGACTGGGGTTCAATCCTCAGCACCCACAAGCCACTCACAATGCCCCGAGACTCCAGTCCCAGGGAATCTGACGGCCTCTACTGGCTCCCTCAGGGGCTGCATGCAGGTGTACACAGACACACATGTGTAAAACACTCATAAACAAAGAGTTTTTAAAAAAGAAAAACAACTGAGGGATTGGACCTGGGAAAGAAGAGACAGTCATTCACAAAGCTCCAGTGGAGGCCCCCACTGCTTCTGGGTGTATTTCCAGGCTTCCACTGCACTTTGTAAGGCCCAGGAGCTGCCAGTTTGGACGAGTTAGGAAAACCGGACCAAAGAAAGAATCATCCTTTGTGGGTCATGTGGGGTTTAGCTAATTTTGAAGGAGCAGTAGCTAGGTCCACATAGACATACACCAAGTGACGTGGAAGCCATCGAGTCCAGATCCTTTAAAAGGCTCAGTGCGTTTCTTAGCTGCTGGCTATACCATGCCCAAGGGCTTTGTTAGCATCCCTGATGGATGGCAAGGGCACTCACGCACTCTTGGGTACCACTTCTGCCACCTTACTGCGAAATACTGTGCTTGCAGCTCCTCTGATGTCGAACTTGGAGCCAGAGCTCATTTCGGACCCTAATTCTGCCACTAAACTCCATAGGTTTCTCATCCTGTGGGGAACAATACACCAACTCTTAGAACCTCGGGGTCTAAAACGGGTCATTATAACCTTTCAGCCTCTCTGTAGCAGTCTTCACTTTCTACCAGTCCACAAACAAACACACCTAGTCATCTTTCCCAGGGGAAGGGCTTGACGTCCCCTCCCACCATGGCCACGCACAGCATTACTTCATCAAATGAATGTGGGAATGCCGGAGTACATGAAGTTGGGTAGGCCTTTTTTTCCTGTAGAATTTTCCAGGGCCCTTGATCGTCTATGAATCTCAAAGAAGGGTGGGTCTACTTTAAATCTAACATTCCAAATATTGTTAGGAACAAAACCACTTGGAGGTCACCAATCTCCAGTCTGCGAATACTGACGTCGTGTGAGCCTAGACATCTTTTCCTCCTTCCTTGGATTGTATCAGAAACTACAGGTGTCCCTCGGTATCCACCTGGCCTGATTTTCAAGAACCCCCAAAACATAAGATTCTCCAGTCCCTTACAAAAACGACCCAGGCTTTGTATATAATCTATACACATCCTACTGTGTGCTTAAATCACCTCTAGGTGACTTATACAAGCCCATATGATGGAAGGACAAGCTAAACAGATGCTATGCTTTATTGTTAGGGAATGATGGCAAGGCAGTATAGGTGTGAGCATCAGGGGCCAGGCTCCATCATGTGCAAATGATATACCAGGCAAGTAAGCTCAGTCCAGTGATGGGCGGAGGCTGAGGAGCCGAGACATGGCAGGAAGGTTCAGAAGGAAGTACCAGAGCATCATCACTTAGTATTGGTGGGTCCAGCGTAGTGTCTGCACATGGCCAAGTCAAATTTGCTTCCTGGGGTTTTCACCATCTTTGTTTCATATTGTTTTAGTATTTTAATCTGAGGCTGGTTAAACCCGTGAGCACAGACCTGCACATGTGGTCCGCTGCCCGTAATACTTCCTTGCTCTGCTGTGCTCCAGGTTTCTTATCTGGTACCCACATTCTACCCCAGTGGCTTATCTTAAATATGTCCTGGCTGTAGATAAGACTCTAGAATTGGAACTCATTCTCCCATACAGCAAGCAAGCTCTCTTCTAAGAAACTTCTGAGCACAGGGGTGGGGTTTTCCACGATAGTCTCAAGTCCCAGTCCTCAAACAAGTTTTAATTTAAACTAGTCTTAGCAGCGTTTATTAGCACACCGCCCCACTCAGATTCATGTGTAAATGTTGGACTGGCTCAGACCTCTGAACCTTAAGCACAGCCTGGCATCAAAGCCGTCCACCTTCCACCTAAGACCCCTCCCTCACTCCCAGTCTTCATATGTGAGCCATCCTCATAACCGCCTTCTATGCTGAGCACACCACCCTTCCAATTCCCCAACATAAAAATGGGACACCTCAGGCTCTGCCCCACCATGCCCAAAGTACGCGTCTGCTTCCTGTGTCACCCTGTACTCACTCACTCAGTGGAAGGAGCAAGTTCCCACTCTTTTTTTCTTTTTTCTTTTCTTTTTTTTTTTTTTTGGCTAAGTATTCACACTCCTTTAAGAAATAAGAAAGCTATAGAAAGACTAAAAGAAGAAAAACAATCTCCCTAAACCCATTGCTAAATGAAGCCTCTTATTAATAGTTGGGCTATTTCTTCACACTCTTTCTAACAGGATAAAGAAATTTTTATCTACCTCAGCTGCCAGGCCTGAGGTATGGCTTGAAAAGTGGAAACACACCAGCAGTACTTAAGCAATATTCAACTCAACTTACTTCTCAGAGTAAACATTTCATGAAATGATGTTATTCCCCCAGCCCCTGCCTTCTCAGCAATGGGTGTGAAACCCAGGGTTTTGTTTGTGCTACACAAGCCCCTCTATCGATAAGCTGTATCGCAAGAAGAAACATGCATTTTAATCTAATGGGGTAAGGCAATGGCTTAGTGGGCCAAGAGCTTACTGGCACATATGAAGAGCAGCTGAGTTTGGATCCCTAGCATTGAACATAAGAAAACTGGTATGGAGGACGACCAGGCTGAGTAAAAGACCCTGTCCCAATAGAGAGCAATATAAGAAGATACCAATGTACACACACACACACACACACACACACAAACACACACAATTTATCCAGTGTGCTAATTACCATGACATAAGCTTCATATTCTTGCCACTAATATAATCGATGTCCCCAACTCCATCCCCAGTCCTAAGCCCCCACCCCACTATGCCCAGATGACTCCACTCAATCAAGGGTCATTTAAATGAGCATCATGGGAAAATTGTACCGATTCAGTTTGGGGGAAATAATCAAAAAATATCACACCTGGCTTATAGCAGTCTCTCTTGGATAAAATGGATTTATTTTTGTCTTTCCTCCAAATCCACTCATATACTTAATAGGTTTCTGCTCTATAAGGTAAGTGGGGCAGTAAAAGCCATGCAGCTAACATCATTATAGAGGTAGGCACCACACTGCCTCACCTGGCACACGTGAGGTCTTCAGGAAGCAAGAGAGGCTTGTGGCAAAAGGTTTGGATCTCACAGCCATGGAGTCTAACAGAAGGCCAAGGGAGAAAAGACTGGCAGAGACTCAGGGGCCTTCTGCCAGCATTTATTAGACATCTATGTGGCAGGCATTGTGAGCAAAGGAGACGGGATGAAGAGGCTGCTAAAAGCAGAGGGGGGCCTTCTCGGTGGCTTTGGAGGAAGAAAGGAAACACTCCAGCAAGAACACACCCCCAAGCCTAGTGTTGAAGTGGGGAGCAGAGGGACAAGTCTTCAAACAAGGAAGTGTGCAGCGTGAGACACTCAGCACTGCAAGGTTTGGTGTGACCAAACGCACAGGGTGTTGGGAGACACTGGGGAGATGGAGTGGAGAGGCCAAACTGGGAATCTGGAGCTGATAAATAAGGACTTGTCAAATTGACGTCATTCAGCCAAACATTAGCAGTGTTTGCACGCCATGAGCTTGATACTTCTGGAGTCACAATGAGAGAGGAAATCCTGCACAGGGCCTTGAAGCATTCACGGACGTGAGGTGACAAGATCCAGGGTCCCTGGTGCTTTTATCTGCTCTGCAGTTAGACTCTCAGTTGCAGTCTCCCTTGACTGATGGAACACCTAAAGGAGGTCGGTTAGATATATCCCATAAGCCACATATGGTCAAGGATATATGTGAATTCAGCCCAACAGAAAAACATTACACTCACTTAAAACATGAGATTTTGTGTGTGTGTGTGTGTGTGTGTGTGTGTGTGAGATTTTCTTTTGTAACAGAATTGCATAGTTCTCAACTGAACTTTATAGATGACGACATTTTGTGCCAGATACCAAAAGGCTTGCCACCCCTGGAAGACAGCCCAGTAGGACACATCACTCTCTACAAACACTCTTGGATCTAAGATGACTGTGGTGGTCTCTCTATACCTCAGATTCCTGGCCTTTGGCCCCCTCCACTAGAGACACAGCCCCTCCCACACATATAGAAACACCCACAGGAGATGTAGCCTGAGGGTGGGAAGCCCTGTCAAAGCCAAGCTGGGGCTGCTTCTAATGGCTGCTTATGTCTTGCCTGGAATAGGAACATAAGGAGCCCAAGCATTGCTGTTATTAAGCCGGATGGAGGCACACATTCAAGGGTACCATGACCGTGGCCACACTCACTGATGCTTCCTCCCCTTACTTTGGTAGGCACTGAGTTCACACCTCACCCCACCCCCACCACGGCCATGTCTCCCCGTCCCTGGATCATTTGATCCGAATCTCCCGTTCCCTGACCTTATACTCGGGCCTCCCACCGTGCTGGCACACATTAACAAGTCGATAAATATTTCTGTGATAACAAATGGAAGCTAACTGTTACTTCCTAGTCACCACCTGTGCTCCGAGCCTCTCTCTCCTCACTCGGTGTCTTTGAACCCAGTTATTAATAGGGCCTGGGAGTAGATTACACATGCACAGCTGCCTTGCCGGGTGGCGTGTCCGAGAGTCTCTGCGGAAAGCTGATTGGGAACACCCGGCTACGCCGCTTCTTATCAGGCAAGACACGGGCCCTCTCCATGATCAGAGCAGTGGTAACGTATGCGAGCCCACTCAGTCGCTCATCAAACATTTATTGAGGCCTTGCTATACGTCAGGCGCAGAGCTGAGAGTTAAAGAATTCAGAAATGAAAAAGACACAGAGAGGGAATGTAGAAATGCATATAAGGGGGTTACCAATGCTACAGGACCACCTGGAAGACTCGGGTGCCTAAGACATTGAGCGTCACAGGACATAGCTGATGAAGAGAAAGCGATATTGATAAGCATTTCTCTTCTTTTCTTTTCTTTTCTCTTTTCTTTTCTTTTCTTTTCTTTCTTTCTTTTTTTTTTTTTTTTGAGACAGATCTTATTTAGTCTGCGTTGGTTAAGCGTGATCTTGAACTTCTCGTCTTCCTGCCTTTACCACACACTTCCTCCCCCTCTCCGCCCCAATTCTGGGATTACATACAGATTAATATCACTAAACCCAGTGTGTATGGTACTAGGGATCCACCCCAGGGCTTTGTGCATGCAGACAAGCTCTCTATCACCTGAGCTATAGCCTCAGCCAATAATCAGAACATTAATAAGAAGTGAGAAGACACATAAAGCAACCACTGAAGACTTCCCGTTTTCGGTGTAGGGGTTTAAACCTAGGACTTTGCACACACTACCCATGTGTTCTTCTTATCCTTCCCCACCCACAATCACGCTTTCCTCTGCTTTTAGTAGGAGGAAATTATAGTGGTAGACGTCTATTATGCACCTACTGCATGTCACATACTTTGTTTTGGATTCCACAGAGACTGAGAACACATTGAAGTGGGTTGTTAGGGACTGGGGCAACGGGCTACCCTTTGCTCTTGTTTTCACACGTGGCTGGTTTCAATGCCAGATAAGCTATGCTGAGACAGAAAAGTTCAAAAAAATAATTAAACCAGTTAGAAACCAAAAGAGCACTGGGCCCGATGCTGGGCTTCGGGGCCAGTTTCCAATAAGTCACTACATCATCAGAGAACATCAAACGCACAATCCACTTTCAGCTATGCAAATTCCAAAAGAATAATACCTCATATTTGCATAATGCCTGATGTTTTTCAAAGTGCCTTCCCAGTTATTAATCTACAGGAGGCTTTATTACCACTAGAAACATAAATTGAAACTCTCTTCCAGCTTTCTTCTCTCTCTCTCTTTTTTTTTTTCCCCACTTTCCCCTCAAAACCCAGAGACAAAAGTTTAAGATTCCTTCTGGGTCTCTGGCCTCATTGTCACCACACCTGGCTCTTAATTTGGCACCCATCCCCTTCTACCACATATTAGAAAATTGGGAAATTTATTCTACCACTTTGTCCTTAAGCCTGCAGACATCTCTGTCACCAGCAGAACTGGTTTGCCAAAGAGCTTCCATGTCTTTAACTTGATGTGAGCCAAGAGGCTGAATTCGTTGCAAACTCAACATGAAATGATTTCAGAAAAGAAGGTGAGCGGGTACATCAGGGTTGGAGGAAGCCCTCCTAGCCATCCTCGACGCCTTTCCAATCCGCTCCTTTTTCCATTTCTTTCAGACTTAATTGTGTGTAGCGTTCCCAGTCACTGAGTCTCCAGCATTTCCTTACACTTGAATCTCATGCATTTTAGCAAAAGATTAACCTGGCTGTTTGCTTTTAATTCCGAAGCTGTGTTAATACTCAACTCCCTCTAGATTAGACAAGAAGAAAAACACACGCCCGCATACCCCACCTGGCACCACAGGCTCCCGGGCTGACATTTCTAGTGTCACAGTCCCTGTGGTTGGCCACACTTACCATTTCAGGAGGGCCAAGAGAGCCACGGACAGAGTCACAGTCACTACGGTACCACTGACTTCAAACTTGAGAAGCTCCAACACTTCCATTTTTCCTCGGAGACCCCGGAGGGGTGGTCCTCAGGAGGAAAGAGGGTGTTGCTCTCCTGCCCTTACAGGAGTCCTGATCTGTATGTGGGTGGTGGAGAAAGAAGTAGCTAATCAACAGCACATCCCATCGAGTGAGTCCCCCCAAAGTGCTCTTTCTTAGAGTGTGCCTTTCTTTATAAAGAGGAAGGAAGCAGAGGGAGAAACAAAGGGTGTCAGGGCAATGAATCAGCAACTTTATTTTCTTGATGACTCTGTTGTCAATAAACATTTATGTTAGCTTCCCCAGAAACAGGAGCAGACAGATGGGCCTCATGGTCATCAGGAAGCAAAATGGTTGTAACCATTGACTGCTCCTCAAATAAGCACTCCTCAGAGAAAGACCTCCTGCAAGACGTGCCTCTCTACACCTTTGCCAATCTGTACTTCAGTGGTGACATAGACCAGGGCATTCTGAATGTCCCACGGATTCTGGGGGCCAAGTGGACAGCATCGTCTGCTTTGTAGCCAACCACCTCCCAGTTCATTGGTTATCGGATGCAAGCTCCTGACTGAGAGGAGAGGCATGCTCACAGTAATGGTGCAGACTATAGATCTTGCCTGCTCTCAGCATGAGTTGGTGGGTTTGTTGGTTGTGTAAAAGCTCACTCATAGTTGTGTGTGGGTTGACTGTTCTAACTCCTGATCTAATTCGATGAAAGACGCTGGATGATTTTATTTGTTTATTAGTCAGCGTGTTTCATCCTGAAGACAAATAAGAAGGTTGGGTGAGCAGGGAAACACTCACCATGACATTGTTCAGCCATTCATATAGCGTATATGGGGGGTCAGCATCCGCCATACTCACAAATAATGCTGGCCCCCCACACTGGAGAAGTTTCTTGGCAGATGGATGAACAGTCTACAAATGAAGGAATAATTGCCAGTGCAGAACAATGCTGTGAAGGTCCTCAAAATGGAGTTGTGGGGACAGCCTGTGGGGTGGACCACTAGGAGGTACAGTGGGGAAGACTCTGGTGAGGAAAGCCATCACTGAGATTTGCCTGTGAGAAAGCAGCTTGTCCTGTAGAGAGCTTCAGGAGAAGCAGAAAGAGGGCATGGGTGGAGGTCTGGTGGTGGGAAAGCCTTTTTGCGCTTTAAGGACTACAGTCAGGCCCATAAGTCTAGAGTACAGAAGGCCCTCTGCAGAGGTAGTTGAGGAAAAGAACAGATGTCAGTCCCTGTAACACCAGCTGTGAAGATCCTGATGTATGCCTGTCACTAGTCCTCAAGCCTTCAATGCGCTTAAACTCATTCAACCCCCCATGCTCAGGATTGGCAGAGAAACCCTGGGGATTAGTCCCATTTTACGGGACAATAAACAGAGGCATGGGCATGTGCTTTTAAAACCTCCTCATCAGATGGTGATATTTAAATGTGGAAGTCACCCATACAACCCAAGCTATGAATTACAGAAGGATCACTGAATTACCACTGGAAAGGAGAGGATACAGTTCCCAGTCCCAGGCACTAAGGCCTTTCTTTCCTGGTTCTCAGACTGTCCTGCCTTCTCATTTTTGATGCCTGCATTGTAGCCCTAATCCAGTGGCCCACCTGCATCCAGGTGTTCTAGCACTTCTAGACTTCCTCCCTCTGTGTCCCATCCCATCAGTGTCCACTCTGTGATGTCAGCAGACCTGTTCTCTCTCTCTCTCTCTCTCTCTCTCTCTCTCTCTCTCTCTCTTTCTCTCTCTCTCTCTCTCTCTCTCTCTCTCTCTCTCTCTCTCTCTCTCTCTCTCTCTCTCTCTCTCTCTCTCTCTCTCTCTCTCTCTCTCTCTCTCTCTTTCTCTCCTCTCTCAGAGCAGGCTTCTCCTCCACAGGGTCAGATGGTCTGCTATCAACTTAAGGAGCTACCATGCAGAGTGACAGCTACAGGAGCAACGGCAGGTCTATGGCCATGCTTGGGGGAGGAACGACGTCAGTTGTGACTGAATTCAGTGCACATGTCAGAGCAACACTGATGGAAAAAAAATCATATATACTTGTACACACACACACACACACACACACACACACACACACACACCGCTCCCTAAGGCATCCAAGGTGAGGTAAGCGTGAGAAAGGCTGGTCTAAACATTAATCAGTAAGTTTATTTACTGCAGCCCCACTCAGAGCTATGAAGTTGCTGATATGCCCTGGGAATGTTGAGTGGGATGTGGCCAGCTGCATAGCCCAAGTGCCTTTGACCACAGAGCCCTCCTTCAGGGGCATTTATTAATTAGCACAGCTCGGATGGAGTACTCTAAGGAACGTGCTCTGAGCAATGTTGATTGTGGCAAAGTCTTATTCATAGAGAGGGAAACAGAACCCCAGAAAGGGAGAGGGGCTAGAATAAGGTCCCATAGTTTTGTTGTGGTATAAGCTAGGTCGTCCATTTCATCCTGAGTGTGTCTGTTATATCACCCTATGGATGACGTATGCTTCCATGATGACATGATTCCTCCCCCTATGGATGATGTATGCTCCCACTTGGCATGACTCCTCCCCCTATGGATGATGTATGCTCCCACTTGACATGACTCCTCCCCCTATGGATGCCTTATGCTCCCACTTGACATGACTCCTCCCCCTATGGATGATGTATGCTCCCACTTGACATGCCTCCTCCCCCCCATGCTCATCGCCAATGCTTTGGAATGCAAGCGGCCAGCCAGAAATATCGGCTTTCGGAGGGGCTGCTCACTCCCCTAGGGACACTAAGCTCATATGGTCATCGTTGTAACAGTTGTGGAGGTCTCCCTAGATAACGTGCGATCTGTAGAAACTGCAAATGCTATGGAGAGATGGTGTCCTGGTAAGTTTCTTTCAGCTTGACACAAACCAAAACATACCTGGGAAGAGGAATTCTTAATTAAAAAAAAAAAGTCTCTGTAGGACTGGCCTATAGGCAAATCGGTCTTGACTCGTGACTGATATGGGAGGGCCTAGCTCACTGTGGGTGATGCTGGCCAGACACTCTTGGGTTCTATAAGAAAGAAGGGCTGAACAAGCAAGCCATGGAGAACAAGCCAGTATGCAACACTCTTCCACGATCTCTGCATCAGCTCCTGCCTCTAGTTCCTGGCCTGGCTTCCCTGGATGATGGACGGTGGCACACTGTAAGATGAAATAAACCTTTTTCCTCCCCAAGTTTCTTTTGGCCATGGTACTTTATCACAGCAATAGAAAACTAAGACAGACAGGCACACCCTTTCTCTGTCTGCTGCAGGACAGAGATAATAACCAAGGACTATGAGAAGTAAGCTAGCCAAGATGAAGTGGAAGGGCCAGAAATAAGCGACCTAAAGGATTTTCAGTGGGAAAGTAACATAACTAAGGATTTGTTAGACGATTGAAGTTCATGGAGCAATGTAGGGACATTCTGTTGACATATTAAAGTACTGCCCCTAATATATCAGTATTTTTTCCATGTGGGAAAAAAAATTCTTATATCCATGCCATTTGTGCTGTATTCACACCTATAGGTCTGTGATATGTGTCACTTCTACAGCCAGAGCAAGGTATCAGTGGCTACTTATGGCTCTACTCCATGGTTACTGGGGGAATCAGCTAGCCAACCCTCTGTAGAGTGTCATTCACATTTCCAGTTTCTTGACTTTACAGGATCTCTTAGAAGTGGGATAGCTGGATGAAAAAGCAAGTGTTACCTTCTGTCTGAGCAGTGTGGCTTCCCACGATGGGGGAGGGGAGCACTGAGACCATATAGTGGGCAACTCACAGAGCGTTTCTCTTGTCTCCACACTCTGTCTCCTTCCCCTCCTACCCTGAGGCAGACATCTCCCCAAAGTTGAGTCAACTGTTTTGACTTAAGTCTTGTGTTTCTTTTTAAAGCTTTTCCTCCATAAATTCTGTGGTATTTCCTCCATATTCCTGTGTTTTAAAACTGCATGTGTGGAGAAGAGGTGCCTTGCTTCTCAGTGGAAGGTTCCCAGCTGCTCAGTGCTAAGCTTGGCTGTCTCTGACAGAAAAGCAAGGAAAAGTGAGACAGAGGCAAAAAGAGGCATCCTTAGGGAACACTCAAGGCCAGGCTAGCCCTGAGCAAAGGCGTATGGCACCTCCTTAGCACTCTGCAAGCGCCTCTCTAGATCACCTCAGAGGAACCCTGGGAAGAGGTGAGCAATGCTTTCCATTCCTGAGCTCCAAGCTGGAGAAACTGGGAGTCTGTGACATCAGACCTGTCCCAATCCTGTGTGCAAATCAGACTACTGTCAATACATTCCAACTCTAAGCCCATCAGGGCTTCTTTCTTTCCCACAAAAGCTAACCTCCAGTCTGGGCCTTGGAATCTTGACCCTGTTTGTGTAGTCAGTCCATAGTAAGAGATTTGGTTTTCTGTGCAGTTGGCTTCTTTGGAATGCAGAGTTGCGCAGTTACATAAAGTAGCCTGCTCCACCGCCTTGAAGAAGACATTAGGGCCCCTTGAGAAAACACCAAACCTCAACTGCCCCAGTTCAGTCTTATCTCCTCACTGACCTCTAATACATCAAGGACATTTAGGGGGTGTGCCCCACACAGGAACACAGCTGAGAGCACTGGGGGTGTGCCCCACACAGGAACACAGCTGAGAGCATTGGGGGTGTGCCCCACACAGGAACACAGCTGAGAGCACTGGGGGTGTGCCCCACACAGGAACACAGCTCAGAGCACTGGGGGTGTGCCCCACACAGGAACACAGCTGAGACTGAGTCCAAGGCTTGGGAAGTTGGGAATGAATGGGAAGGACAGCAAGATACCTCAAGCCAGGTCATGCAAGGCATTGTGGGCCAGCCAAGAAGTTTATGCCTCATTCTAGCTAGAGTCAGAGATAATGTGCAACAGGGGGTAAAATTAGAGGGCAACGTGATCGTGATCACATTTGCTTCTAGAAATATCCATTAGCAGGTAGATAGGATGGTTTATACCTTTGAGGAAGAGTCCAGCCAAGAGGCGGTGGTGGGTCATCATGGTATGAGGTGATGCTGTGAGTGAATCAGGAGACATGGAAACTGGTTAGGACAGTTAGCTTTGAGGCTCTGGAAAGGCGGACTGGATAACTGTATTCTGCGAGCTGGGTTAGGGGGTGAAGGATGTCAAAGATAATGCCCGACCTGCTAACTTCTCCCCTTGATGGTGTCCTGCAGCACAGGGAGGAGTGGGGGAGGGGAGTCCAGGAGAGCCTAGGAAGGGAAAGGACAGTGGCTCCAGTGTCTGCACGCTGAGCACAAGCACATAAAGGACCTCACAGACGACAAGGCTGACCTGTGACAATGAGGAGAAGAACCTGAGACAAGAGAATGGCTTCTATCTTCAGAGACATTTGCATGTGGATAGGATGGTGAGCCTCTAAAAAAACAAAAACAAAAACTCAAGCCCCCCCCCAACACACAGAACCCAGACAGCGTTGAGGAGTAGGCTATAGAAGGAACATGAAGATGGCTCCGTTGGTAAGAAGCTTGCCGTGTAAACAACAGAATCCAATTTTAATACACGGAACACACACAAAGGAGCCAGCTGCGGTAGCACAAGCTTAAGTAAAATCCCAGGGCTGGAATGGCAGAGGCGAGTTGAATCCCTTCGGTCTGCTGAGCAGCCAGCATGCCCTACTGAGAAAGCCCCAGGCCAATGAAAGACACTGTCATTCAAAACCCAAGGTAGATGGTATCCGGAGAAACAACGTCCAGCGATGACCTCTGACCTTCTCTCATGAATGCACACATACAAAGCCTGCACACGTGCACATGTGCACACAGACACATGCACACACACACACACACACACACACACACACACACGAGAGAGAGAGAGAGAGAGAGAGAGAGAGAGAGAGAGAGAACATGCTGCAAGGAAGGACAGAGAGAAGTCTGAGAAAGAGAGGAGGGTGGATTCCCGAGAGCAAGAAAATCACAGAGAAGCCATATTCGGTGCTGAGGGACACGGACTTTTTTGTTCCTAAATGTCCTCACACTGTAGCTCCTGTGGTCCTCCAAATCTCAGGGTTTTTTTCCACCTCTCAGAGTTGTGGGGACAGGAATGTGCTCTGTGTAGCTGACTTAGCAAAACTTCAACACTTGATGCAAGCAGTCACAGGGCATGGCCAAGGACACTGACTGCAGTGTAGTGGCCCCCAACATGGTTTTGGATTTGGTATTTGGGGCCTCATGATGGCTTTAGGAGCAGCGTGTGTAGAGAGTTGAAGTTGGAGGAAAGCAGGCTTAGAAAGGGCTGAACCTGGGCTGGAGAGATGGCTCAGTGGTTAAGAGCACCGACTTCCAAAGGTCCTGAGTTCAAATCCCAGCAACCACATAGTGGCTCACAACCATCCGTAATGAGATCTGACACTTTCTTCTGGTGTGTCTGAAGACAGCTACAGCGTACTTACATATAACAATAAATAAATCTAAAGAAAAGAGAAAAGAAAAGGCTGCTGAACCAGGTGCCACTGTCTGTGCCTGATGTGGTATGAGGATGTAGCATGCATTTGCAGACTTGTGAAAGACAGCAGCCATCTGTGTGTGTTCCCTGCCTGTGATAAGGGCAGAGCTCTCTCTTTGCTTTGGGGTTGCTATGGAGATACGGACAGGTGCATAAACAGCTTTAAGGTCTATGTCAAATCTTGATTTTGTATTGGTTTGTGAGGGCAGGGACCATATTTTCGATCTCATTGTGCAAGCATGCCTCCTGTCGCTCTGCCGTCTCTCCTCCCTGCCCGTCATTAGCATCCTCGGGGCCCACCACCCACCGGTCTGTCCTCTCCAGCTCCATTCTCATTCCCGAGTTTCAGACCAATATTTCCAGCTGCCCACTGGGTACCCCCCTGACAATCTCATGGACGCTGCCAACTGGAAATATCTAAAACTAGACTCGGGACTGCAGTTTCCATCTCTGCTTCACCTCACCCACATTCTGTCTCTGTAGCTCCAAGTCAGAAATTTGGGCTTACCCTTGACTTTGCCTCTTCCTACCCACCTCTTGCCACGAGTGAAGCACCAGTCCCTGCAGGTTCTGCCTGCCAAGCCTCCCTCAGTAGGCCCACAGCTCCCCTTGTTCATCCACTACAGTACCATTGGTTCCTTGGCAGCTGCTCTGTCAGACAGCAGCCTAGGCCACGAGAACCCTGATATGATAACGGAACAGGATTCTGATCCCACTGTGCTTGTATTTAGAGAGACGTACAGACATCCATCCATCCTCCACTGAGTCTGGGCTCCGTGCTCGTGCCTCTTACTCGTCCGCAAATCTCCCCCCTTCTCATTTATTCTCACAACCGAGACTCATTGGATTTGCACAAGGGACTGACTGCTGTTGCTTTGTTGTGCCTGAAAAACGTAGAGAATGCTGGGACCCTGAACAAGGTTGGATATGGGACTGGATGCTGTAGGAGATATGTGGGACAGTAGGTACTTTCCCTCTGAGGAGTGGGGGAACCATTAAAGAGCTGCAAGCAGGGCAGCGGGGAGATGCTAGTTAGACCAATTACATTCCTCTGACTTCATGACTTAAAATGAAATTCGGCTCATCAGATGAGCATCTAACACCCACATGTCAACATCACACAGGTTCTCCCATCTCAGGGAGGCAGAAGCAACACGATCATTTGGATTTTGACTGGCTGTGTCATCAGAAGGCAGTAGACAGTGCTATCAACCACAGGCTGCTCTTGATGCTGCTCTCCAGATATGGCCAAGCCTGCCTCCTTCACTTCTCCATCCTTCCATCAATATGTGTCACCCACGATCTCAGCCTGTGAGCTGTTGGCACGTCCTAAATTGTCAGAGACTCTCTCTTGGCATGTCTCATGGCTGAGTGTGGCCACATGTTGACAATGAGACACGCTTTGCCCACGAACATGCAGAGTCAGCAGATGGCTCGACTGCCTTGCGGCAAGTCAGAGAGCTTTCAGCAAGTTAGAGCCCAGAACAGTCATTTGTCACCTCCCAGTCACTGGGCAAGCCAGGCACTGAGGAAACACTGCATGGCTGGAAAGCAGAATGCAGACTCCACAGAGCTTGACAGCAAGACCATAGTGGCCTTCCTTATGTTGTCAGCACGGGAACATCCCGCCACAGGGTGAAGCAGACGCCATAACGTCTACACAGGGTCAATGATCATACAGCAGAAGATGGGCTATCAGTCAGGAGCAGCTGCCTCCAAGAAAATCATCAGTGCCGAGCAGGACCCTGCTATCCCCAAAGAATGGCATGGAGATTAGAATTGGTTCTGGGGGGAAGCTAGGAAGAATAACGCAGGAAGAATAACGTTGTAACAAAGATCTGCCAATCCTTAATAGTGTAAGGAAATAGATATAAAGTTGCCATTCACATAACGGTCCAAAAGAAGGCATCCTGTGAGCAGCTCCCACACAGTGTTTGGAGATCCAGGCTCCCTTCATCTCATAAGCTTGTCACTCAATAGACCATCAGATGTCCCTGCAGCATCATCCATAGCTAACTAGCCTATGGGAAAGAAAAGAAGGGGATTCTGGGAGGTGGTGCTTTGCAAGTCAGACCTGGAAGAAGTAGAGATCTCTACCACTCTTTGCCTTGGCTTAGATTCAGATGTGAGGCCACACCTAACTGTAGAGGAGGCTGGGAAGTGGAGTCAGACCTAAGAGGAAAAACCATTAGGTTGGGGGATATAGAACATTCCTGTCCCCAGCCCATGAGCTACACAGTCAATCCCAGAGACTCTTCTGTGGGACAAGCCATTAGAGCAGGCTAGTAACCAAGGCTACATCTAGACTGACAGTTCAGGAGACAGGCATGGAGAGGTATTACCTCCTAAGGAGATGGTGTGTCAACCTTCGACTTCCCAACTATCTAGAGGCTCAGCTGAGGTCTGGGTTCTGCTTTATCCATCTGGGTCTGTCTGCATGTGATATTCATCCTAGCCCACTCAAAGAGCCTCTAGGATCTGGTGCTGCCTGAACCAAGGCTCAGTTCCCCCTACCCTAAGAACAGCGTGAACTGAAGAAAAGATTTGCTCTAAGGCCATGGCTGGAGCTCAGTGACAGAACGAGCACTTGCGAGCATAGGCCCTAGGCTTAATCCTCAGTACTATCAGAGAGAGAGAGAGAGAGAGAGAGAGAGAGAGAGAGAGAGAGAGAGAGTTCATGAATTTATGGCAGGCCCTGGGTCACCTACACCTCACTCTTCCTTCATAGGCTAGGTTCCTTCCTAAACATCTTCATTACTCAAGAGTAGATGCCCCCTCAAGAAAGGCCCCCAGGACATTCCAGAAAACAGGGTCTGACCATTTTTCCCTACCATAACACCCCAAACCTATACCACCGAGGTTACCTCTATATACTTCCACTCCAAGCGTAAGTTAGGCTTCTAATGAAGACTATATCTGGCCCAGTGTTGTGCCTCCAGTGGCCAGGAGGTGTCTGCTTGTCTCTCAGTAACCATTCACAGAATGCTGAATGAGTGAAGGAATAAATGAAATGAACTCTTGCCTGTGTTTTAGGTAGCTGCCACCAGGTGGCAGTAGTGCTCTTTGGGTTATGAGGGTAGGTGGTAGCACTCCAGCAAATTGCAGTGTGTTCCCATAACTCAACCAGCAGGAACATTTTCTAGACAATAGCCATCAAGTGACTACTCAAAACTAGGTGTCCTAAGAAAGCTATGATGGTGAACTTCCCGAAGGAAAGACAGTACCATGGTGTTCTGGAGCCATTGAAACCTCTCTCCACAGAACGTTCTCCAGGTTGCACTATTTAACTCAAGCATTAGAAGCTGTTCTGGACTCACTGTCTCTAGTTCTGCTTGCTTATCTTATCAAGGGTTCCCAAGTAGACCCTTCTGACTGGAGGCAGGGTTCACAAAGAAGGCTAATGAGAGATAAGGCTAGACTAGGGGCGGTGTCGGCAGATGGAGGCCTCTGGATACCAGGCCAAGAAGCAAAGACTTTACCCTGAAGGTGCCAGACTTGTGGTTAGGATTCTTGTGGGCCTATATGTGTGTGTGCATGTGTGGGCAGGCAGGTATGCATGTGTTCAAGCACATGTGTGAAAGAAGGTAGAACGGGAGGGAGGGATGGGGAATGAGTGGTGTTAAGAAAGACACATGCTAAATAGCTAGGGGCTGTAGAGAGAGACTCACAGACAGGAGACCCACACAGCTGCAGTCTCATAAACAGGGCTGAGGCCACACAAGGGAGACGATGTATGGCAGCCATCTTGGGCATGTTCTGGAATGTTCCGCAAATAGAACTGGAGAGGCTGAAGACCAAAAAAGTATGCCCCAGGAGAAGCCTGGGCTGATGGGTAGAAGAGAGCCCTGTGTGCATGACAGAAACACAGAACTACTTGCCACAGCAGGAAAAGACAGGCCTCCCTGGGCTCCATGGGACTCGTAATTTCTTATCCACTGAAAAGCTGTCCTATCTACTCTGCTCCCAGCCAAAGGCTGCTGAGTTAAGTCCCACCCCACCTGATGACACACAGCCCTGAAAGGAAGATCTCAAGGCTCTGGGGCGACAAGCAGGAGCAGGGATGGGACTTCTGAGGGACATGGGGAAAATGGAGGCCGTTTGCTTTTCTGTTGGGTGGGCAAAGGGGTCCGACGCGGCCCTGTGTGCATACGTGTAAGTGTGTTAGTTAGCAAGCTCATGGAGGTTCCAGGACAGCCCTGGGTGTAGATCCCTGTTTGTTAAGACAGGGTGCAACCTCCCCAGGGTTCTCCCGGTTTATCTCCCATCCTCCCATAGAAGTGTGGGGATTCTGGATGTATGCACAACTGGATCCAGCTTTACCCAAGTTCTGAGGATTCAAACTCAGGTTGTTGGGCTTGTTAGGCAAGCGCTTTACCCACTGAGCCATCTCCTCGACCCTGAGGACAGCTATTTTTAAGGGGAGTATCTGAAGCTCCTAGTCTCTAGAGCATGGGTTCTTCAACTTGATCTCATGGGACTCCCCTGCAAAGTAATATTTGGGCTGTACAGCAGAGCTTCAGACTCCGTAGGTCTAGACTGAGACCTGAGAATTTGCATTTTAACAACTTCCCAGGGGCTGCTGCTGATGATCTGGGCTCCTGGTGAGGACACCACTGCTGTGTTTCTCAGCCCTTCCTGTCTCCTAGTACTTATAGTTTAAGGGGAGGCATTTTGAAATTCTAAAGTCTGGCCTTACAGCAACTGAATGGAAATCCAGAAAACACCTGGCTCAGAGACTCTTCTTCTCCCCCTCAGATTCCAAAGGACATCTCTCCTCCAGGTGGCCTCTCCCCAACCCCTGGGTGGCCCCTAGCTTTTACTGCCACCACACTCCTGGGAACAAGTGTCTTTGACATCTCCCAATAACATTATACGAAGTTCTGCAGAAACTTAAGAGAGTGTCCTTTCCCTCAACACAGTAGTAGAAGATGAGGTAGCATAAGGTGTGTGTGGGATGGGTGTAAATATGGGTCTAAAATCCCACATAATTGCATGATGGAGAGGTGTTGCCAAGGTAAATTAATAAGAAAACAGTTGGATGATGTTTACCAACAAAATCAGTTTGGGGTGTGTTAACTGCATTTGCTCATTGAAATAAGCTGTCGATTAGAATAATTCATGTCAGAAGATGCAGCCTTCCCCCACGGAATGGACCACATTATTCTATCTGCTTGGTCAGGCTACCTAGAAATAGGAAAACTGCCAAGGTAAGGTCTGGGAGCCTCGTAGGGATGCTTTGCAAAATCAATCAAGCCCCCTTTCTCCTCACACACACTCTCTCCCTATGATTGATTCTCTTACGGCGAGAATCTTATAGAATAGTAGTGCAATGTGGATTTGAGGCAGAACTTGGACAATATCTAGGGTTGAAGGGCCTAATGCCATCACCCAACCAAGACACATGGAGTATTCACTGGGTGTCAGGCTGAAGGACAGATCTAGGGAGGGACCTGAGGACCAGGACATCAGCCGGAAATGGAGATCACAGGATGGAGCAACTGTGTGAGGACAGTGGTAACGATGGCAGTCTTGGGAAATGCTCGGGGACCACAGAGACACTCTGGGCACGGAGTTAGCTGTTCATTCTCATAGAGCATCCCTGACACCAGGTTGCTGGCTCTCTGCTTGAAATCCTTCTCCTCCTCAGAAAGCAACGGTCCCTGGGTTGCTTGGCTTTGGCATCTATGTCATGTTTCTCCAGGGCTCTAAGTCAGTGAGACGCCAGGACTCTCACTGGAGATCTGCTGAGTTCTCTGTGCCATCTTGTACTAGGACTCCACACTCACTCTTTCATCTGATGGCAACGGCCATCTCCTGATTCAGGCACAGCTGGGATGAGAGAACACTCTGCCAGGCTGTTACCAGCCCAGCCTAGTGATCCTTGAAGACAAGGCTAGAAACTGTTACAGCCTTCCAACCTGATAGTGTCCATTATGGCTGTCATGGTGGGGAGAGTAGTCATCCCAGTCACCCACTCTGGTCATCTCCCCAACAAATGTGAGGGAGGAAGAAAGGAAGGGACAGAGGGACAGAGCCATGCGCTCCAAACTTCGATCTTTATGAAGAACAGACCAATAGCTCAGGCTGTGGCCAGGTGAACAAGACACGAGCAGAAGTCTGGATATGGCTTCTCAAAGTCTGGATATGACTTCTCAGGCAGGTGGAGGATTTCCAGCAATGAGAGGTTGATGGTGTCTGAATGGAGCTTCCTCCAGGCCAAACAGAAAGCACAGAGGTGCTGGCAAGGGCAGCACTGAATCCTATGTCCTACCCCAAAGAAACACTGAGTTGAAGGGAGATGGACAGACAAGGATAGAAGCAATATCCAGCCAACAGAAAGGAAGAAAACACTCTTTCTTTGGTGAGTGGAGAGAAGGCAGAACCAGGAGATCCACACCCTTCATCTTGCTCATCTCTCATTAGGAATAGATCCCAAATGTCGCAACTTTCTGTGTCTGTCTTCACAGAGTTTAATATGAATAAAGCATGTAATAATCCAGATGATTCCTCATCCTTGAGTTCTAGAGTTACCAGAGTCTAGAACTACAGGGAAGGTGGCTTCAGGTACATACTTACAAACAGGCAGTAACAGGGACCCAGCTGGGTGTCTGTGGACAGTTTGAAGACTATAAGACATAAGTCTATAGTGGGTATTCTTTCTGAGGGGCAGGGTCTAAGTAAGAAACCTCTGGAAAACCTAAGAACCCTGGACTTGCCCTCAGACTTTCAGGAAGCCGTAATCAACTCAGGAATTTCACCAGCCCTAGGCCAGAGGCCCAGAGGGATTTTAGTTTCTTTGGGACTTTTTGTTTGTTTGATTGATTGTTTGGGGGGGTACTTTGTTTTTTAGACAGGGTCTTACTATGTCTGGCTGTCCTGGAACTTACTATGTAGACCAGGCTGGTCTCAAACTCAGAGAAATCCACCTCCCTGTGTTTCCTGGGTGCTGGGATTAAAGCCGTATGCCATCACACCAGGCCCCGTTTCTTTGTTTTTGTTTTTAACTTTTGAGATAGAGTCTTGCTACACAGCTCAGTCTGGCCTCAAACTCCTGACCTTTCTGGATCAGCTTCCTAAGTGCTAGACCAAATCTGAGTGGTCTTTGGAATACTGGACCGAAAGGATTCATCCCCTCCCCTAGCCCCCACCCCCACCCCTTCCCACCATCTCTTCCCTCACTTTTGTTTCAAATACTGTGAGGGCCTCCCCAGGGGTTTCACCTTGCAGGCACAGTCAGAGGGGTGGGAGCAGAATGTCCATCCTCTGTTCGTGGGAGGTTGAGCAGGTATCCAGCTGTCCGCACAGGGATAGGGCAGTTCTTTGTTCTTTCCAAGCAGGGATAGAGAGGTAGAGTCGGGATCACCAACATAGTCCACCTCCACTTCTTCTTACCTGCCCTTCCTACTCCTCTCCTACTCTTGTTTTCTGAGAACAGTTCTCTCTTCATTTAGGCACAACCCACACGGTGCACCAAAGGGCGAAAGATGCCGCACACACAGCAAAAGCAAAAGCAAAAGCAAAGGGTGTTTTATTCCTTGCATCTGTCTGAACATAACATTTAGAGTGAGCATGTGTGTGTGTGTGTGTGTGTGTGTGTGTGTGTGTGTGTATGTGTGAACACCATGTGCATACAAGTACCCAAGGAGGCCACAAAAGGGTGTCAGACCACCAGAGTCACAGGTGGTGGTAGGCCTCCTGATGTGAGCACTGAGAACCAAACCGGAGTCCCGGGTAAGGGTCACATGTACTGTTAACCACTGAGCCATCTCTCATCCTGCTCAGGCTGTGCACTGTGTCTAGATGTTGAGTCCTGGGTAAGGGTCACATGTACTGTTAACCACTGAGCCATCTCTCATCCTGCTCAGGCTGTGCACTGTGTCTAGATGTTGAGTCCTGGGTAAGGGTCACATGTACTGTTAACCACTGAGCCATCTCTCATACTGTTCAGGCTTTGCACTGTGTCTAGATGTTGATTCCAGAAGTTAGTTCCGCCATATCTCTTTTCAAGAGATTTGACTGTACTGTGGAATCTACAGACTAGCCTAAGTCAGCAAACTCAGACCCAGATAATCCTTCTAAGCAACATCCTTTCCAAGACAAGAGAACCTGCTTGTTCCCTTTTGGCTTCTCCAGTGGGGATAATCTGGTTGTGCACAGCTCTGAACAATCACATTTAGCCAGCTCTGTACTTTTGTAATCTGAGCACTGAGTAGGTGGAGGCAGAAGGATCAGGGATTCAAGGTTAGCCTCAGCTACGTCGTGAGCTCAGGGCAGCCTGGGCTATGTGAAACCCTGTCTCATGCAGTAAACAAGCATTTATGGGGAGATGGCTCAGTGGGTGAAGGGCTTGCCACAACAATGTGAGAACCAGAGATCTTCAGCACCTACACAAAAGCTGGGCTGCTGAGGCGATCTGCCCGTAGGCCCAACACTGGGATGCAGAGGCAGGAAAGTCCCTGGGGACGTTCGATACTTAGAAAAGCAATAGTGAGTTACAGGTTTAGGAGGGGACCTGGCCTCAGCAAACAAAGTAAAGAGTGAATGAGAAGGACGTTAATACCTGGCCTCTACACACGTGCACCCACATGCATCTGTGTCCACAGGCATTCAAAGTGCATGTACACATGTGTGTATGGGAATACATGTGCACATGCAAGCAAATAACCACTCTCATTGAGAGGCTCCCAAGTCTTCCATATACCTCATCTTTGGATAAGAAGCTTAGATTTCTTTTTAAAAATCTGTATCACATTTAATTAGAGAGAGAGAGAGAGAGAGAGAGAGAGAGAGAGAGAGAGAGAGCACATGCATGTGCCATGGTAAACACATGAATTAGAGAAAAACTTGCTGAAGCCAGTTCTATCCTGCCATGTGAGCCCTGGAGATCAAGCTCAGGGCATCAGACTTGGCAGCAAGTGCCTTTTCCCACTGAACCATCTTGCCAGCTCAAGAATCTAAGAATCTTGGGAAATGTCTGCTAACTACAAAGATGACCACAAAGGTAAACCTGATAAAGGGTGGCCGAATGCAGATATTATGTCTATCTATATCTATCATAAGCAAGCTATAATGTTTCCGCATACAGAGAGATTTTTGACAAATCTAAATCAAAATTGGATAAGGTTGAATCCAACTCTAAAATAAGTTTTTTTTTTAGATGCTACTCAAATTTGAATGAAATTTGAAAAAAATCCATTTTTGGATTTTGCCTTTCAGACTGAGGCCATTTGTAGATATAGAATCTTAAAAACTACAAACTTTTCCTCAAGGAAAAACTCTGATCTCTCTCAGGTTTCAGTGACACACAGTTTCCTCAAGATCTGACTCTAGATGAAGTGGCGTAGTTTGAGGCTATGTGATATGGTTAGTTTTAGCTCTGTTATGGTTTGCTTTTAAATATTTATTTGTGAAATATAAATCTTGCTAAGACTGAAATCTGTTCTGGAGAAGTGACGGCGACTTTGGCTGTTGCTTAATGGAGCTGTTGAATCTGCTCAGAAAACAAAAAAGATCCTGTTTTATAAACAAGTCATCCTTGTATGGGATAAAACAATTCTAGCGGATACATGATGACTCGTTCCTGGTAAGATCTGAGCTAAATTTCTGTAGATGTCTTACAACTTAGGAGCGCAAAGATACCATCATGTGCAGTTAATTGACTGAAAAAAATATAAGTCTCTTGGAAAAGGCTTGAAAATTAGAGTCTATGTCACCATAATAGCAAGCATCTCATTGATATCAATGATATCAGTACATCTGTGAATTATATTCCATGGCAGAGGTTAATACAGCACCTGCCACACAACAGATGCTCAGCCATGGTTTTGTTCTGTCCAGCAGGTAACTAACTCTGATGGACTACCCTGGCTTTCTGTCCACCAGAAAGTGATTTTGAAATCAATTTTCATTCAGTAAGAGAGACTAGACCACTGCTTAGAATTCCATATAACGTCAGATGTAGACCCACTTTAATTGATCATTGTGGTAGTTCTTTTTGTTAAGTACCAGCTTGACTGAGCTAAGGAATACCTGGCTGGCTGGTGTAGCATTATCTCTGGGCATGCCCAGGAGAAACTGGTACAGGAGTTAAGAACAAGAGTGGGGTGGGCGGGCCCAGAATGTGGGCGGGGCCGTCAAATCTGCTGTACTCCTCACCACAGAGCTTAAAGGCAGAGGAAAAACAAGTATGCGTTCTCTATCTCAGAGCTGGGACTCTTCCATTCAGCCTTTAAGCTCAGAATTCCAAAGTCTTTTGCCTTTAGACTCTGGACTCAATGCCTACCCCTACCTTACTTTAGTCGTCAGGCCTTTGGCCCTGTACTGAGATCTATATCACACAGTTCCCTGCTTATGAGATCTTCAGACTTGGGTCGAGCAAAATACTGGCATTGCTAGGACTCCAGGTTCCAGACAACCTATCATGGGACTCCTCTAGCTCCAGAGTTATGGGACCTAGTCCTCATAGTTAGCTCCTCTTGTCTATCCTTCATCCATCCACCTACCCACCCACCCAACCTCTTGACTCCATTTCTCACAAGAGCCCTGCCTAAAACAGCCACTTTCCCACAAGTAGTGAATTTGTATTCTATAGCCTAAGCCATGGTAGTCATGCGCATGGAGATCCCATGTCTGGAAACCAGCTGAGAGAGCAACCCCTACCCTACTCCAAATGAATACAAGTAACCTGCTCCTCCTCACGGGTGCCTGGTGCAAGGGCCTGTCATGTATCAGTTTCCCAAGTGATTAGATGTAAACATAAAACCCCCTCTCGGCATCTACTGGGGCATCTATCCTGCACTGTACTGGGATGACAAAGAGGAAATGTGGCCTCTGATGTCAGGATGCTCTTGTAACAAGAGGAACAACAGGCCCTTGTCCTTATAACATGGTGAGAGGTCTGTTAGAGTGGGAGAGGGGGGCATCCCAGTGCAGCTGAGTTGGCTTAAGGGCAGAAGGACCCTCAAAGACCAGAGATCTTCCAAGTGAGAGATGAGATGAGCCACACCCACAGCTGTGTAGAATAAGTTGAGAGAAGACGATTACTCTGTGTTTTGGAATCTTACCAGCTGGTTGTTAAGTGTAGCCATTGTCAAAAATTAAATTGTATAAAAATTAATTGTGTAATTAAGTGGAGAAATAGAGATAATAAATATTAAAATACCCTCATTATTTTATTACATTTTTACCATTATCTCTGCTCTGGGGAGATCTTTTTAGGTTTGTTGCACCTGGTAGAAATATTATCTAATGATAGCTACTGAATATCTCTCTCAAGTCCACAGAAAGGTATGACATACTGAGGCAGAAGACAGGTCATGGTGGGAGGGTTTCCACTGGTGAAGCCAGGAAATACAAAGGACCAGAGATTAAGCCCTGCACAGAAGGTCACTGTGCTAGTATCTCTTCTTCACCCTGACAAAGTACCTGTCAAAAGCAAGGGAAGGAAGGAGGGGTGTCTTTTGCTCACAGTTTGAGGTGATAAACTCCAGTATGGATGGGAAGGCATGGTACTGAGAGCAGCTGTAACTGTGGAGACAGAAGTGTGAGGCAGCCAATCACAGTGTCCATAGTCAGGAGAGAGACATGCTCTGGTGCTGTTGGGTTCCTCCTTTGATTCAGTCTGGAAGCCCAGCACATGGGATAGTGCCGCCATATTTGTGATGGGGATTCCTGCCTCACTGAGTTTCCTAGGCAGATCGAAACTCAAATCAAGTTGGCAATGAAGATCCACCATCACAACCACTTCCCAGCTGACAGGGGCCAGCTTGCAAGGGGAACCTTAAGCTGTGCAGGAAGCTGAGAACCTAAGGCAGCAACAACAGGCTAGGTGAGGTCCAGAAGGCCCTTTGGGAGCCTTTTGAGAAACTGGAAGCTTGTGGTTTCGAAGGACCTTAGGAGNAAACTCAAATCAAGTTGGCAATGAAGATCCACCATCACAACCACTTCCCAGCTGACAGGGGCCAGCTTGCAAGGGGAACCTTAAGCTGTGCAGGAAGCTGAGAACCTAAGGCAGCAACAACAGGCTAGGTGAGGTCCAGAAGGCCCTTTGGGAGCCTTTTGAGAAACTGGAAGCTTGTGGTTTCGAAGGACCTTAGGAGAGAAGTGATTCCCTTCGCAGACGTGTGGGAGGTGTGTTGGGGTGGGGTCATTTAGTCAGAGAGTTACTGAGCTGGCGGCGGGGACTAAAGGTGACAGTGAGGTTAGATGCACTCAGTCAGCATGCAGGAGACAAGTCCTGTGAGAGAGGAGGACTTGGTGGTTGTTGACATGTGGAGTTGCTGTGTCTGATCTGGGAGACCTTTGGCTGACAATATCCTACAACTAGCTACTTTGGCAGCTTTGGGAGATATCTAGGCTGCACCTCTGAACCGGACACCAGGTTTTCAGATGGCAGCGAAATCTTTAGAGGCATAATGTTATTTAGGATGGTGTGGAGAGTGGGCAAACAGACAGGCAGAGGAAAGAGGATCCATGGTACAGGTATATACAAAGAGCATAGTGAAAGGCAAAGGGGAGGGAGCTTCCAGAAGCAGCAAAGAAAGAAGGACTTGATTGGTTGGTTTTGGTTTCAGTTTTGGTGTAAGTGGTATAGTATGTGTGTGTGGAGTGTGTGATTTGTGTGTGGTGTGGTATGTGTATGTACTTGTTAGTGTGTAGGCAAACTTGTGCATGTAGGTGCACATGCACACATGGGCAAATGGAGGCCCAAAGTCTGTGCCAGGTGTCTTTCCTTGATTTCTTTCCGCCGCTTGTTTCCTTGTGTCTTATCTGTCTCTCCACTGAACTCTCAATGTCAAGAAGGCCTGGACCGTGTATATCTTGGAAACCATCCTTTCTCTATCTACTAGCACAAGGCTCAAGGATCAGCACAGGGTCTCTCACAGAACCATGAGCCCTTCAATTTAGCTAGCCTGGCTGGCCAACGATCTTCAAGCACCCACTTTGAAGTCTCTCTCCTCTCTGCTCAGTGCCGGCATTATAGGATTATTTTGTTTTGAAGACTGCTAAAAAGTCTTTCTGAAATTGATTTGGGGTAATAAAAAGAAGCGGGAGGAAGAAGTACAAGGAAGAAATAAATGTCAATGAGAGACAGCACAACAGGCTAAAGACAATCCCCACAGCACACGGCTAAGAGAAGAGGAAGCCCAGGCTGCAGTGATGACTCAGGAGTTAAAAACACGTACTGCTCTTGCAGATAACCTGAGTTCAGCTCTTGGTACCCATGACAGCAGCTCACAACTGCCTGCTCTCCAGTTACGGGAGAAGTGATGTCCTCTTTTGGTGTCCTAAGTGTGCACACACACACACATACACGCACACATACATGTACACATATGCACACAGACACACTCACAGGGATGAAAATAGATTTCCTCATATATATGAAGAAGCATGATTGAATTCCACTAATAATGGGTCGCTTTTGGTTTTGTTTGTAATACAAGAAGAAATTAAGCAACCAGTGGGAAAATACTGAAACTTTACATGATTGAGAAGCCAACTAGAGGGAGCAGAAGAGGATATGAGGAAGGCATAGAGAGCTGGAGGAAGAAGGGAGTGGGTTTTGTATGAGAACCATTGAATAACAGTAACACTGAGCCTTGTGCTAGGAGATTAAAGGATGGTTCCCAAGATATACACGGAGGAGGAGGACAACGTTGATGACTGCAATGATGATTGAAATCTAGCAACATTCACTAAGCATCTACTCTATAGTTCTCAATCTGTGGGTCTCGACTCCTTTGGGATTGAATCACCGTTTCACAGGGGCACATATTAGATATTTACATTACAGTTTATAACAGTAGCAAAATTACAGTTATGAAGTAGCAATGACATAATGTTGGGGTCACCACACCCTGAGGCATTGTGTTTTAGGGTCACAGCATCAGGAAGGTTGAGAACCACTGGTCTACTCTGTTGTACTCAGCACAATCAATCTTTCTTTAAAAATTACTTTAAAGGATTTTTTTCTTTTTTTCTTTTTTTCTTTTTGTTACATTTCAGGGGCGAAGTTCAGCTCCTGCATTTTCGGTGATACGTAAAAACTCTATCTGGAACGTAACCATCAAGACTTGGGAGCAAACATCACCCTCTTTGAGCTTTGTTGCGTTGACATTTAAGAAGGTGCTGATCTCCCCTACAGATGGATTCTAGTCTCACACTTCTCAAAACCTCCACGGAAGACAAGCTTCCATTGTCAGGGTTACTGACCGGCATTTTGTTTTCTGCTTTGCTTTCCTCTCACACCTCGGAAGCCAGATGGCAGGCAGCGAGTAATGCAGTTTGAACAAAGTACCTGCTTCTCTGCAGTGGAAGCTCGACCTGACCCACCCAGTGCTCCCTGGTTTCCTCCTGGTACGCTTCCTTTTCTGATGACCCCTGCCCGTGCGTGCACTCCCCCCAACACACACACACACACACACACACACACACACACACACACACACACACATACACACACACACAAGCTTCTATCTCTCATCCTGCTTTATTTCAGAGCTCTCTTCTCTTCCTGCTTTACCAACTTCTTTCTTTCCTCTCTGGCTTGCTTCTTGTTATCTTTCTCAGAATTCCTGCCTCATCCGTCTTCTCCCCCACACAGCTCAGAGGTTCAGAGCCGCCCTTGCCCGAGTCTCATTGTTTGATTGCCCTCCCTGACTTTTGTCTGTTAAAGAAAAAAAAAAATCTCTGTCATCGGAGCTTCGAGACCGCCTGGATTCCTGATACACTAAGATTTATTGTGTGTACACAATGGCGACCCCCGGGCTAAGCACTTGGAATGCAGAGCTGAGTGTTCTGGGAAGAGTTTAAGCGTCTCTTTGCTTTAGTTGGTAAAACACGCTGTTCATAATTATTTGAGAAGGTGATAGATGGAATCAAATGAACTTTATTCGGCTAGACCAATGCTCAGGATTCAGGGAGATTCTGTGCGTCTGGTATGGCCCTTTTATGGTGCTTGGATAGTCTCAGCTGTAAGTGGACACTTCAGAGTGACCGGTAGCATTTGCCACCTCCGTTGGCTCACCCTCCTATTTCTCTGCCTCCCCTCCAAATACAAAGAGTTCCCGAACAAGCAAAGAGCTGGTGAGCACTGTTTATTTGGGACAGAAGATACAGGTGGACTGGAGGGGACAGCCTTGCACTTCTTCTCTACTAATGAAGCAACTTCTAGCAACTAGCTGGGTTCTCCATGGCAAGGCACAAAGAGGAAGGTTTTTGTCTCTCAGTTCAGCCATTTTAGTTGCCACGTAAGATGATCTTAGATGAGGGAAATTAGATGATGGCAAATTCTGCGGCCCAAATCCTTGCCTGACCTCAATAGCCATTCCTTAGTATCCTCAAAGAATTAGTTCCAGAATCGTACAGATACTAAAACCTGAAGACACCAGAGTCCCTTGTGTAAGATGGTATAGGGTTTGCTCCCCATGAACCTTTTGTGTATACTTAAAATCATCTGTATGTTACTTACCATACCCAATACCATGCAAATCTAAGTAAAGAGCCCTTAGATGATGCTACATTGCTTAGAAAATAATGACAAGAAAAGTCGGACAACTTTAGTATGGATGCAATGTTTAAGGAATGGTTTTGGTCGCCAGTTGAATTCATAGATTTGGAAGCTGTGACAATGGGGTGGGGGGCAGTAAAGAACAAGAGTTCGGGTGTAGTCCCAGGGGAGACGTCTCCTTGGTCAGTTATCTTAAGCATATTTGTTCAAAGTTGAAAACAACACTGTGGGCTCCATTACTAACTGAGCTTATTGCCACTGACTACAAATACTCATCTCATTCTAGGTAATGTGGCTTGTCCTCAAAGTATCTATTAAGGGCCGGGTGGTGGTAGACCATGCATTTAGTCCCAACACTTGAGAGGCAGAGGAAGAGAGGCAGAGAGAGGGAAAGGCAGAAGCAGAAATCTCTGTGAATTTGAGATCAGCGTGGTCTACAACAGGGAGTTCTGGGAAAGCCAGGGTTACAGACAGAGACCTTGTCTCAAAAACAAGAACAAAACCAAAGTAAAACAAACCCTCCCAAAACCATCCAACCAAAACAACCAAAAACCTAACAACAAAAACAACAACAACAAAAAGAATATAAAAACAAAGTTTGGGGCTGGGGATATAACTCAGTTAGGAGAGTGCTTACCCAGTATGCATAAAGTCCTGGGTTTGATCCCCAGTACTGCATAACTTAAACATACAGGAGCATGACTGTAATCTGTAAATAATTACATGACTACAACTAGTAAGTAAAGGCAGAAGAGTTAGAAGTTTGAAGTCACCCTCAGATCCATATAGTTAAGTTCAAGTCTTAGAGAAAAGGGTGGGGCTGGGGCTAAGGCCCCATTAGTGAAGGGTTTGTTGGGTAAGCCTGCAGACCTAAGTTTGATTCCCAGCACCCTCATGACTGAGGAAGACATCTGGCATTGACCTCTCACCTCCCCATAGCCACACCCATGTACACTCAGACCCCCGTCCTCCTGATAGAAAGATCCCACAATTATATTATCGTGGAATTTCTTCCTATTAAAATGTGTGTGCTAAATGCTGACGTTTTCTTTAACATTAGAATTGGGAAGGACCTGCAGCATGAGAATGTATCTTTATTTTGTATATTTTCTGCCTTTATTCAGTTGGTTGATTTTAAACCCCCTAGATATTGTATCAACACTATACTAAGTAACAAATTTAAGTGAGTTTAAACAGTAGCCACAATCTATAGAAATGCAGGTTGCCTGAAGACATAACATATTTTAGTTTGGGGTTGTCTTGCTTTGTTTTGAAACAGGGCCAACTCTGACCTATAAAAGCTTCTTCTTCTTCTTCTTCTTCTTCTTCTTCTTCTTCTTCTTCTTCTTCTTCTTCTTCTTCTTCTTCTTCTTCTTCTGTATGAATGAGCCTTGGTCTGCCTAGGACGCACCATGGTTACTCACAGTAATTTTCTTGCTTCTGTCTTTCAACTGCTGGGATTATAAGTGTAGGCCAACATACCAGGCTCAGATAGGACAGCTTTATCTCTGTGTTCATTGGTGGTTTCAGTCAAAATCTTCAGATTAGTAGCAGACATTTTTTTTTGCTTCAGGAAAATGAGCAGAAAACACAAATAGTTCTCATATGGCTCTTTGTGTCCCCTCCCTGACCTCATGCAGATTTTATGCTGCCATTAACATCTTGTATTAATGTGGTACATTTGTTATAACTGATGAGCCAATATTGACAGAGTGCTACTCCATTGTTTACATTAGGGCTCATTCTTCCTGTTACATGTATGTTCTGGAGTTTTGACGAATGTACAGTGATGGATCTATTACAGTAAGCAAGAAGAATAGTTTTACTGTGCTAAAAGTCCTTTGTGTCCCACTTCCTTGTCCCTCTCTCCTCCCAACGCATCCCTGACAATTGAGGACTGGTCTGGTGTTTCTATATCCTTGGCTGCCTTCAAGCATCCCAGCTAGGAGGATTCAGTAGCATGGCTTTTCACATTGGCTTCTTTCTCTTGGTTGCAGCACTCATGGGTGGTCTCCTCTGTGGCTGGCTTGCTATTTTACTTACTTTGGTCCTTGGATACTATAAGATGGTTTGGATAAATCATAGTTCATTTGTACAGTAATTTTTAAACCAGTGCTCTTGTCTATTCTGTGATCTGCCATCACAGAACTTTGGGCATCTTCTCTCTCTCTCTCTCTCTCTCTCTCTCTCTCTCTCTCTCTCTCTCTCTTTCCTTTAGAGTTTTAAAATGTATTATGTATTCAGGGTTCTGCCTGCATGTATGCCTTCAGGCCAGAGGAGGGCACCAGATCTGATTATAGATGGTTATGAGCTACCATGTGGTTGCTGGGAATTGAACTCAGGACCTCTGGAAGAGCAGTCAGTGCTCTTAACCTCTGAGCCATCTCTCCAGCCCTCATCACCTCACTTTTTGAGAAAAAGTCTCTTACTGAACTGGACCTTTTGGCTAGACTGGCTGGCTAAAGCTCTTGAGACGTGCTTATTTCTGCCCAGCCACTCCCACCCTAATGCTAGGGTTACAGGAACTTGTGCCCAGTGCCCACTTTTCTGTGGAATTTACACTCTGGTGCTCTTGCTCTCACAGGAGTTCCTACCTTCTGACCCATCCATCTCCCCAGACTGTTTACTTATTTTATTGAAACAGGGTCTCACGTAGCCCAGACTAGCCTCAAATTAACTACGTAGCTGAGGATGGCTTTGAACTCTGACTCTTCTGTCTCCGCTTTCCAAGTGCTAGAATTAGAGATATGGATCACTATATGTGTTTGTTTGCTTATTTCTTAGTAACATAAAACCCAACCCAGATTCTGGGCCACATTCCATAAGAATTGGATTAATAGCCAGAGTCTTTAACCTCCAAGACTTGAAAAGGAAACACAGAAAAGTAAATGGCCAGGAGCAAAAAGGCTGTGGCTGAGACCCATAACTCTTTGACCTCCTAGGGGCTGGCTTTTGGAAGAATCTCTGTGTATTGGTCATGGAGAGAATCCAGGTCTCAGCCCTGTGATCTAGGTGATTCTATTCTCTGACTTACCAATAGTTATCAGGATCTAACAAGTCGATTCATTCCAACCAAGCTATAGATTCACATTGATTATTTCCTTCCTCAAAATCAGAGGGTCTATATAATAACAGGAGAGAGATAGACAGAGAGAGAGAGAGAGAGAGAGAGAGAGAGAGAGAGAGAGGAGAGAGAGAGAGAGAGAGATTCTAGGGCCCAAATATTTAGGTGTAGGATACTTAGTAACCTTTGATATACCACCTGCTAACATAGTAAATATTGAGGGATTAACTTGCTATATGTAGAATCATCGTCTGTGTACTATACCCTGATTTATTCAGGTACCCTGTTCCAATATGGAAAGAAAGTATCTTCCTAATGGAACACATGTTGGGGTGTATACACACACACACACACACACACACACACACACACACACACACACACAGAAAGAGAGAGAGAGAGAGAGAGAGAGAGAGAGAGAGAGAGAGCTAGCTACATTGTTTCTTCCTTGCTTCTTTTTGCTACATTTCACAGGGCCCACCACCTGCTTACATGAGCCATTATAAAATGTTTCTTTGTTTTGATATTTTTAAATCAAGTATTTTGTTTTTTTTTATTTGTGTGTGTGTGTGTGTGTGTGTGTGTGTGTGTGTGTGTGTGTTTGAGATAGAATCCCCACTATGTAGTCCCAGCTGGCCTGCAACTTCATATGTACATCAGGCTGTCTTCAAACTTACAGAGATTTAACTGCCTCTGCCTTTTGAGTGTGGGGATGAAAATAGTCCTTTACTATAACCTTTTTATAATCACACATATTAAAAAGGCTAAAGTAAGTATGTGGTCATAGTAGACGTGAAACAAAAGCCAGAACTCAAAGATGTAGAAAGAAAGGTTCCAAGTGTCACAACTCTGCCAACACTTCCACCCTGCCTGTAAATGGCTAGATAGTCAGAGTGTGGTGTCAGTCTCCTCAGCTTTCCACCGGGCTTGTGGGAAGACACAAAACACCACCGGGAAGTCTCACATTTCTTTTATAAATATCATATGATACGAATTACTGTGAAACTTACTTCATCACTAGTATATCATGGACACTTCCCCTTGGTCAACAAAGATAGCGCAAACTCCTTATTTTTAGAAGACATATCATATTTGATCATTCCCCAGCCGCCTTTGTGGTTAGATGGAGTCACAGCACTGAGTGTTGCCCAAGTAGTGTGAACAGAAGATAGGACACCACTCCCAAGACCTGGCCCATGGATTCTACCCATGGAAGGGGGTTCTTTTTTTTTTTCTTCTCCTGTCTGCCAGCTGGAACTGATGCACTGTAAGAATCATCCACACGGGTCTACTGTGGAAACCAGAAACTTCCTTGTGCTTGACGTTTGTATAATCCAGATTATATGTCAGTCAGTGGTGTAGTAGCCTCTCACACAATCTCAAAGGATCCACTAATTCATATAAATGTAATCTGGAGTGCAGCTACTTCTCTATGAGATTAAATACATAAGCACAAGAAAGAAGAGTGGCCTGACATTCAGACATCTTATTCATTACACTAGAACATAGTTTAGTCAAAGTGAACTCTAATTTCCTTTGCTTACGAGTTGAGGGCCCGTTTTTCTTTTTGAGTGCCACTTTGTGTTCTTTCTTCCTGTTATTCTCATAAGGGTAGAAACTTTCTAAACAATTGCTCCAGTTTTGAGGGCTTTTTATTTGTTTGTAGGTTGTGTTGAGTTTTTGAATTTGAGACAGATTCTCACTCTATATAGACGGGCTTGTAACTCAGCCTATATGTGTAATTCAGTGGGCCTTGATGTCAGGACTCCTGTCTCAGCTTCCTGAACTCTGGGATTAGACATGTGACCTGGCTTGTTGCTTGTTTCTTTTTCTTTCGCCTTAAAGGTGGGGTGAAGGACAAATGAAAAGATGTTGGAGAAGTGAAAAGGAAGGACCAGGACTTCAAAAACCATTTCTGTGGTGTGGATGCTTCTGTCTTAAACCTAAACGAGCCTCATTCCCTTCCATGTGTTTCAAACTAAAGTTCCATCAACTTCATGGCTGCGACAAACCCAAGATCTTGATGAAATGATGTGGGGTAGAATTGTGGTCACAAGTTTGAGGGGCAAAAGGGAACAGTCACAGAGAGGTGTACATGGTGGAAATACAGAAGCACAAAGAGACATTAGCATTTGTCCATGGGCCCACCCAACAGAGCTGCTCAGATCCACCTGCCACCATTAGGATCAGTAAGGCTTGATGGAGAAACAGACTCAGCCCTAAAGATGTTCTTAGGCAAAACACAATTTAAGATACAAACACTTGAGGATGTACAAAAGAGACCAGCAAATCTTACCCGCTGGGCTATATTATTTCCTTGGTCCATCAAGCACATGAGAACTATAGGCATTTTTGTGATTTCTAAAACTATTACAAAAGCCCAGAAGGTAGAGTGTTCATAGCACCCCCCCCAGAGATGAACTTAATACTATTAGTTTACTATGTAGACATAGTATCAAACTGCCTTCTAAATCTATATCTCTAAAGCCATAGATTAGTGTGGCCCTCAGACCTCATCAGAGAACTCTCTCTCTCTCTCTCTGTCTCTCTCTGTCTCTCTCTCTCTCTCCCTCCCTCCCTCCCTCCCTTCCTTCCTTCCTTCCTTTCTCTTTTTAAGATTCTATTTATATGAATATACTGTAGCTGTCTTCGGACATACACCAGAAGAGTGAATCCCATTACAGATGGTTGTGAGCCACCATGTGGTTGGTGGGAATTGAACTCAGGACCTCTGGAAGAGCAGTTAGTGCTCTTAATCACTGAGCCATCATCTCTCCAGCCCAAGAAGTTTCTTAGGCTGATGACAATTAACACAGTGACACACAACTGATCCAAGTACAGGGAATAAGTGTCAATAGTGTCCAGCATCAAAAGGAACATCTTCATGACCACCACCCAGCATTAAGGCTCAAGGGCTGTTGCAGAGGAGGGTGGAAGGGCTGTAAGAACCGCAAGGTAAGGGGGACCAGAGCCAAACAGGGTCTTGAGACATAATAGGGCCCCTGGTGAACTCATAGCAGCTGCACAGGATAGAGACAGTTAACGTTCTAGCATGAGGGAGGGGGTCTAACAAGGTCCCACCCCCAGCTAAAGAGCTATTGAACTGGTGATTTCTGGGTGAGAGTGGGAGTGGTTGCTGTTTTTTGTTTTTCTTCTTTTTTAAGGCTATGGCACCCTCCAGAGATTGAGCATCCTCCAGCGGATGGCCCTGTGTCCATGAGTATATGGGTAGTACAAATAGGATTTGGTGGGGAGGGAAACAGAGTTGGGAGTAGTCAGGGAGGTGGAATGGATCTGGGAGAAGGTAGGGTAAATATAAAATTTTCAAAGGATTAAAAAAACATTGATTTTGTTTTGTTTGTTTGTTTGTTTGTTTGTTGTAAAAGAAAGGACAAAGGCAAATGTCGATGGGGTGCTGAGGCAGGAAAGAATGACACATGATCACATCAGGACCCCTGATGAGAAAATCAACAGTTGTCACATACACAGAAGTAGAGAAGGGGAATCAGACATCTCTTTTGATGATAGTTTATAACATGACTTCTTACTCAAACTTAAAACATTAAAGTTTTTCCAACCATTCCTTCCAAGTTTGGTGTCTCTCTCAACTTGTATTCCTGTTCAGAAATATTCACTGTCTCTCTATCGCTTTATTGAATTAAATTCAAATTCCGCTTCCCGGCACTAAAGGCATGCCCAGTCCAGGGCCAGCATACTATCTAATCCCACTTTGCACCCATTATTGCTTAACAGCTCTCTGCTGTCTGGGCGGGGCCATCTCCTGGGCATGGGTGTTTGGATGTCAGGTTCACTTCTGCATTCCCAGTCTTAACCCCTAAATCCTCCTAGTTTTTTCTCATCCCACGCCAACCCCCCACAGCCATTCCTGGCAGTGCTGCACGCTGAGGTCAGTATCCCAGTCCTCTTCCGTACAGTCACCTATCTCTCTGCTTCTCAAAAGAGCAAGTGGATTGGGCAAGGCAGCTTCCTGGGGTAGTGGCCTAAGAGTCCACAATCCTTAGGGACTATGCACTTGCTCTTCTATCACAGTCTTGAAATGTAGGCGTGTCAGAGGCAGGAAGTCCTTAGGCTTCACTTTGAACATGATTGGTTTTGCCGGATGTAGTAGTGCATAACTGCAATCCTAGTACTCAGAAGCCGAGGCAGGAGGATAGTAGGAGAAAGAGGAGAAATAAGAGGAGGAAGGAAAAAGAAAGAGGACGAAGGAACAAGTCTAAGATCCAAGAATGGATTCCAGCCCTGCCATCCTTAGGCTTGGGGACATGTATTCGGCAGTTCTACAGCGAGGTAGAGAACCAAGTCACAGGTCAGGGGCACTAGTCTTGCTTCTGTGCTGCACCCTTGGTCTCTGGATAATATGGATCTGGTAACCAAGGCCCATTCTCTGCAGGAGGGTACCAGTGCTCTGCATTAGGCTTGTTTTATGGTCTGTGTGTACGGGCAGTCAGTCTTCTATATCTAAGGATCCTGTATCCTTGATCAGGATTCTTTTTCACTGAAGCTATATTGAACATGTCATTGATTCTCCTAAACAGTCTAGTATAATGGCTCCTTATACAACATTTACATTTTATTAGGGTAAGTAATCTCTGGATTAAAGTATACAGGAAGAGTGCTGGCAAGAAGGCTCAGCAGGTAAAGGCCCTTGCTCTGCAAGCCTGAGAATCTGAGTTCCAACCCCAGAGCTAACCAAGGAAGGAGAGAACTGACTCTTTTGTTTGTCCTCTGACATTTACACATATTCTGCCATGTGTACACCTGTGTGCACATGTATTATACACATGCAACAATAAACAAATAAATACATCAGATAAAGCTCTTACTATCTCTCTGCTTTGAGGTTCAGTAAGAGACCTTGTCTCAAAAACAAGAGAGAACAGCTCCTAAGGAACAACATCCAAGGTTGGCCTCTAGCTCACGCGTCCTTTGAAACTAGCAACTTCTACTGTCCCTTACCATCACAATGGCCCCCTCATATTGTCTCCTCGATGTAGGCCTCTTTGCAGCCAATAAAAGTTTGTGACCACCTGTAGCAGATCTAGTGGTTCTTCAATTTCCCATTATCTCCGAGGAAATCTCAGCTCCTGGAAGCCTTGACTGCTACACCCTGCTCCTCTCTGACCTCCCTCCTGTTCCTCCCTCCTCCCTCCTCCCTCCTCCCCCTTTCCCTTCAGCCCCTCTCACCAGCCTCCCTCACCAGCCTCCTGGTCAGCCCTTATGCTCTAGTCAGACTGACTATCATGCCTCAGCTGAGCCCTGTGACCTCTGATTCCACAGAGCTGCTGCTGGGAATGTTCTTCTTCCTCCCTAACACTAAGGCTTTGGTTTCCATGTCACTCCCTCTACAATGTCCCTGTCCTGGGTGCTCCTGGGTGTGAGCAAAATCAGCGTAAGAGGGTGGCCACAGCCGCCTTCTCCACTAACCACCAAGGAGAACCCTGAAATCCTTACCCCGCCCAATTTCTTCACCCCTAGAAAGAGGGTGAGAGTTTAATTTAATCCACAGGAGGAAGCCCTGGGATAGCTGGGGGTGGAAAATAGGAGATTTCCTAACTCTTGGCATGTATTGTGAGTTTAGATCCTCCTTGGTATTGTTCCAGATGTGGAGAAAAAGGAGGGAGAGAGGGAGGTGGGGGGAGATTTATTCAAAGTTCAGTGGGATGCCCTTTTCCTTGACTGTGGCAGTATGCTAAGAGTGGACTTGGTGGGC
Source organism: Mus minutoides (assembly GCA_902729485.2). Taxonomy (NCBI): domain Eukaryota; kingdom Metazoa; phylum Chordata; class Mammalia; order Rodentia; family Muridae; genus Mus; species Mus minutoides. The sequence goes on along the minus strand of LR756426.1, from coordinate 235,993 downwards.
TGCAGGGTCCCCTGCATCTTGCTCCTTATCATTGCCTCACCAGAGCACGATCGAGATATCTTGGCTATAACCTGTGTTCACTTGTCTTTGCCCCCAACTGGAACTCTAGTACATACAAATCACAAGATCAGGCATGTAGTAAACCCTCTAATGATTGACTAATAAACTAAAAAAAATGTAAAATAAAACACAACAACAAGCAAAATAAAAACCCAAGGCACAGAAAAGTTATCAAATGAGCCAAACGATACAGATGCTACAGAGCCTTCTCTGTAGTCATCACATCCAGGTACTGCGTGGAACTCACATCTTAATAGGAACAATAAAAAATGAAATTTAAAAACAAGAAATAAGTAAATAATTTATGATGTTAGAAGACTATTAAGTCTATACAAAGAAACAAAAACAAACAACAAACAACAACCAAAACAAAAAACCCAAAACAAACACACACACACACACACACACACACACACACACACACACATACACACACACACACACACAGGGAACTAGGAAAAGAATAGAAATTTGCTTTTCTTTTTTAACAGAGTCTTGCCACATAGCCTAGACACCTTGAACTAATGTAATGCAGGCTGGCCTTGAACTCAAAGTGATGTTATTGCTTCAGGCTCCCAAGTGTGTGGCATTGTGGTTTAGAATGAGATTTCCATATCTTAGAGTCCCAGATTCACAAGGGTTGGCTCATAGATTAGCAATCAGGGGGCCCTATGAATTTGAATATACAGGGGTAGGGACATTTTTCTTTTCATTGACCTTAAAACCTCTAGGTTTAGTTTGCCAGCCTATGAGCAGACTAATTATAACTTTGTTACCAGCAATCACAGATTTTTTTAAAATCTCTTTGGCAACTGTTACAAATATCTTATACTATTGTTTCTACTCATTGCTACTTTGTAGCTACTGGGCATCTAATTAGATCTTGTTCTTTAGTGTATCAATAAACAGATACTTAGTAACTATGTCAATAAACTTAGTTTATTTTGCAACCATACTACGCCTTTTATTTCCCTCACTTAAAAGTATCTCTTTGAAAAAAAAAAGTATCTCTTTGAAGCGTGTAATCCTAGCACCCAGAAGATCAGGAACTCAGGGTTATCCCTAGCTGTACAGAGTTCAAGACAGAGCTTTGTCTGAGACTCTTTCTCTCAAAACAAAACAAGGGTTGCAAATAGTAGGAAAAGAAAAATGGGTTCAAGTAGAGGGTAGCAGGGGTGATAAAACAGGTTGTTAAATGGGGTAGACAGGAAAGGCACCACCTGTAATGCCCCAATGGGCCACAGTTTCTAGCACATTCTTTCCCTGGTCATCCTCAAGCTATTGCCTGGCTCAGAGTCAGGTGCCCTGTGGTGACATCTTGTTGCTTACCAGTTCATTTCACCCCTCAAGTTTCCTCACTTTCTCTACTCTCAAAGTACTTAACATTCAAAGGCTTGTTTTCATTTGTTGAGACAGGATCCCACTATTATTGTCTGGGTTGGCCTGAAATTCTCTACATAGCACAAACTAGACTCAAAATTGGGGGGGGGGGAGGTGTGAGATGAAGGTGGCACTGGGTATTGAACCTGGGACATCATGTATATGCCGCAGTTCCTCTACCTCTGCATTCCCACCTCAGTCCTAGCCTCTGAGTCTTAATCTTTCTTTCTCCTCCTCATGGGTGCTGGAACTGCTGGGGTGAAATGCAGCCAATGTCAGGAATCAATGAAATAAAGTCAGAAGGACCAAGAAAGTGTGTGGGGTGTGTGTGTGTGTGTGTGTGTGTGTGTGTGTGTGTGAGAGAGAGAGAGAGAGAGAGAGAGAGAGAGAGAGGGAGAGAGAGAGAGAGAGAGAGAGAGATCTTTTTGTTGTTTTGCTTTCTATTTAAGAATCCACCTCAAGGAGATAAAATAAGCTAGCTCAAATCAGCCAGGCAGTGTCTGTCTCCTAAAGAAAAGATAAGCAAATTGGCAACTCTGACTGCTGATTAAGTACCACCCAGGGCAAACGGAATGTGAATGGAAGATATTGCCATATTGCAAATTATTTAAAATTCCAATTCATCTCACACATACAGCAAAAAAATCTTTGGGATTCTGTGACAAAGAACCCTTTGTTTCCTCTAAAAAATTTTTTCCTTTTTATTTATTTATTTATTTATTTATTACACTTTGAGGCTGTAGAAATATTTTTAAAGAGCTATATGTCAACTGTGATAAAAATACTATCAAGAAATGACAAAATTGATTTCTTAAATAAATGAAGATGCTATTATCTGTGAGGAGGGGCTGTTCTGTGACAGAAACCTTCCGTCAATCAGATCAGAGATCGGCACTTTTCAAAGCTTGTTCATCTTCTCACTCCCATCTCTTTGACTCCTTAATCCTCCAGCAACAACTTAGTACCCNTTCTTATCAAAACCGCTTTCCCAGTAGCCTCAAATTTCACCTTTACCTCCGTGGCTAGAAACAGGCCACTACACAGCTGCCACTGTAACAAGATTGCTTTACCAAATTGACTTAGATTATCACTCCTGGGGCAGGCACATTGCTGTTCAAATAAAACCCAAGTTGCATACCTCATGGGTCTGCTCCATAGAGAAAAAGCTCCAGGAAACTAAGCAAAAAAGAATCCTGAAACTTTGAAGCTGTAGAAATATGTAAACATTAGCTAAACTGAAAGCAAGCGGTCCCAAGACTAAATTCTTCCTTGTATTCAGTCACTTACATTCTGTGTTCACAGGTCACACTTTAAAGAGTGTTTGGAAATGTACCTTTTGCATGAACTCAAGGTGCTTGTTAAACTCCTCCTTCATTTGTGACACTATAGCACTTCACAACGGCATTCACAAAGTCCTTTTGCCCTCTGCTGATTTCTACCAGTGCAGACATCATTATCCCATTCCACAGATGAGAAAACTGAGCCTTAGGTAAGTTTCATATTGTCATCTAGTTGGGAGTGATAGAGTGGATCCCTATATATCCCCATGTTCCATTCTTGTTCAGCTGTTTTCCGGGAGAGGAAGGTAAAGCACTTTAAAATGAAACAGAGAATTCTATTCCTACATGGGATGGGATGGCAAAACTGAAACCAGCCTGTGCTTTGAGGAGACCAAAGGCGAACTGCGGTGGGGGTGTCAGGCAGGGCTTCCTGAAAGAACTTTCACTGGGTTTGAAAGGATGAAGAAAACAGACGGGAGGGTGTATGTAGGGACTGAGGGGGGTGTAGCCCCTGCTCAGGACACAGGTTGGGCAAGAGGGGAGAACAAGATTGGAAGGTGGGTTTGGGGCAGATGGAAATAAGATTAAAGTGTCTGGTTAAGGCAATTATGGTTTACTGAGCAGGCAAGGCAATGACTCACCATCTCAGAGCAATGGTGTGGCTTGCAGAAAGACAATTTTATCAACACATTATATGTATTCAAGAAAAAAAGACTGGAGTCAGGGTCCGGTCTTAGTGGGGCTGGCAGTAGGGAGGGGGACTGTGCCCTAGGGGGAGGACCTGTAAGAAGAGAAACAGTGGGGCGGTACTGTGCATCTGAGATGGCTGTGGAAGCCCAAGAGGATGGTGGTTCTCCAAGACAAGCAGATGGGTTCCATTTGGGAGAGGTTTCTAAAAGGCTGCTGGAAATGCGGGGCCGGAGCTAGGAAGTCCATCAATACAAAGATCAGCCTAAAGAACAAACACAGAAGCTTGTCAAGACAGAGGGAGCTGAGCAGACGAGCTTATGAAGATGTAGTACTTCAAGGATGAGCAAAGAAAGCAGTGCATCTTGCATCCCTCAAAGGAACTGCCTACATAGTATCACTAAGTAAATCTGCCAGAGAGAATAAGTTAAAATGCTAATCCAGGTACCCCCCCTGGATTCCTGAGTCGGTGGGCTCAGTGCATGGCCTAGATCCTTCATCTCTAGTTATCTACTGTGGGGTTTTGATGCAGGTGACTCAAGGGTCACAACTTTGACAAACAAAACCATATAACCTCCCTGTGTGATCTCAGCCTGCCGCTCCCCCTCACCCCCCCCTCCTGTGGATTAGCAACTTATTATTCGCACATGACTCAAAACAGTCTCTCTCCCTTGAAAATTCCTTGGCTGAACTCCAGGCACAAACACCCACCTGCAGCTGAGCACCCCTGTCCGAATATCCCACAAACCTTGAACTCGACATGTTCAGAATCACACTCATTTTCTCCTCACACCTGGTGCATATCTGACACAGTGCAGGTTCCTCATCTTGGCACAATGTCCCCAGTGTCCTTCTCAACTACAGCCTCCCCCTCCAGTTTCCTGTTTGGTGGTATTCTCATTTTGATCAGATCCTGGTCGCACAGACTTTTCTATGTTGCTGTCCTCTGCCAGAATTCACAGGCTGGGGCGCAGATGTCACCCCTGCCTCCAAACACACTCTTTGCCATTCATCCTGTGGAGCTACCTTTAGCCCACAGGTATCCCTGTCGTTCTGTGCTCTTTGCACTGTATCGTGCTCTTTCACTGATGCTTTTCTTTGAACTTCAGAACCTCAAAAGCCAGGGCTGTGGTTTTTATACTGTCATCTCTTGTTAAAGAGATTTAGCACAAAATAAGCAGTCATAGGACAGCTAATAAATTAAATTTCTCAAGGTGTGTGTGTGTGTGTGTGTGTGTGTGAGAGAGAGAGAGAGAGAGAGAGAGAGAGAGAGAGAGAAGAAAATGACCAGGAAAGTTTAAGGGAAATTTGAAACAGTTTGCAGGGAGAGGAGAGTGACAGAAGAGAAATAGCTGTCTAAGTGATGTTTGCCTAGGAGATCCAGCAGGGGAGGAATTGAGGAAGGACACTGGGATTTGCATTGAAGAGGTCACTAACAACTGAGGGTCAGGGTCAGTCCAATAGTCCTCTGCCACGAGGGCCAGCCCCTCCATGTCAGCAGGGGGAAACTTGCAATATAAGCATGATGCACGGTGATGCTCAGACCCTCTGGTTCACCCCGGGCCAGGCTGGCTTGATTGAACAGGATGTGCTGGCCTTAGGAAGATCTTTCTTCGGCCTTCTTTTCTTGCTACTTCTTCCTTTCAAACGTCTCTGGGTACCGTTTCTGCCTAGTGTGCCCAACTTTAGCCGGAGCTGCATGGATGCAAGGGGCTCCAACCTGCCTTTCCACCATCACAGGAAGTCCTCTGCAGGGCCTGTTAACTCTCAGAAGTACTTCTTATGGATGAGTTCGTCCCCAGCCCACCATTCCTGCAACCTCCAGGAAAACTGCGCTGTCTTCCTGCGCACCTTTTGGTTCAGCTTCTTTCTCATGCATGGGTGAATTACATTTTGTCATTTCGTTCTCCTTAGCTCCTTTCAGCTGGACGCTCTTTGGGCATCACCTTGCCTTACCCACAGCCCTGCCCGGATGTCTGTCTGTTTCTTGTTTCTTGTTTCTTTTTTTGTTTTGTTTTGTTTTGTTTTGTTTTGTTTTGTTTTGTTTTTCCTGTAAACAGAGCAGAAAATGAGTGCTGCTTCTCTGTCACCCTGGCCAGCCTTGTCAATGCAAGTCCTCTGAGGCTGTGTCTGTCCTACAGTCACATCCCCTTTGCCCTGCCAAGGCTCCGCTCTGCTCTACCCTTTGCCCTTAAAGCTATAGCTGCTATCATTGCTCATTTGAATGCACTGCCTACTCTTTCAAAATTCTCTGTGGGTGTGATATTTGTCACTTAAGTGTCATCATTAAATACCACTCTCTTTAAAAAGATCATTGAAACCAAGCAACAATTAAAAGCAGAAATACAAATGAATTTATTAAAGATAACTGTAGGGGAAAAAACCTAATAAGACAATGGTAAAAACAAAATTGGGCTATATTATGATTTGAAAAAGAAAACAGAATCAAAACAGAAAAGAGGAGTAGATGAAATAAAGAATGTGTGGAAAGATTAAAAGAAAAAGAGACAGGCACAATACCGGAAAGAAAACAGACATAAACAAGACCAAAGTAGAGGTCTGATTTGTGTGTTTCTGTGTGAGTGTGCCCACATCTATGTATAAAGTCAGAGGACAACCTTGGGTGTCATTCCTCAGAAGTTTCTCCCTTACCTTAACTTTTTCTTCTCCCTTCTTCCCTCCATCCCTTCCTCTCTTCAGTCCTCCCTACCTTCTTTCCATCTTTGCTTGCTTTTTGAGATAGATCTCTTGTTACAGACTGGAATTCACCAAGTAGAGAGTATGACCTGCTTCCTCTAGGCCCATATCTACTAGATAGACCACAGGCTCAGATTCAGAAATAAGAAGCTGTCAGGAAAACAAGAATAATAGATTCTTGAGTCAGAACAAGATGCAACTCACACAGATCCAAACACCTTGGAGGGAATAACCAGACCCACCCCCCTGGTATATTGTATCTTATGCCTCCATAGTACTGGACTGTAGACAAACCTCTAGGGTATTTTCTTAATTAGTGTTTGATGGGGAGGGCCCAGCCTATGGTGGGTGGTTCTGTCCCTCCATGGCCTCTGCATCAGCTCCTGCCTCCTAGTCCCTGCTCTGTCTTGAGTTCCTGCCCTCATTCCTTTTGATCTGTTGTATGGAGCTGTGAATGAAATAAACCCTTTCCTCTCCAAGTTGCCTTTGCAACCCAAAGGCAACTTTTGGTCATTATGTTTCATAACAGCAATAGTAACCTTAACTAAGACAGGGTTAGAGTCCCTGGAACCAGAGTTATGGATGGTCTTTAGCTACCATGTGGATAATGAGAACTCTTCTGGGTCCTCTGCAAGAGTAGCGAGTGCTCTTAACCACTGAGCTATCTGTCCAGCCCACAGCTATGTCTTCTTAATTCACCTTTCAACAAATTGGAGTAAACCTTTACTCTCTCAGGAGCTAGAAATGTGGGCAAGCCTTAGCCTCATTTCAGCATCCCATTGCTTACAGGACAAATTCTGTATGTATGCCTAGAGTTGTGAAAACACACATCACAGTATTTTCAAGGCCACCAGACAGAGAAAGAACCACCCACCATAGGCTGGGCCCTCCCCATCAATCACTAATTAAGAAAATACTCTAGAGGTTTGTCTGCAGTCCAATACTATGGAGGCATTTTCTCAATTGAGGCTCCCTTCTGATGACTCTAGTTTGTGCCAAGTTGACATAAAACTAGTCAGCATAGACCCCCTCTCCTGATATCCTTGGGCAGTGGGCATAAATGAAATGTACACATATACACAAAGGGAAATTACACAAAGGAAAAGGTATTTTTAAAAGAAGATGATTACCAACTCCTTGCTAGTTTTCTTGTCTTTTTTGTTGTTTTTGTTTTTGTTTTTCTGAGACAGGGTTTCTCTGTAGCCCTGGCTGTCTTGGAACTCACTCTGTAGACCAGGCTGGCCTCGAACTCAGAAATCCACCTGCCTCAGCCTCCCAAGTGCTCGGATTAAAGGCGCACACCACCATGCCCGGTTTCTTGTCTTATTTTTTTTTCTCTTCTAAACATCTTATGTATTTGTCAAATGAATCTATATAGACCTTTCCATCTTCTCTCATGATGCTCTTAGAACCAGATAGTACTGCACATCATCTTGCCCTTTGTGCTTCTAGGCATTGTAGTCCTCCTGTCTCCCTGCCTGTCTCCCTGCCTGTCTCCCTGCCTGTCTGTCTCCCTGCCTGCCTGCCTGCCTGCCTGCCTGCCTGCCTGCCCAACTGTCTCTCTGCCCTCTCATCCACAGGCACTCTTTCTCCTCTTCCCATGGTTCAGACACTGGTGCTCTGCAGTCCACCATCTCAGACCATCTCTCCTGTTCCCATGCCTTCCAACAGCGGCACTTTGTAGTTAGCGTATGCCTAGTACCTACAGTTTGTAAAAATTGAAGTTCATTTCAATACAGTTTTCCCATCTATTTGATACCAAGAATGCTAGCTCAACTGTTTTGTTTGTTTGTTTGTTTTTGTTTGTTTGTTTGTTTGTTTTTGTTTGTTTGTTTGTTTGTTTTTTCCTCAACTGAAGTTTTGCATCCATAAGGGACAGCTCTGGTCACAGTGGCCTAAAAAGGAGGTGCTTTTCTTTCTTGAGACTCCATTTCTTTGCCCACAGTGTCTCCTTTCCCATGGGAAGGAACATCCAGATGTTTTCAGATAACACAAGCCACTTTCATTTTATTGCACAGTGTGTGTGTGCCTGCGTGCACGCTTGCACGTGCATGCATGTGTGTCTGTCTATCTGGGAGGCATTCCAGACAATAACAGACAATAAGGCTACCCAGATTATCTGCTGTGCACCAGCATCTTGGATGGAGTTAGGGGCCATTACTAGCCAGGGGCGAGTACTGAGGTGAAGGTTATCCTAGCAAGCATGCTGGACAACTTGCCCCAAGGAGCTGCCAGTACAGGTGTGGGGTACAATATTTACACCAAAAAGAGGGTCATCCCAGGGAAAGAAAGGATGAAAATCAGCAGGGCTGGTCACAGGGAGGTATTTGGAATAGTAATCATTACTTCTCCTTGAACCCCTACTATTTAAACAAATTCTCTTGAATCTAACCCCAGAAGCAGTGGTGAGAAGTGTATGAAACACTTTTTTTTTTTTTAAGTCAAGTTCCTAATCACTGTGCTGATACAGGTGTGGACACAATAAGTTGTCATTACCACCCATTGCCTACATGCATCAGGCAATGAATAGTTGCTAGGGATAAGATGTTAAGACCTGTGTGGTTTCCGCCCTCATTGAGCTTATAGTTAGAGATACACTGCCCAATATGGTAGCCACTAGCCACCCGTGCCTATTAGAATTAATGTTTAGTTCCTCAGTCACTAACTGCATTTCATCATGTGTTCAGTGCCACAAGTGGATGGAGAGAGTTCTGTTGACCAGCGTGGAAAGGCAGAGGAAGTAGCAAGCAATTGCATATCTAGGTGGTAAAGGCGGGGTAGAAACTGATGAGTGCAGGGGAGCAATATTCATATTAATATCCTTATTATAATTAAGATGTAGAAACCAAGGCTCAGTGAGGTCAGACAAGGAGACCATGTTCATACACTTGCCAAATGGGAGAGCTAAGGTTGTCTTCTTCACATTATTTGGGTTGTTTTATGGAGGAAATGAGCCAACCCGCAGGGAGGTAGGAATTCTTTAAAGGGAGAAGACACCACTTGTGGGAATGTGACATTTTGGGCAAAGGCATAGATGAGCAAGGTTGGCAGAGGACCACAGGTAAACCAGTCGGGCTGGAGAGGCAGTGATTTGTTGAAATCATGTCCTAGGAGAGGTAAGTTGGAACCTGTCTGTCTTGACTAAAAGCCAAGGAGCTAAGAGACTTAGCACTAGATGAAGGATAGAAGTAGGAGCATGGAGTAGCCAGAGCCACTCCATTTGAGAAAGCAGCAGTATTTAGGAGCAACTGCCATGAACAAATCTAGGGAAATCAGTCAAGGATTACAAGGAGATAGAAAGGAAGGGACAAATGAAGGGTGTGAAGGAAGATCGTAGGGGCCTAAAGATCTAAAGTTAAGGTTCAATACTTTGTATCATTGGATACTAGCCTTTACTATTATTGTGGGCTTCTTGGACTGAAAAAAACGGCAAGGCAGGCCCAGATGATCTCTGAGGTTCCCCTTACCAGTGGTTGCCTAGGAGTCTACAACGTGAAGAACATTAGATTAAGAAAAGCACTAGTGTAATGTAGTATGAAATAGTGAGGCAAAGAAGATGGCCGTCAAGGACCATCCCAAGATGAAGAGAAACTTATTTTCCAGTAACAAAGCCAACTACGTGTGTGCAGGAGCTAGGTTGCTTTTTATTTTTGGGTGATGGATGAGTACGGGATCCAGAAGCTGGAAAGATAGTGAGAAAACAATGGTCTTAAAAAGAAAAGAAAACAATGGGCTTGTTTTAAAGAAAGTTCTGCAGAGTTAGAGGCCATCATTTTACATCCCCATCCTCAAGGTAGCTTCTAAACTGTTTTGGACCTATGATTTACAGGTAGGAAATACAATTTACATCAGCTGTCCAGTATTCATACCTGAAAGTAAAGGGTTTATGAGACAACAGTCGACCTTCCTAAGGGCAATGGGCTCTAATATTTTTTTTTGCTGGATTTTAATATTTCGTTGGCTTTTCAGAAGCTTTGTTGTCACCCACTTAATTTCTTTTATGAACTATTCATATATCAGGACTCAACAAGTTTTCGTAAGTTGGAGGCAAAGGTAGGGCGTCCTGTGCAGGCGTTCAGAAGCGAGCTGGAGAGGCAAACCAGGGCAGGGATCCAGGCTAGGAGAGTTTAAAGAACGTTTCGCTCCGGGCCCGAGAGAACAGAAAAAAAGCAAAACCCTGGAGCCGCTAGGTGGGACCCTCCCACCCGGATGATGGAGGAGAGGGCTCTCCAAACATCAGGATCAGGCGTCCATCCTGACGTTGCGTTTTCCCCGAGCAGTTCAGGGAGCTCCCCCGACTTTCTCCCGGGAGGACTACGCTCCCACTCCCTTCAGTCATTTCCCCCGCGTGCCGGCTAGAACGGAGCCCGCACGCGCTGGGGCGAAGACACTTTGCCCGGCAGCGGGACTGCTGTCGGAGGCAGCTGATCGCGCTCCCCAGCCCGGCCGGCCGGCGCGCGCACACCCACGCGCGCACTCCCCAAGCACGCACACACAAAGTTGTGGCCGCCTCCACCACGGAGCTCCGGTCCGCGGTTGCGGGCCAGCGCACCGCGCTCTCGCCCAGCCCGGCTCGCACGGCCGCTCGGCTCCCCTCGGGCCGCGCTCGGCCCCCGCCGACGCCCCGCTCTGCCCTTCGGCTCGGCCCTCCCCGCCTCGCATCCGTGCCATCGGCGCTCGATTGCGCGCGGACTCCCTGGGGCTCTTCCCGGCTCGTTCGCTCGCGCTTGCCCGCCCGCCCGCTCGCGCCCGGCCGCGCCGCCCCGCCCCCGCCCCCTCCCCCCTGCTCCTCACGGGCAACTTTTGCCGGCGCCCCCGCCTCACAGCCATGCGGAGCTGAGCTCCGGCCCGGGCCCTGGCCGCCGCAGCCCGCCCCGGCTCCCGCCCTCGCGGACCCGCCCGGCCCTTGGTCTCGGCGCCTTAGCCGCACCGGGCCGGCCGAGCCCCCCGCGCAGGGCCCGGGCCGCGGCTACGGCGGCGGCGGCGGCGGCGGTGGCGGCGACGCGCCCGCCCGGCCCCCTCCCCCGGCGCCGGCCAAGTGAGGCGGTGATGCGGGCGCTGGCGGCCTGGGCTGCGCCGAGAGCGGAGACACAGGCTCAAGATGGCAGATTCCCACTGAGGCTGAGGGGGCCGAGCTCGCGCGCCGCGTTCCCTTCTCCGTTGCCATGAACCGCGGACACCCCGGCCCCGATGGCCCCCGTGTACGAAGGTAAGGGGCGCCCGGCCCGCGATCCTCCCGCTCGCTCGGCCGGCCGCGGCCCCCATAGCTTTGTTCTGCCCGCGGCCCCTCGCCCGGCAGCCCCCGGCCGCAGCCCCGGGCCCTGGTCCTGGGGGCTCGCGACCCTCCCGGGTGCCCCTATCCCGGGCCCAGACGGGACCGGAGCCAGCCTGGAGCAGGATCTTATTTCCAGGGCAGAGAAGGCGGCTGGGGGGTGTGTGCCGGTGGGCTGCTGCCCAAAGAAAAGAAATGGGGGCGGCGTGTGGGAAAAGACGGATCCGTGACTGCTTTCTGTTTATTTGTGATAAATGAAGGTGATGCGGTCCTTCCCCATTACCTTTAAACGATCTCCTTTCTACTTGTCCGTCCTCTCTGCTCCCCTTTCCAAACATCTCCACTCCCACCCCACACTCCTTTATTCTTCCCGAGCCTCCGATTTTTTGGGGGGTGGTGGTGGTGGCTGTGGAATCCGACTGAAAGGGGCCAAGCGATGAGAGAGGGTTGAGATGAAAAGTCCATTTCAGATCCAGGCAGAACAATGAAATAGGCTCAAAATCTCCCCGCAGTTGGCGTGTGGAAGGGAGAATGTAGTTTGGCTTTTTGGGGGGGGGGCGGGGAAGGGGGTGCGAAAGAAGGTTTTCTGGCTCGGCCTGGGTAGATCGGTGCTGTGCACCTTCACCTGGCGTTGGCTGATTTTTTTCCCCATTTGACTGTCTTCAGAAGAAAGAAAAGGTAAGGCGATAGAGCTGCCTCGCGCACTCTTTCGGTTCTCTTCAGTCAGTTCCGTCAGCTTGCAGCGAGAAAAATCAAGCCGGAATCAACTAAGTTTTTACACTTCTATGGGGTTTTGTGTGCTTGTAGTACCGGGTATTTTTCAACCGAAGTGTGCCAGATTTTTTCAGTTATTTCGTCGTGAAAATGTTTCTCTCGTGAAATCATTGAAATAGCAGCCCTTTACATACTTTTAGCGTGGGTCCATCTGGCTTTCTTTCGGTTTTGTTCAGATATTCTGTGTATGAAATCGCAAATGAGAGGGAAACGGGTTTGCCAGGAACCAAGAGGAGGGGCTAGGTGAGATTGTAATCCTATAAACCCGGGGAACTGTTGGGCCGAGTGAAACAGGGATCTCATTAATAGTTTTATCTCTGTTAGGAGAGGCTGATTAAAAAAAAAAAACTTATCTGAAAAGAAAATCTGTTATTAGTTCCAGGGCTCTAAATGAATTAGGTTTCTGCATGGACTCTCTTACCAGTCAGGCTCTGAATAACGAGGCTGTAAATAACCTATGGACTGTAAATATTTTTTCCAGAGTCTCTTAGAAACAAAGGGGCTGTTTAGAAAGCAACAGAGAAATGTTATTCCAGGGGCTTTCCTCTTTGATTCCGAAGAACACAAGGTCTATTTAACCGTTCCACACAACAAAACAAAATTTCAGATCACTCCACCACGTAGACTAGAAACATGCCAGCGGGGACATGAACATGTAGGAGAGCCCATGTTGGGCATTCATTGTTCATCTGTGTCTAGAGGAGGGGGGCTGCAGTCAAAGCTCCCACTGTCTAGAGTGTTAAAATGAAACAGTTTTCTCTTTATTAAGTACCTCCTTGAGACTCCCTCTGCTGGACACTCAGGGTGAACATTTTAGAAAGAACTTGGCATTGAATTCACAACTGTAATAGAGGAATAAAAATTCCTCTTCCAGGAGGCTGGGGAGGTGGGTTGGGATGTATTTTGTCAACTTTGAACAAAGCCACCCTGGGACCTTCATTGATTATGTTGATTTCATTTGAAATCCATGAGGAATGTAGGCTAGCCCCCGGGGCTAAGTAAGACCCAGCACAGTTGGTCCTAGGACATTGTTCTTTTAGTGATTGTGTTGGAAAAGGAATTACAGGTGTGTAAAGTGTTACAGTGTAGCACTGTGGGATTCAGAGGTCTCTCTCTGCTTGGAGTTTTACTTTCCAGCCCTCCTCTATCCCAGGCAACCGAATTTGTCATCTCATTTCCACCCTGGGTTTCCTTGGGCCTTGTCTGTGAGTTCTCTTAATTGTTCTTTTGTTTGTAGCTTTTTTTCTTCTTTGGGAGCATCTCTTACATCTTTAAAATTCTTTTCCTCGTCTTGCTCAGCACTACTTCCCCACCAACCCAGAGTCACTCAGTCCAGAGCTTAGGCCTGTCTGGTCTTTTTGAGAGAGACTGTTAGGCATGCTATCAGACAGAGAAATGACCTCCATAGTCAAGGTCTATGCTTCAAGGAACAATGCTCACTCACAGTGCTGAGTGTGGCCAACACTACAGTGACCTCTCCCTTGACCCCCAGTGACAATCTGTGGAGTCAGTGAACCTGACTTTTATATTTCCACCAGAATCCAGGGACTGTGTGTATGTGTGTGTGTGGTCTTAAATGAACAGGACTTTTCGTACAGACTTCTCCAAAAGAGGGATTTCTCTTCCTAATAGTTCCACATGATTCTTCTCAGAAGTCTAATTACACATGAGACTTTTTAGCTGGAATTTCTCAAATGGAGTGTGACTCAGATTCCCAGTGAAGGCTGGAATGTAGAAATCTAAACAGGTGTGCTGTTTTTGAAACAAAGCATATTTGATAATATGAATTAATAAGTGGCAAAGTGTAACAGTCTTCTAGTACTGTCTTTAAGAGTCAGCTTATAAATATCACATTAGTTTTCAGTGACTTGATACTGATCAAGTTAAACTTCTTGTAATAAGGGTGGGGGGTATTTTTCTTAGAAGGTTAAACATTTGCCTTGTGATTATATTTCTCCATCAACTTGCTTACCAAGGCTTTTTCAGCATGTAGTACAAAGGTCAATCACAGGGGTCTGTAACTCTGGATTCCCAATTAGAGAGACCTAAATTCCAAGTTAACTATGTTTCACTTACCTGAGATGTGGCTTGTTGATCAGTGTGGAGGAAACCAAAGAACCTCTCACATTCAGACTTGTAAACACTGGCATGCTGAAGTCCCTCATCAGATAGACCGGAAGACACCTGGCCACCAAGATGCAAACCGAGAAACAAGATTCGGAATCATCTTCCCTGAAAAGAATTTTATGATGCGTCGTCTGTAGTATCTTTGCCTGTGTTTTTGTTGTACATTTGTTAATAAGAAAGCATAACTTGTTTACCTTGTTGTTACATTTGAATAGTGAATCAAAACTCATTTGTTTTATCTTTGAAACTGGACAGGATGGCAGGACACTCAAATCAGAGAAAGTGGGGACTGAATCAAGTTTATGCCTTTACTTTTCAGAACTTTTAGCCTCTATTGGATTGTGTGAGGATTCAGTTAGAACCGAGTCTATTTAGTAGTTCCTGCCTGGAGTAGGCATTTTCTCAGTATGTGTTAAATCCCTCTGTCTTCCTAGTTGTTTACAGGCATGATGACTCTAGGGAAAGCATAACCCTCAAATAGTTTAGAAAACCAGCAATAGGAACACTTCAATTTCAATTATTAATCTCCTGCTATTCCTTTTCTAGTTTAGGAACCAGCAACAATAAACCCCCATAGCCACAGAAGAAAGAACCTTTTTTTCCTCCTCTGTGACCTTTCCAGAGTCTTTATTCCCATCAAGCTTCTGCTGGTTTCAAGTAGAGACTGTCTCTTCCATAGTAGCACTTTTGTGCTACGTTATAAATGTACAAATAACCTGTGAGGCAGACTTTCAGGGGCTGCAGCTGTGTCCTGGAAGGCATCCCTGAGAATGAACGGCGACCTTTGCCCTTAGCAAGGGCCCATTCCTGTACAAGGTGGCAGGCTGGGTAAGGAGTCCCCAAAAGTTCTTTACTGGTTCTTCTCAGAGGAGAGGCTCCTACCCAGCCACATGGCAGGGGCTGCCTCACTAGGCAATTAAACACGAATTTCTTACTAAAGAAAACTGGAGGCTTTATGTAAGTTATAACTGCTTACATACTTCATATTTTATGTTTCGTGCCCCTTCATTTCTTTCTTCTTTCTTCCATAGAGAACAGTCTATGGCTAAGGCTAAGGCTCTGCCTTGGAGGCTTGTATGGAGCAAAGTACTGATGATTAAGAGCGTAGGACATGTGCGCAGATTTTATTGTTCTCAGAATGTGTGCTTTGCTGGTGCTTTCTGGTAGCCTTAGTATGACGATTCAGCTGCTTGGGGTTGCAGTCAAAGGCTGGATTCAGAATAATGCCAGCAGACTTGTGTGACCACTCAGAGTGCGAACTTGAAAGGCCCACACTCATAATAGGTCCATTTCATGTGACAATACTTTGTGCAAGGAGAAAGGAAAAAAAAAAACCCAGAAAATTGAAAATCCGGACTACAGGAAGATCTTTATTTTTTTCTTTAAAAGAAGCTGAGAATCTTGCAGGTTGATGATGGTGATTATGACTTACACCGTGATTTGGGTCATGTACTTTCTGCTCTCTCTGCTCTCTGAACTCCCTGTTTGTTCCCTCACTCTGCAGCCCAGGCGCATCTGTCCTGCACTCAGTCAGCAAACATTCACAAAGGCTCTGCTGTGGCGTGGGCCTCATGAGGGCAGGTTCTGCGTTTAGAGAAATGACAAAGACTTGGCCTCTGACCTCTGGGAGTTCAGGAATAGGGGAAGTGAAAGTCAAAATATTTAAACTCATAGAGATTCACTGGGCAGTGTGTCTGACCCAGATGAAATGTTTGTTTTGTTTGTTTTTGTGCGTGACAGTTCTTACATACTCTTGTCTTCTTAAGGTGCAAAGGGAAGACCCCAATTTCTCTTTTATATTGAAATGTTTTCTTTAGTTGAACTTAATTTTTTTAATGAATTTCAAAGCTTCTCATTACAGATTTTCTTAGAAATTATTTAAATATCACAACCTCTTTTGCAGAGGATGCTGTTTTCCTCTTTCATTATTTAACTTTTTTTCTTTTTCTTTCTTTCTTTCTTTTTTTTTTTCCCAAACAGGGTTTCTCTGTGTAGCCCTGGCTGTCCTGGAACTCACTCTGTCAACCAGGCTGTCCTCGAACTCAGAAATCCACCTGCCTCTGTCACCCAAGTGCTGGGATTAAAGGCGTGCGCCATTACTGGCTGGCTTCATTATTTAACTTTTATTGTGTATCCTCATCAGTGCAAATACTGTTCTCACATGCACATGCTGCTGGGGTACTTTTGCTTTTTACATTTAGAGTTGAAGGCTGCATCGTGAGTGGGTCTCCCATCCGTGAGTGCCTGCTGGAGAATTCCTTCCTGGCTTTACCATCTCACTGGTATTCCAGTCAATCATGTGGTGGGGACTCACTGGCAGGACATAGATGGGTCATCACACAGTAGTTATTTTCCAGGAGCAGGTCATTCTGGGAAAAGGCTGGCTGTGCCCTTAAGTAGGGAACATCGAGCCTCGGAGCAGGAGCCTCTGAGAAGTGAAAGCTGTCTCCCTGTCCTCAGCAGAATCACCTGGGAGGGGGCTAAGGGGATATGCCCTATAATCCTATAGTAGATCGCAGCCTTCCTATTCCCTTTGTAGCCACTGAGGAAAGAACCCCCCCTGTCTTTTTCCTGCAGCTGTGTCCTGAAAGGTATTCCTGAGAATGAAAGGTGACCTTTGCCCTTAGCAAAGACTCATTCCCTGACTTGAATCTTCAGCTCACTGGTAGCTGTTATTCAGGAGAGAACATTAGCAATTCCTCATTAACCAGTTCTAGTAGTTCATGAATCTGATGGTACAGAGATCCCGGGGCCTGCTATAAATCTCATCTGCTTTTGATCAAACTTGTTTTCTTTTACTTTGTTGCTCTAAAACTTTTCATATATTTGAAGATAATAATTGGACTCCTTACTTCCCCCCCAGCCTATTTTTGCTTCTGAAATATCTCCTTTCTCTGTTGTGAACTCTCTAGTTTCTCTCCATTAATAAAAATGGTGGTAATCAAATCTAAATTCAGTTCTTTAATGATAATCTTATTAGTATGAAACATGCAAGAGAAGGACTTTAGGATTCTCACTTCCTGAGAAATTTCTAGAGAGCAAGAACCATGTTTGATTTATCTTTGTGTTTCCAATTGTAGCTGTACAATTCCTTAACCCTAGTAGGAACTTTATAAACATTTGTAGCATTGACTTATTTTTAATGCCATCTGAGCAATACTTTATAACATCGCAGGATTCATGATTTGCTTGCACTTAATTGGATCCTGAGCAAAAAAAAAAAAAAAAAAAAAGAAAGAAATAAAGAAAGAACGAACCTGACTTAATAGCCCTGACTGGCCTGGAAGTAGATAAGTAGACCAGGCTGGCCTGAAACTCACAGATATACACTTGCCTTTGCCTCCAGAGTTCTGGAATTAAAGATGTGTGCACCATGCCTGTACCCTGCTGAGTATTTTTTTTATACTAACATCCTCACCCCCAATAAAGATGCCACCTTCTGCTCGACTCTACACATCCCTTTGAATTTCTTCTATTTCCAGCTCTTAGGGTCTTTCTTGTCTGCTACAGAACAGAGAGAATACAGAGGATATAAAGTATCTCTAACTTGGATTGCTCTTGGTTGAAGAAAAGAGTGCACAGAGTGGTTGAAGAAAAGAGTGCACAGAGTCTCTGTGACTCAGTGTAATCTTACTTCACCCAGGTTAGAAAGGACAGGCTGTCAAATTCTTTATAGATTCTGAGTCAGCAAAACCCATACCTGTTTTACCAGTCAGTGAGCCAGGTGTTTATGATAGTGGTTACAAGACCAACTTCAGAGGGTATCCTCCTCCTTGACAGTCTAGAGCCAGTAGAAAAGACAAAGGTATAATGGACAGTCTCATTGCCACCAGGTCATTTTTCTGATGGATGGCTTTGCTATTAAAATACTAACTTAAAATAAATAAATAAATAAATAAAAAATACTAATTTAGGGAAATCATTACCAAAAAAAGTAGCAAACCTTCAAAACTAAAAGATAGTATTGTGGAGTCATGTAGTGAAGTACTTAGTGTTCTTTCGTTTATGATTCTTGCCTAACTACTTTTGCCCTAGTACATTCTAATCAATTAAGTGCCATGTTTAAATAGAACTAAGACTGATAGACTCTTTTGTGTGTGCTAATGTGTAGACATTATAAAAACCTTTGTCACAAAGAATGCCATCTAATACATAATAGAACAAGGCACCCCTCCCTTGGTGGTTCTGTCCAGCTGCAGTGAGAAATTGCTTCGAAGCACTTCATAACATGGGATGAAACAGCCCCTCTCATCCTCACAGTTACAGATCACATCTTGATTACAAAGGCTTGGTTGTGAAAATGGGGCATTTCCCTCCACACCAATATTTCCTTATTCAATCTGTGAATTATTCTTCAATTTCAAAGTGACTTTTCCAAGGGTCTGTCAGACTGCATTGTGCCAGTTTTGTATAGAATTTTGGCATCATCCTATTTAGGAAGTTCGTTTTTGTGGTCCTTGTACCTACAGCCTGTAAAAATAACACAAAAGAAAGATTTGAAAAACTGGTTTGTTGCAAGTTATGGAAGTTTTTGTTTTTGTTTTGTTTTTCCCCACTTTTCTTCACCCTCCAATAAAGAACTTATAGAACTCTGTTAAAATCCAGATTTCAGATTCCTGGAATTCTGCAGAAAGACAGCTAGTTTACCCTCCACATTCTGTGTTCCTGCATCCGGTCATCAGAATCCATGCTGATAGCAGGGACTTCAGGTGGGAAGGCAATTTCAGAGAATCTTTTTCCAGGGAAAATGAAAGGTCACACCAGAAGGCACACATGTAGTCTGCCTCACTCTAAATCATTTATATCTGTAGCGACAGCCTAGAGTGATCACTGTAGTTCATTAACTATGACCTGAACCATAAGGAAAAGATTAATTGATATTCATTATGTTCTGCTTACTGAGATGGGGAAGGCTCTTTCTAATGTATTACAGAAATGAAAATGGTCAAAATAAAATTTCACTTGATTATACCATGACTCACTCCACAAAGGATTTAAGGCTACATAAAGAGTTAAGTTTCTGGTAGGGAGGGAAATTAATTTATGTAGATCAATTTTGTGTATCAGCCTATTCCAGGGAAGCTGGATAAATGAGGTAGTCTTTTTATAAAGACAACAGAAGCAGCCGAAGCTCTTGTGCTGGCTTAACAAGGTGAATGGGCAGAGTGCATAATGGGATTCATTTGCAAAGTGATTTTTGCTTGGCTGGAGTGGTAAGCACAAAACAGACCAGCAGATGAGGACAGTAAGTGTTTTGGATCAGTTGTCAAAAGCTTAAAAGGAGTTCTAATTCAAGAGACATTTTATGGTGTGGAGAAGGGGACTAGTATCAAAATGATACTTGAACCAGGTGATTTTTAGTGGCCTGAATGTAATAGGAGGAGGGAGGGAACTAGGGGGAGCCTGCCAGGAGGTTGGGTACTGTGGAAGGAGGTGTGAGTACTCCGGAGATGGCTGGGGTCTGAGTGGTCTACAAGTATATATGTCAGTGGTGTCTGGCCCAGAGGTTCAAGAAGTATTTCTTTT
The DNA here is from genome assembly GCA_902729485.2 of Mus minutoides. Lineage (NCBI taxonomy): Eukaryota > Metazoa > Chordata > Mammalia > Rodentia > Muridae > Mus > Mus minutoides. Next base: position 216,190 of record LR756426.1, on the reverse strand, counting down.
GTTTTGCTTTTCTCTTGTGCCTCTGGCAGGGATCTAGGATCAGGGAGACTTGCTGGTTTGGGTAAAACTTTACCCGAACCTGTAGCACACAAGTAGTCTGCTACATGTCTTAAAATTCTTTTAAGACTCTCTTCTTTTTGTAGGCTTCTTTACATTGTACAGGGCCTTCTTGGACCATAGTACAATCTGATAGGGCCTTCATGAGTTAGTGTTCTACCTCTGACACGTGAGGATCCTAAAGTCCAGATCAAAAAGAGGCTGTGAATGTTGCCTAGGAAGGCTAGGGTGGAGTGGGGTGGAGTTGTGGAGTGTGCACAGAAGCTCACAACAGCCTAGAATGCCTAGCTTCTAGGTTCCCAGGACTCATCAGAACCACTTCCTGTTATCCCCAGTGCTTGAGGGAGCTACTGACTTCTAGTCTCCTGGGGTACCTGGCAGCCTGCAGTATTGCACTGAGGCCAGCACCTAAAGGTTGTGTTTGTTTTTTTTTTTTTCCCCCCCTGAGGAGAGCAAGGTTCCAGCATTTTCAGTCTTCTGTTAGATCAGTCCTTATGTTTTCCTGACAAGTTTACAGCTTGTCACTATGAGCTACTTATTAACAACAGATAATCACAGGCAAGAGACCAGTATAATCATGATTAGTTTCACAGAACCTCAAAACACTTTTAAGTCATTAAGCAGCTTTTAGAACAAATTTGCCTTCCTAAGGTCCAGTTTTGAGTCATTCTTGCCCTTTGACATGACTACAAACTTGAGACTGGCCACTGCTTTCAATAACAACATGACCCCACTGGACCCTGTGAGCACACTTGCACTGGTGTTGGTTTTGACCTGGCTGGGAAGCATTTCTGTCCTGCTGAATGACTTCTGGACACAGACCTTAGTTAACACTGATGAGAGTACAAACGAAGGGCAGGTTTGCTTTGACATTAGCAGATCCTGGGGCAAGCATGCATCTGATTACCTATGCCCCTCTGTCTTCCTGGTTAGTGAGTCCAAACTGCAACCACCCCACCTCCTCTTGGGACTTGGGGTGTCCCATGGATGCTTGTCAGGCCTAGGAGTACATACCCATAGACCTTGAGAAGGCTTGAGACCTATGGACAGGGAGCCTACAGCCCTGGGGATGTAGGAGATAGTGGAGTCTCAGCCTATGGATGGGCACACCCCTTGGTTCTGGAGACCCCTCAGCCATAGAATGGGGTGCTAGGTGCTCTGAGTCTTGCCTAAAGGCAGTGCTAATAGGGAGGCACCTTGTGTTCCAAACACTTCAGTAATGAAGACTATTTGAAATGTTTCCTCTGTGCAAATGGCAGCTGTAATTGTGTCACCTCATGTTCTGTTCCTCATTCTCTTCCTTCCTTCCTATTCATCTCATGCTCGGAGTTGCTTCATAAAGCACAGAGCTCATGAAACTGACCCATGTCCTATGGCTTGCTAAGGTAGCTCCAATAGTCAGCATGTTCCTCCCATCAGTGAAACTTCATGGAAGACCTTGTAAATCTGATAGCTACTCTGTTGTATGAGTTTTGGCCACTGGCAGTTGGGCCTCCCCTCCTGCTCATCCTTGACAGTATCTTTCCTCTCTACTTTAAGTGCTTATTATCTACCCACAGGGCCCCTCTGCCTACCTATTTATCCTTCTGGCTCTGTGGATCTTGGGCATGTTTGTGCCTTGTTATCCTGGTAGGTGGGAGGGTCTAAGGGATGTCATAGAACTCTCTGAAGTGTATCTTTGTGGGGCACTATTTTGGAGAACCATCAGTCACTTAGAGGGCTTGTTAAAACATGTGGCCTTGCCCCTAGAGTTTTAATTTGTAAAGTCTGTGATAGGCCCCAGTTGCATTTCCAGTGGAAAGTCATTGTTTTGGAGGAGTGCATTCTTAATGAAGAATCTGCACATTTAAAATCAGATAGGTATTTTTCTTTGATGTGTGTGGGAGCGACACGGCATTAGCAGGACTGGCAGTCCTGCTGCTTTGTGACTATGACTTTCTGAGAGGCTCAGGAATGTGCAGAGGCTGTCTCTGTCCTCTCATAGACCTTCCCATCCCCTCTGGCATGCCAGTGTTTGCAGGAGTTATGTCCTTCACGCCTCCCACAGCCAACTAGTCTGCAGTTTGGCCCTGGGACCCTGGAACAGACTGGGCAGTCATCATTCACATAGTAACATATTATTATTAGCTAATGTTTAAGAGCTCTGTGATTTTCTCAATTTATGGAAGGGGAAATTGAGGCTTGACAGTATTTAATAATGTATTCAAAGCCTCTGACTAGTCATAGCAGAGCCAGAGCTTGAACCTGAGTCCACTGATACCAGCCTGCTCTTGTCTTGACGTGCAGGCTGCTCTCTTCATAGGTTTGTTAGAATGGCCCAGACAGCACACATTAAGGATCTAGAATTCTTCATAGAGAAGAAATAACTAAATTAAGACCATTAGTGCTAGATTGTTAATCTCCCCAACACAAATGTTCTTCAATACCCAAGCCAGACAAGGTAGTGAGAGTGAAGCACAGTACAGTGGCCGGTGTGGAGGAGGGGTATGGAACAGGGCAGCCAAGCCATGAGCCCACTTTGAGCAAGGAGATGCATTTTGCAAAGCTGATGCATACAGAGTTATCAAGCACATGAGGTTGCCTGTTGTGTAGTAAGACTTTACTGTAACCCTGTGGCATTGCTGCAGGGTTGACTGCACTGTTAGCAAGCTGTACAGATGACATAGGAAGGTAGGCGGCTCTCCCTGCAGAAGGATCAATACAAAGCAGCCTAGATCCAACGGGGACCTTTTATTGTCAGGTTATGCCTGTGTAGTGGAGACTTCCCAACCATTGTAGATAAGGAAGTGGAATTAGTAAATACATTGGTTCTTCTCTACACATAAATAACTTTGTTTCAGTCAAAGTCTGAGTATTTTAAAACTGCAGAGACAGATTTATGTTACTTTCCTTGAAAGATAAAGTGGTAGGCACAGAAGTTAGGTCTTCTATGGGAAGAGTAGTGAACCCAGTACAAAAACAAACCACACCACTCACTTCAAGTATAGCATGACTTTTTGTTTTATTTGAGACAAGATCTTTCTATGTAGCCCATACTGGCCTCAGACTCTATGTAGCAAAGGTTAGCATAGATCTCAAGATCCTCCTGCTCCTGAGTGCTGGAATCATAGGCATGTGTTGTCGCATTGAGAGAGAGAGAGAGAGAGAGAGAGAGAGAGAGAGAGAGAGAGAGAATGTGTGCGTGTGTGCATGAGCATGTATGTGTATGTATGCATGTGTTTGTGAGTGCAGTCAAATATTGGGATCAAGTCCAGGGTCTTCCACATTTTAAGCAAGTGCTCTGCCATGAGATACAGCCCTGGCTGGCCCCTAGCAGGCCATATGACATCTCTTATCTGTGGGACAAATTAGGTGAGCCAGACTCTGCTGCCTGAGAGTGTTCAACAAATGATGGAGGAGGTGCCCCAAAGTGAGGAGAGAAAAGCTGACAAGTTATATCGTGTTACACTACATTCTTATAAGTCTTATGTGATTAAAGCATGAGAGTCAACCAATATCCACTGAGCACACTGAGCATGCCAGAGACTGTTCTAGGAGCCTACTGGACCGCATTGCACCAAGTGGATAAAAAGAGCAGCTTGTGGTGTAGTGAATGAAAGCAAAGAAGCTAGGTTTTTTTTTTTGTTATTGTTGTTGGTTTTTTTTGTTTGGTTTTTGTTTTTGTTTTTTTTTTAAGCTAGAAGGAAATAGAAGTGGACATTTATTAAATCCTTGAAAAGGTTGAAATTTCTAAGATTAGAATCTATAGATGAAATCACAGGAAAATATCATTAATATTGTCAGAGTAAATATTCCCCAAATGTTAAGATTATTTCTGGCTTTACCATCATGAATTATTCCTTAGAATAATTCCCTGCAACATTAAAGTTTATCTGAATTTTAAGATCTGTTCTCCAAATTATGTTTACCATGTCATTTGAACATTTGTCATATTTTAGATATATACCAATAGATTAATTTCTTCCACATAGTGCTTTCAAATTAAACAAATCAAAGTCTTTATCCAAGATAAAGACTTGAATGAGCCCCGCTGCTTATTGTGGAAGGAAAGGAGTTCCTTGCTGTCCTTGGCTCTGGACCCTGTTCTCTAATTCCTTTCTCTTTGAGTGACATGTGTCCCAGACTTTGATTACCACTTCAGTTTGTCTGCGACTCTCAAAGTTCTGTCAATACTTGGACTGTTTTTTTTTTTTTAATTAATTTATTTACTTCTGGAGTCATGAAGTTTATTTGACATCTCTGTGTAGAGATCTCATGGGTATCACAACTTTAACACATCTACAGAAACTCTTGGTCATCTGTGTGAAGTACACTCCAGTTCTATGCTTTTCCCCACCCAATCCATTCCATACAGCAGTGGACCTCAGAAACAGTGGGTTCATTCACGCTTTTGTTTACTTCGTATTTAATCCATCACCTCTTTTTACTGGTGGAGTTTTTTTTTTTTCTTCCTAAGTATGGCCATTCTCATTATTAGCTGTAGTTATGTTCTGTAAAATTGCTGTGGACCCTGAATTAATGAACAGGGAGCCATTACTGGTAGGGAAACTATAGGACTAATTTTCTGTGAGTTTTTGGTCATATTTTTAATTGATCTCTACATGGCATCATTAACATTGGTGTTTTAAGTTGGAAAAAAAAGAAACATTCATGTAAAGATATAATTTAGTACATACATTTGTGTAACAATGTTTTTGTATGTTTCTGCTTACAGATAATTTTAACTTCTATTTATTTGTGTGTGTTCGTATGTTCCTGTGTGGAAAAGAGGGTTATAGGGTAAGGAGGAGGAATGCATATACATATACATACACACATATATATATATATATACATATATATGTATTCCATGGCTTGTGTGGAGGTCAAAGGACAACTTTGGAGTTGTTTTTTTCCTTCTACTAATACACGGGTTACAGGCTACCAGGTTTAGTGACAATTGCTTTAACTGCTGAGCTATCTTGCTAACACTGAACTCACAGCCAGCAATGCTATAACTAAAGCCCAAATGTGCTTATCAAATGCATGTTTTTTTCTCATAAGGAACAGAGCATCTTTCTTATATCTTGAAACTCATATGAACACCTCATCACAGTGTTTGAAACTTTAGCATTTTTAAACAGCAAAATCAACAAATAAAAAAACCACAAAAAGACCAAAAAAAAAAAAAAAGTACCATATATGGTATATAGGACAGTTGTTCCCGATATAAGAGCTGAAATAAGAAGTCAGAGCATCACTTTGCTGGTCTTCAGCTAGGCACACATGAGGGTAGCATGGCCTCCCAGCTGTTCTGCTCTTACATAGGAATGAGAGAAAGTGCCCTGAGTATTGATTTTGGAATTGCAAACCAGTTTTAGTGAACAGATGAATTTACAGCACAGAATCCCGAGTAGGGAAGATGGACTGTGACTTGTGAACCCAGTTCTTCCTACTGTCATACCTACCCTGGGGCTGGCAAACTTTCTCTATAAAGGTCCAGATAATATATCTCTTGGACTTTGGGCAACATTGCATGTACTGTAGTTGCTATGTGGAAGCAACAGAAAGGTGGGTTATATTTTATTTGCAAAAGTATACTTTGAGCTGAATTGGGCCTCACACCATTAACCTACTCTGTTATTAAATACTCTGTTATTTTAACTGATTGTGTGTGTGTGTGTGTGTGTGTGTGTGTGTGTGTGTGTGTGTGTGTATACATGCATGCATGTGCCTGTGGTGAATGTTAGAGGTTGATGTCAGGAGTCTTGTATAACCGTTCTGTTTTTTTGAGACAGTCTTTTACAGAACTCACTGATTTGGCTGGACTAGCTAGCCAGTAATTCCTAGAATCTGCCTATTTCGGCTTCCCCAGCACAGGGGTTATCATGGGCATGCATTACTGCACCCATTTTGGATGCAGAGATTAACTCAGGTCCTCGTCATTGTGCCTCTAGCCTTTTACAGCCGTCTCCCAGCCCATGGTCTAGCTTTCTAAATTGGCTACTCATGGCTCTCCTTCTCTTCTTCCTCCTCTTCCTCTTCTTCCCCCTTCTCCCCTCCCTCCTCTTCCTTCTCCCCCTTTTCTTTTAAAGTTTGTTTTGTTTATTTTGAGACAGGTATTTCAACATAGTCCATTTCAACAGTCTTTTGATGTAGACCAGGTTGGCCTCGAACTCACAGGTATCTGCTTGCCCCTGTCTCCTTAAGTGCTGGGATTAAAGGCATGTGCCACCACACCATCTCTCATGCTCAATCTTGAGTCTCTCCAGCATGTCCCAATGTACCACAGTGATATTAAGAGAATGTTAGATCCTGTCACTCTGCCACTTCAGATATGCAAGTGGATATTCATCCACTTTCAGTACAGTTGTGTAGAATAGCAGAGCTCACAACGCTCCCTGCTTATTTCTCCAGTCTCCTTTGATGCCACATTTTGACTCTTTAAGTTCTGTGGCTGTCCTGTTCCGGGGTTTGCTGCTCCATGCCATTATGTACAGTCTTTCTACATGGAGTACCCTGAAAGCTCCTACTCACTCTTCAGTCAGAGTCCAAATGTCACTCCCTGCCCCTGGCATTCCCTAGCCCTCACTGTCAATCACGTGCTGATTTCCAATATCAGAACACCCTGTTTTGTTTTTTGTTTATTTGTTTTTCATTCATAATGTAACCTTTTCAGGTATCATTTGTTTGGGTGACCTTGTTTTCCACTTTCTTCCTCCAGGAGGCTACAGACTCCAATAGGAGAGGTGTGTGTTGTGACAGTCTCTGTGGTCTCCACCATATTATAGTTATGCACTACAGAGATGCTAAGTCAGTAGACAATCACACTATAAGGTGTGTTGACACACATTTTATATATTGCTGCAGTAGAAAAAATGCAGTGCTGATTCCAAACAAAAATTACCGTGTCCATGGTTGTGAAGGTGTGCCTTTATTGTCAAAGGGCAATTCTGAGGCAGTTGCTCTGTCATCAGGCCTGTCTTGGTAAGTCAGCTCTCTCCCAGACAGGAGTGCTATGGGAAGTCTGTTAGTTTCCATTTCCCCTGAGCTTTTTGGGACTTCATTGGTGAGATTTTCAGGTAGGGAGGTGAAGGTGAAGTATTGCTTGTGGAGGCATTTCAGCTGGCCCTGTGAAAATCCACTCTGCTCCATTTTTAACCCTCTTAGACCTCAACTGGTAGGTGCTTTATTTTTATTGAAATCCTACCATCTAGAAAAAAAAAATCTTTGATTTGTCAGAGAATGATCTAAGCAATGTTGCTCCAATGTGGAGATTATTCTGTTATTCCAAGAATCCTGCATGCCACTAGGAAGATAATATTTCAGATGGGCTTTTATAGGTTAATGGGAATATTGAAGCTTTATTTAACTCATTTGAAACACTGCAGTATAGAACATTAGAAATAAACAGTAAGTATACAACGCATGTTCCTGCCTGCTGCTACAGATTTCCTCATGCTTTTAAAATATCATTCTTATTAGATATTACCATAGTTAGACTTTTCAGGTCTTTCTCTATAAATAGGAATATGAAAAAATTTAAATTAAATAATGTTAGTCATTTTATAATCTACTTTTTTCTTGCTAATTTTATATTTCAGCAAAGCTTATCTTACTTAATAATTTGTTCATACTGTATTTCCATAATTGAAATGTCCTTTGAATCTGATACACTGAAGTCAGCATTCACTGCAGGCTGCTGTCCTGTGCCTCATTGTGAACTACCTTATAGTTCCTTAGCCCTGTGCAGTCACTGGGTAGAATCTGAAACCTGCCATGTGAGTCGGCGGAGGTTTCTGTAGAGGGGATAAGCGTATTTCTTTAGTCTCTAGTTTCCTATGCCTAAGGTTTTGTTAGGTTCAGGTTGACTGGAATGCACCAGACCCACAATTGGCAATGCTGTGGTTGGCAAGGCCGTGGTTGGCAAGGCCGTGGTTATACCACACTCCACACTCACAGCAATACATTGAGATGTTTATTTGCCTGAGATGTCACCCATGCTATCTGAGGTCAAACTTTTGGAGCTTTGTTGGTAGTGAGACTTAATATTTCAATTTAGTTTTAATTTATTTCTATCATAAATAAATAAGATTATGTTTTCATATATTTAGCATTTTATATTTGTTTTATGTAAACTGTATTCTGAACTTTACACATTTTCTCAATATTTTGTTGATCTTTTCTTCCTTATTTCTAATAGTTCTTTATATGTTGTATTTGAAGTGAGTTGTAAAAAATCCTTTTCTACTTAGTCATGATGTTTAGCCCATCTCTTTAATGTAATAAAATATATCTCTTTAAAAATAGCTTTGCCGGGCGTGGTGGTCCACGCCTTTAATCCCAGCACTTGGGAGGCAGAGATAGGAGGATTTCTGAGTTTGCGGCCAGCCTGGTCTACAAAGTGAGTTCCAGGACAGCCAGGGCTATACAGAGAAACCCTGGCTCGAAAAACCAAAATAGATAGATAGATAGATAGATAGATAGATAGATAGATAGATAGATAGATAAATAAAGCTTTGGTATTTTGATTCAGTATTAGACCTTTTTGTGTCTTGTTTTAAGTTCCTTTTGAATATTATTGAAATCTAATTTTTTTCTTTTATATGTTGGTTCACTTGGTTTTTAAACGGATAGTATATGTCCTGAGGTTTGAGTGTAGCTTTACATTTTCCCAGTACTCAGTTGTCCCAGCTCCATTGCTAAAGGTTTCTGGTTTTGCCATGTTATCATAATGTCACAACATTCTGTAAGTTTGGGGTGGGTTCTGCATTTGGACTCTGTGTGTGTTTCCCCCGGTTGGTGATTATTGAAACCTGAGGCTTTTAACGTCTGAAAAGACTAGTTCTCTCTCATTGTGCTTCCTCTTCAGAGTATCACTGGCTATTCTCTGTGTTTGTTTTTCCATTAAAACTTTAGATCAACGTAACTTGATTCCAGGAAAAAAATAAGCCTGTCTGTTAACCTTTCCATTGGGATCACATTAAATTCATAAAGTACTTAGGAGGGACCAATGCTTCTAAAGTGAAGTCTTCCTAGCTATGCCATTTCCCCTGTGTGTTCTTTCTGTGTACTTTAGTAACTTTGATAGTTTTATTTTTATAGGCTTTGTAACTTTCAATCTACTTCTTGCAAATAGTGAGATTTTATATTCTAACTGGTTACTTGCATAACTAGACTGTTGATTTCTAACTGTGTTTCTGACAGCTTTATTGAGATTCACACAAGTCACTTTTGTAAACTACGTAGTTAAATGAATTTTAGTCTATGCACAGAATATTATGCGAATATGTTTTAACTCCTTTGAGTTTTTACATTTTCCTCATTCCCAGTAGGAACCCTGTACTCATTAACAGTCCTTCTCCATTCTCACCCCCTCTCCTCCTGGAAACTACTAGTCTGCTTGGTATTCTGGACATTTCTTATAAATGGAATCATAAAATGTGTGTTCTCTTGCAGCTGGCTCTTTTCACTTAGCATAATGTTCTTGGGCATCACCCATGTTGTAGCATGTGTTTGCATTTTATGCTAGCTATTCTTGTGTGTAATGATATCTCATTGTGAGTAGCTGAGTTTCCCCCGGTTCCTCGGTATATTTATTAGTCCTCGCTTATAGTTCGCATTGGTGAGATTTCATGAGAGCAGAGAACAGGCTTTCAATTCTAAAACCACAATACTAACACAATGCCTGGTAAATATTTGGTATTTAATAAATGCTTATTGAGTCAGTGACTGGATCTGTTATGTTTCTAGGCCACCTCAACTTTTTAAAGTTAAAATCTGTTTTAGTACATATAAATTAATTTCTGTTTTTCCCCAGGCAAAACATAATTAGAGGGAGGGTTGTTTTTCTCCTCTGGGAAAGTCATGTGTTATATCCAACAGCCTGGCAAAAGTAATTTTGTATGATGTACGGTTTGTGATAATCAACATTACTTTTTCTTACATTAAAACAAATGACTGTGAGTTGCTGGTACATATGTCTAAGAGTCTCATTATCTTTTCAGGAGGATGGTTTTTACCACTAGACTATGTCTGCTGAACAAGTTGCTAGCAAATAAAAAAACAAAAGCGAGAAATTGGGTAAAAGTGTTGTTCTGGGGTTTGGAATGGGGATTGTTGCAGAGCTTGATCACTTCTATGTGTTTAAGAAGTCCTAAGCTTACCAAGAACTGTGCTTTAAAACCTTTTTCTAAATTTATTTTCTAAGGTCTTTATAGAAAAAAGTGATGCCAATTAAGATTCAGTTGTAAAGCTGGATGGTGGTGGCACACATCATTATCCCTAGTACTTGGGAGGCACAGGCAGGTGGATCTCTGAGTTCCAGGCCAGCACTGGCTGTTCTTCCAGAGGACCCGGGTTCAGTTCCCTGAACCCCTGTGGTAGCTCACAACCACCTGTAACTTCAAACCCAGGGGGTTTGTTGTCCTCTTCTGGCTTGCACGCACATGTATAAGGAAAATACTCATATACATGAAAAATTAAATAAAAATTAAAGAACATATGAGAGAGTATTATCTGATACACATGGTAGGCAGGGGGCATATTGTAATTCCATTTATCTTCCATGCACATCTTTAAGACATCATAGCTAAAATACATATAGTTTGTAAAGAAAGGAAAATGATTAAATGTCAGAAAAACAATACTTTTTAAAAATATAAATATTCTGAAGATGATGTTTTAATTAGGTCAGATTCTTTATGTGAAGAGGTTGGCATAGACTTTTGGATATGGTCCAAAGATTTAGAGATTATTACATATTAGGCATGTTTTTATTGGAATAGGAAAGAGAGGGAAAGAGGGAGGATGGAAACAGCAGAGGAAAGGAGGAAGAGATTGACTAATTGATCATTCATTGGTTAAGTGAGACAAATTGAATTCTCCAAAGTGTCTTGGCCTGAGAGATGGCAAGAGTGAAATATGGTTCATGCATTTGCTGTAAAAAAAAATACCTAGCTGAAATGAACAGGGACAAGAGTAATATTTGAAGGTCAGATAGATAAGAACAATTAGCTGTGGGTCTAACTTGGACCAAGGGTTTGAAAGGCATAGGAAACAGATCTCATCAGACTCGAATTGGGGCTGCATGCTGGAATCTCTTAGCAGCAGCCCTAAGGACAAGCTCTGTTTCGTCCTGGATGTGTTCAAGATGAGGGAGCACCTTTGGATGCATACAGTGGCTGGTGGACTAGGTGACCTTTACAGATTCTTGGGAAGATGGCCTCATAATTAGGACTGTGCAGGGTTTCACTGCAAGGCAGATAGGAAGAAGGGGAAAGAAATCATGGTTCCCTTGTTGGTTAGGCCCATCTGCTTAGAGATCAGTGGGGTGGGAGAAAGCTGTCACTCTGCTTTGGGTTATATGTGTTGTTTATTAGATTATTGGTTGGGGTGCCTTTATCTTTAAGGGACATCAATCAAATTATGAGTGGTAACATAAAGGAAAAGCTCACTGTCTCATTGCTAGCAAGGTCTGAGGAGGTCGATTCTGTGGTCGGTTATAATAGTCTGCTGAGGTGGTTCAGTACACAAAAGCACTTGCAAACCCATGACTGGAGTACAGTCCTTGGAACTCACATAAAGGAGGGAACCAACTCCACAGAATTGTCTTCTGATGTCCACACTGTGGTACTCATTTGCCCCTATACATATCACATACACAAGCACACATAATGATGATGATGATGATGATGATTTGAGATGTCATACTATGTACTATGTAGTCCTGGCTGACCTGGAACTCACTAGATAGACCAGACTACCCTCAAAACTCAGAGTTCTTTCTGCCTGTGCCTCCTTAGTGCTGGTTTAAAGGTATGCGCCACCACATCTGGCCATAATAATAAACATTTCTATAAAAAACAAAACATGAGCTGGAGAGATGGCTCAGCAGTTAAGAGCACTGACTGCTCTTCTCAAGGTCCTGAGTTCAAATCCCAGCAACCACATGGTGACTCATAACTATCTGTAATGAGATCTGATGCCCTCTTCTAGGGTGTCTGAAGACAGCTACAGTGTATTTACATATAATAAATAAATAAATCTTTAAAAAAACAAAACAAAACACTAGCACTCTTTCCAATCTTCTCCACAATCCAAGATGTGTTCAGAAATGACTGCTGCCATTTCAGGTGTTCCATCCAAACCCAATGATGCCCATAGGAAAGAGAGAATAATAGTTCTTTCTAGTTAGGTCTTTTTACAAGCAAGAACCCCTTTTTCAGAAGCTTTCTGCAGATCCTCCTTCATATCTCTTGGCCATGATGGTATCACATATCAGTCTCTAAGGCAGGAAATAATAACAAAGTAGTGGGTTCAAAGTAACCAGGCTGTACATCCCCAGTGCTGGAGCACCTGTCTGACAGAGCAGTTTCCAAGGCCAACTGTTCTTGCATAGTCAGGGACATCTGCGTGTTGATCCTATCACTCACGTGCATCATCCCTTTCTAGTCAAAGAACAAAGAATCATAGACTTCCACATGACTTCAAGTCACCCATATTTCCTATCCAGGGCAGTGAGAGTGTTTGGACCTCTCTGGTTTTGGAACTCCATCATTGTCTCCCTTCACACCTTTGCCTTCTTCCCTAGGAAATGTACCTGTGGACTGATGTACAGAAGAGAGGATTTGCCCACACCCCTGACAGATATACATATACATATACATTGAACATAGTCTTGCTATGTGATGTGGAATGACCTCAAACATGAGATTCCTCTATTCAGCCTCCCAGGTGTAGGTGTGCAGTACCATAACTGACTAATTTTTAGAAAATTTAAGTTCCTTGTTTGTTAGTTTCTTCAGTGCTGGGAGTCAAACCCCTTGGGCTTTGTATAATAGACAAATTATCTACTAGTGAATTAAAGCCACAGCCCTTTACATAACCCAGAAATAGCTAAGCAGCTCTAGATTTTATTAGTGTGTGTGCTGTGTGATTGAACATGCCTGCACATATGTGTACATTCTGACCTGACTTGTTTTTGATGGAGCTGATTTTCTTGCTTTATATAAATATCTCTTCCTCTCTTTCTTGATAGTTTTAGTCGTGTTGTGAGATGATGTGTCTGGAGTGTGTAGTTTTAGCTCTTCCCTTGTTGTCTTCAAAATGGTCTGGACATACTCACTTGTGCTCTCCACTGACACGAAAGGTTTTGAGTTGTCTATTTCCCTGATACTAAACTAGATAATATTTGCAGGTCATCTATTGTTTATGCACCTTCTATCATAGGAGATTTAGATAAAATAATTAGCATTCCTCAAATGGTTCTGCAATTAAGGGTCAAGGGCTTGAAGGACAGGTTCTCCCTTTTCTTTGACCTCAGACCTGACTGCTTCACAGTATGCTTCCCCAGTCCTCTTTTTAAAGGCAAACAGAGATTTGAGGTAACCAGGACTATCCTGAATTACTGCAGAGAGCAGCCTGGGGCCTTGAGCTTTCCCCTGGTCTCTCTTTCCATGTCTGGCTCCTGTGTGGCTTCTGCCTTTGAAGTCAGGTGGAAGCCCAACAGGTGAGGCTGTTGCCCTCTTTCTCTTTGGTTATTCTGTTGTAACCTTTAGTCTAGGAAAAATGCCAGTCTTCGTTTCCAAGAATCATATCTCCCTAAATGGGGCAATCTGCTTTAAATGCCTTTCCACTGGCGCCTTCCCCAACTCACAGTTGGCATAGTTAAAGGGACAGGTGCCTTTAATTTTTTAAAAAACTATTTGTGCTGTACTGGATTAGGGTGTGTGGCCCAGCGCCTGTGGGTTACTTGTACATGTTACACATGTGCAGAAATATCCAGTTCTTCACACTGTAGTCATTTAGCAAGATTTAAGAGTCAGTAGGTCTCTAGATGCTTTACTTTTGGATTTTCTCACATGTTCAACATACTTCATTTCCCACCCCCTTCCTCTTTGCTCCATCCATCCAACTGTTTGTCTGTCTCTAAGCAAGTGGGCTATGATGATACACAAACCTTTATCCATCTTGCTGGAAAAACTTACGTGCTGTGTTGAGATATATTCTTTCCGTATGGTCCCAGGAGAGGATTTTTCTCTGTCACTCATGATAGTGGTATCATTACATTACTGTTTCCCTCCTCTGGCATTTATGCTATGGGCATGTGCCATGCTGGTGTTCATCCTTAGAGTTAGTGCTGCTCTCAGTGAACAGTATGGCACTGTCTTCCCTGATTCCAGTATGGCTACCTGGCCAGCCCCTTCCATTGAGCTCCCTGGGAAGCTGGCTTTTTAATTACTGGTCGTTAAGCTTTAGCCAGTCTTTGTCAAGGGCACTCTGGAACCTCTGCTGCCCTCTGCTCCACAGAGGAAGCTTGCCTCTGTTACTTTCCTTTCTGGAGCCAGTGTATTGAGGCACACTGTATGTGAATTCCCATGGGAGTTGTTCAGCTAAGAACAAACTAGTGAACTCACAGTGCCTTCCTGAGTAACTTTAAAGAGTCACAGAAGATTCTTGGATAGATACATATGTGTGCCCATGATGAGAGACTGACCTATGGTGGGACCTGCCCTTGGAGTTGGTTTCATGGTAATAAGGACATATTGTGCAATAAAATAATACACTTGTTTCTGTCCTGTTTGTCACCTGAGTCCACTATGAGATGAGCTCTGATGTATAGCTCCAGCTGATAGCAGTTCATTGGATGAGTGTGGGAAATTTAGGAATGAAACTGGAAATTTTGGTGAAGGACAGTCCCTTACTTGGCAGCAGGACAGGCGCTTCAGCATAGTGTATTGCTTTGCCTTCTATGCATCTGATAAAGTAGGCAGAGCATCAGGGTATGCTTCCCAGAAGCTGACACTGGGGAATTCTGCCCTCACAAAGAAAAGTCGGAGGAGCAAGCAGTGGATGCAGTAGGCCCAAACCCAAGCAATGTGCTTCATGGCTTTCGGTTCCTTGGAAGGGATGTGCTCATGACTCGGTACAGAAGGGAGAGAGCTGGGTGGGAAAGTTACATGTGGACAACTCAAATAATGAGCAGGCATGAGGTAGAGGTGGTACAGTTGGGGGAGGATTGCAGAGTCCAGCCAGTGAGGGTGACTAGAATCTTAAAGTGTATTATTTTATTTGCCAAGGTTTGAAGAGTGGTTCTGTGCTATGTTGCATCTTTGATATATATATATTTTTTATGTCTATGTCAGTGTTTTCTAGGTAAGCAAGAGGAGGGCACACATAAGGGGTGGTACAGGAGCATCAGGGAGGTGCAGTAGGCAGTTGGAGTTCAGTTGATGTTGAGCCGTAGGCATATCTGTACACGTGTTGTGTGAGTGTGTGTCTAGTGTGTCTCTTTAAGAAGGCTGCCAAGCCTTGTGATACATGCTTTTAATCCTCGCCCAGGAAGCTGAGGCAAGCTAAGTAGGTGGATCTCTGTGAGTTTGAGGCCACCCAGTCCACACAGTGAGTTCCAGGCTAGCAGGAGCTATATAGCCAGAACTTGTCTCAAAAGAGAAGAAAGCCAGTTAGATAAGGCAAAATATTGGTGGCTTGTGAGCAATTACAGTTACAGATAAAAAGATTTTTTTCTAATGCTGAGGGGATATGGAGTATACTCTGAAATGGGGCTGCCTGCTTTCTTTCCTTCTTCCCTCCCTCTCCTTCCCTTTCTTCCTTCCTCTTGAATTCTTTTATAGAAAAGTGAGAGCCCTTTGCATGTAGTATTTATTAGAGATGAACTTGTTAGGTTCGTCTCCATGTTCTGGGTAGACCCTGGAGAAAAGCCTCTTGGGAGCCTTCTGAGGAGTGCTAAGGCTCCAGCAGGGTATGCCTTCTCCAGCCCTCTGCTGCTCCTCGTTCCTAGCTTTCAAAGTGTACAGTTTTGTGGCAGTGCCCTGTGATGGAGCAAATTAGTATGCATGAGTTGGTTCAACATTTCCATGTTTATCTGCCCATCCATTCATTCATCAAATAAGGAACCCTTCCCTGACGGCCCTACATGTTCTCTCCTCTCCTCATATAGAGTAGGCTTGTATCACATGCCTGGATCAGTTATCCACAAACACAGAATGATTTGCTTAGGCAAAACCAGGACTGGCTTTGCAGTCAGGATCAGGTTGGGTTTTGTCAGGTAAGAAAGAGGGAATGACTGTCAGATAAGCAACTTGGAGCATCTGCTTCAACATGTTAATTTTTAAATAGTTTTTCTGGCTATGGAATGCATTTTCTAAATTTGGCCTTATTTAGTATGGTGATTATTTTAATTGAGTTCTAGTCAATTAATTATACCATACTTTTTTTTCTGTAGGTTTTGACTTGTTTTGCAGCATGTCTCCATGTGCTGTTATACACAGCACAGAAAAAGAATTTAGGAAAATCATCATAATAAATACAAACAATTATAGTAGCTTAAAGATATGAGGGACAGGAATATCAGACAAGCAGACTGTAGAGATGCTTAGCTGAGCTTCACACTGAACTGGAGCTTCGTGGCAGTAGAGATTAAAAAGCTGGTGTGGTAAATACTGTAAGTTCTACTTTTATTGAAGACATATCAGCCTCTCAAGAGAAGCAAGGGGCTGGAGAGATAGCTCAGCAATTAAAAGCACTGGTTGTTCCAGAGGACCCAAGTTTAATTCCCAGCACCCACATGGCAGGTCACAGCCCTCTTTAACTCCAGCTGTAGGGGATTTAACACCCTCTTCCAGCCTCCAAGGGCAATGCATGCATGCGGTGCACAGACATGAATACAGACAAAAGACATACACATGAAATAAAAAAAAAAGAACCCTATTTTTTTAAGTAAGAAAGAAAGAAAGAAAGAAAGAAAGAAAGAAAGAAAGAAAGAAAGGAAGGATTCCTTTAGCTTGTGTTGACTGTATGTTGTATGAGAACCTTAATCTGGGAAGCAGTAAATGCAACATTGAATAATGTTGTCCCCCTAGCAAATAAAAAACCAGAATGTCTCTCTTTTGTAGAATTTTCATTGAAAATTCAAGATATGATATCAAAATGTACCTCAGCAAATTTCATATTCTGGAACTTGGAAACAACAGGAAATCTGAATGCTTAACCTTGGTGCTCTGCTGGTGGAGGGCCATGGACTAGGCCCACTTACTCTTCACGCCTGCTTCGTGTCTGTCACACAGTTCTCACTAGAACTAGAGAATAGATGTATCTGCACAGGTGCATTGATTTCTTTTTTTATTAGATATTTTCTTAATTTACATTTCAAATGCATGAGAATGTATCTGAAGTGATGATTTGAAGCGATGATTTGAAGAGATGTTCCATCGCTCACCATGCTTCTTGCCAGCTTACTGATGTAGTTTAGGAATCGACCTGGTAAGGTTGACATCTGTAGGAATTAAGGCCTCTATTTGAAACACTCACAGAGGAGAGTTCTATTTTTGTAAATAGGATAATTGGGTGGAAAACTGTGCTAATGTCTATCTTTAACCACTCCTGGGATGAAGTCTAACTGCTAAAGTCATGGAGCCATAACTAAGATGCCTCACTGTCATCTCTATACAGGCCAGGGATTTAAAGGAGTACAGAAGTCAAAAGCCAGACGGTTGGGTTGAGCAGAGGGTGAGCAGGGATGGGAACAAACAGGAAGCCAAAGGCAGCTGAGCCAGGGGATAGCAGTGCTTCAAGCTGATGTCAATCTTACTCGAAAGAGGCATGGAAGAGGGTTTCAGCAAATGTCAGAGGAGACAGTGATTGTGGTTAAGTACTGACTTAATCTAAATGATTCTGATGATGTTCTGCCCTTGTAAGGGTGTGGGGGGTGACCAGTGCCAGCACAGTGTGAACTGTGTAATGCAGCATAAACAAAGGAGGGAGGGAGGGGTGGGGCCACTGCGAAGAGGCATCTCTAGCCTTGCTGCTGTGCCTAGGCACCATTCCTTTGCTGATCTCCTTTGAGAATGTCAGGAAATGGCTAGGATTTGGCTTTGTATTCAGAGACTTGGTATTAGGCTCTCAGCCTATTTCCTCATTCAAAACATTGGACAATATGATGTTTGTCCAACATCTTTCTTCCTATAAGTGTGAAAGAGGATTGAAACTAGTCTTTCTACTACTAACTCTCACTGGTCTTCCCTGTTACCTGCCACCACCATTCTCTTATCCCTTGTGACTCAGTGAGTGTGCCATGCACTAGAGCAGCTCTGACAGAGAAGATACACAAGAGCCATCAGAGAAGATATGAAAGACATCAAGAAGAGCAAGCCTTTCTTAGCTCTTTTCAGTTGATTCAGACAGTTCATTCAGCAGGATTGTCAGTGTCCCTGTAGCAGAGGAAAACTAAACCATCCCAGTTCTTTCCTCGTGTCCTCATTGGAAGCTCACGGCATAAATACCACTTGGTGCTCACTGTACTAGTGGCGAGTTTCTATCTTTATGACCTTGTTGGCTGAGCTCAGGCAAGCGCTTACACACTTACACGAGCACTGTGACAAATGCCTCCCTGTGCCTCGGGGAAGATGGCGCCCACTTGTGTTTCATTTACCTGCTTAGAGACTATCCCTGTCCCATGAGGGGGCTCCAGGAGGCAAATGTAGAGGGACACACCAGCACTGTGACTGTTGATAGGGATGGTTTTTCTTTCACTTTTGTCCAAGTCCAAGTTTTGGTTTGGTTTTTGGATCTTGTTAAAGCTACTGTAATAGGCTTGAGTTTGCTTGATGTATAATGGAAATAGCCTTCTGTGGCATAAGCTTCTGCCTGGGGTCACCACCTGCTCCTGCAAAGCTGAGTAGCCAATAATTTCGTACAGTTCTTTTCATATTAATAGAATAATGGAAGGCAGATGGTATGCCAGGAGGATTGCTTTTTCTTTTAGGCTTTGAGGGCCTATTATGGGGCAAATTGCACCCCATCCTCCAGTTCATATGCTAAAGTCCTGACTCCCTGCACTTGAGATTGTGACCTTATTTGGAAATATGGTTGTTGCAGATGCAATTATGTTAAGATGAGGTCACACTGAAGCAGGGTAGGCCCCTAATCCAATATGACTGGTGTCCTCATAAAGGGAGAAATTTGGGCACACACACACCCACAGGGAAAATGTTACACAAACATGAAGGCAAAGATTGGGGTAATAAATCTATTCACCAATGAGCACCAAATATTGTCAGCAGCCACCAGACAGTGGGAGAGAGGCCTAGCTCAGTTCCCCCCGACAGCCTCAGAAGGAACAAACCTGCCAGCACCTTGATCTTGAACTTTTAGCCTCCACATCTGTGAGGCAGTAAACATGTTGCTTAAGCCACCCAGTTCTTAGTACTGTTTGCTGCAGTCTTTGCAGACTAATACCAGATCCCTGGAGAAATAGTAATTTGTAAACTCCAGAAGAGGAAAGAGAGCCCCTGATGTGCCCTAATTAAAGCTTCCCCTGCAGCATGGGAGTCTGGATATAAGGCTGAGGGTTCAGGAAGGAGAAAGGAGTAACTCAAACTAACAGAACAACTTCTAAAACATACCAGTGCTTGTTATGTGAGGATGTGGCTTTGAGGTGACCTTTTACCTCATTGTAGAAATTAGTATTGTTTGTTAGAGATGGAAATACATTTTGTTCAAGACCACAAGGGACAGAGGGTTTTAAGTGAATAAATGAATGAATTTTTAAAGCATAGGCAGGCTTTGTAGCTTTGATTGGCTTTGAACTTGAGATCTCTCCTCCCTGCCTCAGCCTCTAGGATTACAGATGTTTGCTACCAGACCTGGCTAGTTTTCTTTTGTTTTTAAATTGGCTACCTATAGTTTAAATGCTACCATCTGGAATACTAACTAATCTAAAAGAGCTTTCTGCAGGGATAGAAGTCTGGTTTCTATATTTTCGCATACTTACCATTAGAGTGCTTAGAATAATGTGGCTGCTGAAGCCAAGGGACGTTTGTGTTTTATTTAACTTAAGAATAGCCACTGATGGCTAATGGCTACTATCTTAGGTGTTGCAGATCTAGAACATAAGAATGGCATTGGCATAAGGCCAAGGAGAACTCCCAGGGTGCCTGACTCCTTTATGGGGCTCCTGGGAAGGTCACCTAGGCTTAGCCATGCCTGGCATGTGTATGGAATTGCCCTCAGGTGCAGGAGATGGTGGGAGGGAAAAGAAACAACACAAGCAAATTTTCTCAGTGTTTTACTAAAACAATGCTCAGCAGGGCTTTGCTATTCCTTCTCCAGGCCCGAGTTGTCTCATGCAGCTTAGTGCTTCATAGAAATATGAAATAAAGTGGCAGACAGGAGAAGTGAGGCAGCAAGTGTGTGGTGTGGGGTTCTTTTCAGGTTTTGTGTGCCAGCCCCTGTTGGGCTCCAACTCTGGTGCCAGGGTTAGAAAGGTGGGGTCTTTAGCTAGACCACTTTTCAGGAAGTAGAAAGGGTCCCGTGGTGTCTCAGCTGTTAGATTTGCTGAGCTGGAGCTGAGCTGAAGCTCAGCCCTGGCTAGGTCTGCCTTTCTCTTTGCTGTGTACCTCCACCCCCTCCCCATCCCCACCCATACATAATCTCAAGAAGCTGCTGCATCAACTGCATGTGGGATATTTCAGAATCTAAAATGGAACCCCAACTGGGTATCATTAGATGCAGTTTCACACTGAAAAAGGAGTCCTTGTGACTGTTCTGGCCATCCTGGACAAATGACTGTTGTCATTGTATCACTACTGGCTTTGGCTCAGTGCCCAGTATAATTTAAAAATTGCTTCTTTTTCAAGCTCTACATAGTTATCATTTCTGATTCATAGAGAAACAAATAGCTTCTCAAGTCTTATATTTTCTCTGAACCCTGAGACCAGCCAGAGTGTCATGTGGAAATGCTGTGTTTTAGAGAGGAACCTGCTCTCCTTTGGCTCCATCCCTCTCTGGCAGACTAGACTCTAGGCAGCAGAGGAGGTGGCTTGGAAGGAGATGATGTTCAGCCAGAATCACTGTGTCTTGGATAGGGCAGAAAGAAATTTTAGTTCTAGAAGAAGTTTGGAAAGGAGAAGAAGGTGAAGAAAAGCTGTTTTCAACTTGAGCAGCTTTGGTCCTGGGCACCCATGCTAGAATAGTGACTGATAGATAGTAGCCAGTACTTATCGGGTTACTGCTTGCAGTGTGCCAGGGGCGCTTCAAGCACTCCATTCTGCTATATTTACATCACTCCACGTAAGTACATGCTCTGTCTTCTCCAAGAACTTATCAACTCACTGCAGACAGGATTAAACAAGGTAACAAAAGGCATGAAGTGAGTACAATTAGAGAGGCACAGAGAGAAAGCACTGAGGTCCCAAATATCCAGGAGAATGACCTGCTTTGTGTTTGTAGAATGGCTTTGGTTTGAACAGTGGAGCCTGAATTTGCCTCAAATGGTCATAGGACAGTGGGTATGCAACCCGTCATGAATGGACCAAGTCATCACTTAGAGGTTTTCTCACTTGAATGTAGTTATTTGACTAGAGTAGCCATCACAGATGGAGTGTTCAAAGGGACCACACAAAAATAATTAATAATTTGCAGGTGCAGTTGACAGCCCTGGTGTCTCCATGTGCCTTTCTGTCCTAGCAGGATGCACACAGAGGGAGGCCCCCAACCCCATCTGCCCTGTGCTCCCAGGCTTAATCTGTGCTTTAATAACTTTCTTGTCGCCTGTTTGCATGAGGTCATCCATCTCGTCTATGTTAAAATAGTTCTGGCTATGACTTGCAGGGCCATGTCTGATTGTTGGCAAGATTGGCTTCTGGGTAGAACGAATATTTATTAGGTCTACAGGGCTCTGCCTATAGTGAACAGGTACTGGAATAAGTAGGATCTAGGTGTCAAAGGGCCTCAGACTTATCTGGAAATTGAGATTGAAGGGAGCCAGATGAGAAAGGTAAGCCTGGGCAGCCAGCTTGGACCCTTGGAGAACCTAGGTAGTGATGGTAGAAAGGGAAAATGACAGGAAGGGCAGACTTGTGGAATGTGGGGACATAGTGCTTGATTTGGAACATTTGAGTGGTCTTCTAGTGGGTGCCTGGAGACAAGGATGGCCCATTTGAAGGCTGCAGAGGTCTGGTGATCAGGGAGCTTTGGCTCCCTTTAGTCCTTAACTAATTGCAGAGAGCAATAGAGCTGCTTTGGTGACACAAGAGGGTGGGTGTGCCTACCAATCTTCCCACTTTGGTAGGGCCAGTCACTTTCGTACTCTCTTATTCATCTGGAAAGTGGAGGAATTTGGCAAGGATGGCCTTTAATAGGACTTCTAACACTCACATTTTATATTGCTCAGTGACCCTTCATCTAGGGAGTGATCTTTTTTTCCCAGAGAGCCATTCCATAGTTGCTAGTTAGCTTATTATCTTGGCAAGAAGAAGCTTGGTAAGGTGAATGGAATGTGGCCTCAGGAGTTGGCAAAGCTAGCTTAAATCCACCCCATCTGTGTGTCCGTCTGTCCATAATGTGGCTTTATTGTGGCCCTTGACAATTATCTGTTCCTCTCTAATTCTCAAGTGTCCTCATGTGTAACATGGGGGATGACCTGACTTTGAGGGTCACTGGAGATAATATGTACCAGGCACTATAGCAATTTCTTCTTATCCACAGAGGATCCAGGATTTCAAGACCAATGGATGCCTGAAACTGCAGATAGCTCTCAATCTTATATATGATGATGCTTCTCCTACAGGCAAACCATGATAATGACAAGAGGTCACCAGTGATAAATGATAATAAAATAATTCTAACAATATGCTGTAATAAAGATATATGCATATAGTCTTTCTTTCTCTCAAAATATCACTGTCATATCTACAGTGTGAGATTATCTGATACTTCCCTGTTGAGTTTGCTGAGGAAATAGCTCTTTGATGTAGCATTAGGGGCAGTCATGTTGGCTACAGTAGTTGCCGTGTGACTGAAGAGCAGATATTATATACCATGTGAAATATTGATCAAAGAACTGGAACAGGACAGCTCAATTTTGTCATGTTTGAAATAATGTACAACTTAAGCCTGTAAATTGCTTCTTCCTGGAATTTTATGTTTAATATTTTCATATCTTGGCACAACATAGAGGGCTAAATTTATGGAAGCAGAACAGTGGACTGGGAGGGCTGCTGTTGTAGCCTATCTTATAAAACAGTCTTGTTTTTTAAAGTTTTATTTATTTACTTATTTTATGTATATGAGTATACTGTAACTGTCTTCAGACACACCTGAAGAGAACATCAGATCCTATTACAGATGGTTGTGAGCCACCATGTGGTTACTGGGAACTCAACTCAGGACCCCTGGAATAGCAGTCATGGAACCATCTTTCCAGCTCTTAAAACAGTTTTCTTGAGATATAATTTAGTACACCACAAACATATTCGTTATTAGACTATTCACATAGGTGTACTTAATTAGTGTCTAATTCTTGAACATTTTCATCCTCATCCCCTGAAGAAACCTCATCTCTGTGTTACTTCCCGTTAACTTCTTTGTGGATTTGTTTGTCCTGAACTTTTCATGTAAATGGAAGTGTAGCCTTCTGTGCCTGGCTTATTTTCCTTTGTACAATATTGCCACTTTCCCCACATTATAGTATATATCAGTGCTTTCTTGCAAATAATACTCTGTGCCTTAGGAGTTTGCTATTTTGTTTGTCTACAAATAGATGAGTTGTTTCTACTTCTTTAAATGTTTGTGTTCAAATTTTTGTATGGACATATGTTTTTAAATTTCTTAGCATATCATTGTGTTTGGCTTATATTTACCTAATGACTAATGATGGTGTATATGTGTTTATTAGTCATTTGCAAGTCCTTCTGTAGAAATATATAGTATATTCTTTACTCATTAAAAAAAAATGGGTGCTTATCCTTTTGTTGTTGAGTTGTAGAGTTCTGTATATGCTGTGGACAGTGTGCCTGAGTTTGCAGCCAGCCCTCAGTCTGTGTTTGCCTCTCATCTCAGGTTTCTCAGAGAGGTCTATGAGCTTCTAGGTGCTCTCTAGGACTAATTTTCCTGATACTGACTGTTTTTTTTGTTTTTTTTTTAAAGATTTATTTACTTCATGTATGTGGGTACACTGTAGCTGTCCTCAGACACTCCAGAAGAGGGCGCCAGATCTCGTTACGGATGGTTGTGAGCCACCATGTGGATGCTGGGATTTGAACTTATCACCTTCAGAAGAGCAGTCGGGTGCTCTTACCCGCTGAGGCATCTCACCAGCCCGATACTGACTGTTCTTAAGCCTTCATCTTATATACTTTCATGGCTCTTCTTAGCTCCGAGCCTGAGCCACTCTGATCCTGCAGCAGGCTCTGGAATCCACAGCAGCAGGATAGCTGGAGTCTAGAGAGGATGATTGGCTGGACCCATTTAGGACTGCTACTATCTATCCCTCAGTTTCTATGTGGATGTACAGCTTTTTGTTGTTGTTGCCTGAGAGCCCTTCATCCTGTTTATTGAGAATAGGGATTATAAGGGGTTTTACATCTGGGGTGATGACTTTTTTCCACTGTGCCACTGCAGAGATGAGTAATGTGTTTTCCAGGAGTGATCTGGCAATTTTAAGTCACATAAAAAAACAGCTCAAGGAAAATCATGTGCCTATTTTATTGACAAGAGAGTTGTATGGGAAAGCTTCAAAGCTACTGACACTGAACACTATGTCCCAGTGTGTACTCTCTGCCTTGAACACCCTTGGTTTTAATCTCAACACCTTCTTTCTCCTCCCCATTTCTGGCAGGTACACATTCCCTTTTTGCCAGTATGATTGGCTCTCTCCATGTCCAGGATAAAAAGTCTTACATTCTCCTGGAAAGTTCTTGACCTCTATGGCTAGGACCTCTTCATGGCTGCAAAGAGAAGGGGCCTGTGGTGATGCAAAGGGTCTGGTGGGCCCTCTTGTTCCTGAGAGCTATCCCTGTCACTTTGAGAAGGTATAAAGTTGTGAAGGCACAGTCCCGATCTAAATACTTGGCCTTTCCTTAGACATGGACTTGGTGGGTTATGGACGGATGTATTGACTCCTCCCAAGTTAGTCAAGTAGTCCTTGGTGCCTGGGAGATGTGTCTTAGAGGACAAAGTGTGTCTTGGAGGACGAGGCTATCCCAGATGCCTATGGTTGTTCATATTTTTACATATTTGTAGCTGTCTTCAGACACACCAGAAGAGGGCATCAGATTCCATTACAGATGGTTGTGAGCCACCATGTGGTTGCTGGGAATTGAACTCAGAATGTCTGGAAGAGCAATCAGTGCTCTTAACCACTGAGCCATCTCTTCAGCTCAGTTGTTCCTACTTTTAAAGTGAGAAAATACCTTTGTATGCATGAGGCCATTATAGGAATAGCTGTTCACAGACTACCCTGGCATCTCCGAACATCTTGACCTGCCTGTACCTTACTGAAATCTTAGAAAAACCTCCAGAAGGTTGCTGACTAATTAGGATGCTAAGGTGTAAAATTATTGTGTTGTCATTAAAAGATACCTTAGAATAACCAATCCATTATTTTCCAGTCTTTTCTCCTGATAAAAAAATATTAAATACTCGGTGTGGTTTAAAAAGTTTCTCTTTGATAAACAAATTTGCGCTATAGAGTATATTGCTCATCCTCTTGGTGATTCACAGTGAGCTCTATGAAGTTCTGCAGTAAAGACAATAGCTTAGTATTATTTTAACCTGTCATTTCAGAAACTATTTGACCCTACTTCCTTACCCCCATAAGTATTAACACCCAACAGGACACTAAGCACATTTTAGAAACCATCTTTCTTTTATAGCCAAGGAAACCTATGTTTGT
>LR756426.1:129856-190361 GCA_902729485.2 Mus minutoides | reverse complement strand
TAGCTGGATTTCTTAAAAAATATTCTCATTTGTATTGTTAATAAGAAACACAGGCGTTAGAGTCAGACTGGGAAACATTTGAAGTCTGTCCCTGTCCTTTGGCCAGCTTATGACCTTGGGTAGCTGGGCCTGCTTGGTATCCCTGAGTCTGTTCCCTCTGCAGAGAGACTGATGACAATGACAAACTCACAGGGGTGCTGTGATGATTAGGTGAGAGTTTCTATAAAGAGCATAACTGCATTTTTTTGTTTCCTCTTACTTTTTGTCATCACATCAGTGACCTGGGACTTTAAAGGCTGAGCATATTCCAGATGCTAAAAGCTAATAACAGTAATTGTAGTGGGTATGTATTGAGTGGCAACTGGAAGAATAAATGCACACAAGACAGCATGACTGCCTGTGTAGAACTGTACTAAACTGCCAGCTACTCATGGGATGGAAGTAACATAGAAGGGAGGACAGGTCAGAGCAGGTTAGCTGGGGCCAGGTGAACAGCTGTGTATGGTGGGACAGATGCCAGCTCACAAGCCACCTGCCTTTCTCTCTTTACCACCACAGGTTAAAATGTGCCTGAGATACCAGCATGCCTTTGGAATACAATTTAAAAGCAAAATAATGTCAGGCCTGCCAATAAAGTCTGTCCTGAGGAGAGTGGGTTGAAGGACAAATGGAGCATTTCAGAAGAACAGGGGCATGAAGGCCCAGGAATTGGGGGAGGGGGGCAGATATAGTGGCTGTGCTGGAGCTGAGTGTTTCTTGGGTAGATACATGAAAGGCATTCACTGATGCATAGCTCCTTGTTCTCTCTCCTGTGGAAGGATGTCTTCCTTACCTCATCAACCTGACCTAACCCAGCCTCAAAGCTAGCTTCTTTGCCTAGCTCTGGAATTTGTAATTCTGCCTAAAAAGGACAAGAATGAAGCCTTGGCATTTGGTTCCTGCCAGCTCTGAGAGGACCCATGCCCAGCACTGAATCATCAATTGTACGGGTGGTGGACTTGATCTCTCCCCTAGTTGCCAGACCATATGGGTACAGTTTCTTTATTCACTCTGGAATATACCAGGACTAACAGACTTTAAGCCCTAATGCACCAGTCTTCCTAATACATCCTTGGGTTACTGTTCTCTGCTTTCGCCTGCCCCTTACCTCTTCCATCTTTCTCCTAGTTTCTCAGTAGGCACTTTAAAGAGTATGCCCTAGAGCAACAGTAAATAACTCTCCTGAGTTCCTTGACAGTGGCCCGAGATGGGACAGTGAGAGCATGTCAGTTTGCATCCCACGGCAGCTGCTTCTTGCACAGAGTGCCTCTTCATCTGGTGGCCTGGTGCACATTGTGCCAGCCTTGACTGCCATGCCAGGTGCTGGCATGCTCTTGGGAGGATGCAGGCCAGCCGTGCTGCTGACACCAATTGCCTCCCTCGCAGCTTTCCTTGCTTATTTGCCTTGAATTGATCAGAGCCCGAATCCTGCTCTGAATGTAGCCTATATTTCTACCGATGACAGGAGGGCAGCTGTTTCTATAGAATGGCTTTCAGTGTGTCTTGCCTGGAACCATGTATGTTGGGACTTTTGGGGGAGTTCAGAAGGCTAATTTAGAAAATGGGTAATGATTCATTAAAAGTCTAAACATGAAGTCCTCTCATGACCCAGCAACCCCACTCTACAGATAAACCCAAGAGCAATGGAAACATTTGCTCAAGTTTCTTGCAGCATTGTGTGTTACAGCCAGAAAGCACAAGCAACCCAGATGTCCATCACTGAGGAGTGGAGAAACAAACTGTACCTTATCTGTTAACTGGTCTCTGTGCCAGTGAAGGAGAATGAAATGTGGACACGGACATGGAGAAACCTTGAGAGACTTGTACAAAGTGAAGGAAGAACACAAAGCCCACAGGCTGTATGATTCCACTTATGCTGAGTGTCTAGAATAGGCAAGTCCATAGAGACTGGACGGGGATCCGTGCTTGCCAGGGCCTGCGGGAAGGGGAGATGGAACAGATGACTGTGGGATTTCTGTTCAGAGTGATGAAAATGTTTTAGAATTAGTGTTGAATATCACATGGCTCTATTTGAAATCACTGAACTGTACATTTTAAGAGGACAAGCTTTGTGACGTGCAAATAAAACGTCAAGAAGATGTACTATTTTTAAAAACCACCCTAAACATGCAGCAAACTCTTCAGAGACACAGGCCTTAGCAAAAAAAGAGGTGAGGTAGTGTGCCCTAGAAGCAGCAGGCATTGATGTTGTCCCTGAAGAGAGGAGCCAGGTGGAAGAGCAGCACAGGGAGGGAATAGATAGAATGGGGTGGGGAGGGTGGGACATGGACAGTTCCCAAGGACTCAGACTACAGTGGCTAATGAGTAACGTCCATCCATAGACAGTTAATGATTTTCATTTGGAAATAATTTCAAATTTAAAAACTGAAAAAAATCACAAGACCCTGGACTGTCACCTGGGCATTGTCATCTGACCTTTGGTTGGCAGCTTCCTTTCCTGCAGTGTAGGGAGAGATGCATTCCCAGCAGGTTTACACTGTGGTTTGGCTAATGACAAGAAAGTAATCCCCGCTGGATGACTTTCTCCTGGAGCTCACTGGTGACTCAGGAGGTCTGAGGCTTTGAGGAGGCTGCTGCTGCTGGCCATTGCCTGGCAAGTTTTCTACTCCCCACGCTTCTGGATTTTTGTGGAGTAAAAGCTGGGAAGTAAGACATCAATATGTGTATTCTTTACTCTTTTCTGTATTTCTATTTAGAATGTATTCTCATACTTATTCCCACCTTTTGTTTTGATTTAGCAATTTTTTAGAAAAGAAACTATTTAGCAAGGTAAGGCTCACTGAAGAGATCAACCAGACTACTGTATGAACCATATCATTTGAGCTAGGACAGAAAGGAGGAATGGGTTTCCTTAGGGAAGGTGGGAAGGAGGCCTATAGCTTCATTTGTACCTAGGTAAAACAGAATGCAAATGCTTGGCTAGCAGGCCCAGGACCACAAGAGCTGGCCTGTGAGAGCCACACAGGCACAGTACAAGACTGCCTTGACATTTCAGTTTGTCTTGGGGGATCCAAGTGTGTTTGTTTGCTGCAGGTGAAGTACCACAAACATCTTCAGTATCCACCATTAGATGGGACATACAAACTTGGATCATTTTCTTTATATTTTAGGGGAAACAGAAGCACCCTGGTTGGCACATTTTTTTTTCCCAATTCACCCTGTAGGGCTAGAATTGTGTTTCCTTTCAGTATTGTGGCTTTCCTTAAATTTCACCCCTACTAAGGACTTGGATTTTATTTTCTTTTGTAGTGTCTCCCAGTTTTGACTGAGAACATGGTCATTGTAACTCAGGGGACCAGGCTGAGAGCTGATTTAGTTTCCAGTCAGCTTTGGCCTTAGAGAATGAGGGCAGGCTGGATAGAAGCTTGGCCAGAAGTGTGTGTCCTCTGCGTTCTGCTGCCTGTGGTCCCTCGGGGATGTACTTTACCTAACTGGACACGACTGTGCCTCATCTCTTTGTGGTGACAGAGTAGAGTGCCTTTGTTCAGCCTGGCACTTGAACTGCAGGGCATGCCCTTCCCTCTTCTTGCAGCTGTTTGCCTGAAGTGGCCATCTGAGCCTGGGTTTTTTCCAGTCTGCTCTCTTCTGCCATCAGTCTCAAGACATTAGATAGGTCCTCAGTCTCCTGTCTTTGGCTAGGCTTTACTTTGTAGCAGTGAATAGTTAATTTACATTGATCTTCAGGGCAGGTCACACGCACTTCTAGCCACCCGCCAGAGCTCTCTGGATTCCTGAATGAAAGACATACAGGCACACACACATACACACACACACCGTTATTTTTAATATGCCTTACTAGCTCAATGGCTGGGGACTTCCTGAACCTCTCCGTGGCTACACACTCCTCTCTGGTATTCCTCAGTTAACATTTTCCAAGTCTATATTTTACTTCTGCTGCCCTGCTTCCTTCTGGGCATCCCTCCCATGGGACTGTTTTCCCTTAGTGCCTAGATTTCAGCTGTCTCACCCTCCTCTCCTTCACATGGCAGAATCCTTCTTCCTCCCCTCTTCTTTTTTTGCCCAGGAATCCTAAAAGTCCTATCTATCTCTTTAACCCTGCCCAGCCATTGGCCATTGGCAACTTTATTTCCCAATCAGTGCCAACTGGGGGTAGGCTTCCTTTAGCCTACATGCAGGACATTGTAAACAGGTTTTTTGGGGTAACACAATTAGCATGAGAACACAAGCCACTATATTACTCTTCCGCTGGCATTATTCTTTTTAAGATATGTGTGTAGGTGTTTTGCCTACATGTATGTCTATGCATGCCTACTGCCTGTAGAAGCCATGGGAAGGCCTGAGAACCTCCTTGGAACTGCTGCTTATGAGCTCTCATATGGGTGCTGGGAGTCAACCCAGGTCCTCGGAAAGCAACCAGTGCTCCTAACAACTGAGCTGTCTCCAGCCCTCCTGGCACCATCTTCATACAGGCTCCTGTTACCTCACACATAGACACTGCCACAGTGGGCTTCATGGCCTACCACAGATAGCATCACAGCATCAGTCTTTGGCTATACATATCCATTTCCCATTCAGAAGCCCCACTCCCTTCTCTACCATATCCATTATGCCTCCAGGACAGAATCAAAACCAGGTGCTGGAGACCTCACACTCAGACACCAGCCTGTCTCTCCAAATCCATCTGTTGCTGTCCTGATGAGCTCAGCAATGTTCAGCATTTGCATCTTCCCCTATAAGGGTTTCTTGTAGATGATTTGGTCCTGCTTCATCTCATCTTGATTTTGATGGTTTGGTGTATCTGCAAACCATCCCGGTCCTGTGAGAGGTAGATATCTCATAAATCTTAAATAAAAATCGATCCCCTCCCCCGAAGGTGAGGTCGCCAGCCCTGATATTTGGGCCCCTTTCTCCTATATAAAGATGATATGCACCAGTGGGAGTGCCTCCTATATAAAGATGATATCCACCAGTGGGAGTGCCTCCTATATAAAGATGATATCCACCACTGGGAGTGCCTTGTCTCTGACTCAGTGACATTTGATTGGTGAGGATTATAGCTGCTTTCTCTGGTCAGTTATCTTTTCTGGTCTTACTCCACAGCATGTTGGCTTTTAAAAAACAAGCAGTACTTTTGTACCATTTTGCTTGTACATATACATATTCAGCAGATAGTTTTGGCTATTCACCATGGCCTATAGAATCCTTAGTTTAGCAGATTTGAAAATCTGACTTTAAAAATTCTAGGATTATTTGATTCTGAAAGTCTGGTACAAGCTAGTTCATCTTCAGAGTGGCTGGCTAGTTGTTTACTCTGGATTGTTTGAATGAAGCCTAGCAGCCAGTCAGGAGAATCTCATCTTCATGGTTCAAGGCCTTATCTGGGTTCTCAAGAGAACAGAGGTGCTTGTTAAGCACAGAGTTAACCAAAAAGCATATAGATGTCAAGCAGAATGTCTGCTGTAGAGGAGATGTTTGTCTTTAAAGAATCTGAGTAAAACTCCAAACCCAACACCTTTAGCTTATCAGTGGGAAATCACAGACTCTCATTCCTAGACATCACCATGACCACTGTCAACTATCCTTGTAAGGCCTTTATTTTGGAATGTTTCATATATTGGGATTGCAAATGTATGGATATTATCATTAATTACACTTTAGGTTGGTAATTTTGGAGTCACAAATCAGATATCTTGTTAAATCTTGAATTTGTACATTTTTAAGGTTTCCTTCTCTTAAGATCTGTTGGTCTCCTAGGCTGGCCTCAAACTCCAGATCCTCCTGCTTCTGCCTCCTTCAGCAAATCCTACTGGCCTGGGCCACCAGAACAGTGGATGTTCACAGCCATCCATTGGATGGGGCACAGGGTCCCAATGAAGGAGCTAGAGAAAGTACCCAAGGAGCTGAAAGGGTTTGCAGCCCCATAGGAGGAACAACAATATGAACTAACCAGTACCTCCAGAACTCCCTGAGACTAAACTACCAACCAAAGAGAGCACATGGTGGGACTCCTGCTCTAGCTGCATATGTAGCAGAGGATGGCCTAGTGGTCATCAATGGGAAGAGAGTCCCTTGGTCCTGTGAAGGCTCTATGCTCCAGTGTGGGGGAATGCCAGGGCCAGGAAGTGGGATTGGGTGGGTTGGTGAGCAGGGGGAGGAGGGAGAGGATAGGGGTTTTTGGAAGGGAAACCAAGAAAGGAAATAACATTTGAAATGTAAATAAAGAAAATATTTAATTTAAAAAATCTGTAGGTCTCTACGATATAATACTTCCACTAGGGCAGTGGAAAATACCTATGCCTCAAAATCCTGTATATAAAATTCTGTATAATTTTGGAGTCCAGGGCAGTATTTGTTCAGTTGTTAATGAATCATTGGTACTCTGGGTGTGTAAGCAATGTTATTTTTAAACCCATTGCTTACTTCAGTGATAAAGAGGGTACAGAATGTGCCTTGCTGGGCTTGAGAGCATACCATGAGTAATATCCATTACTACTATGATGTCAGAACTTGAATATTCTTTACCCAAAAGATAACCATTGCATCATGGAGCTGAGGAATCCCACTGGAGCAGAGTGAGAAAGGCCCATTCTTCTCATAAGAAACACCAACACATGATAAAAACAGATATTCCCCTGCAGGAACCCAGACCTGTGATCAGTAGTGCCCAGGCCCTGTTTGAAAGGCAGGTTCTCATTTTAGTAACCAGGAAGTGACTTGCCTCTAAGTTTCCAGGAGGTTTTTTTTTTTTTTAATTCTATACCTTTTGCTTATTCAGAAAAACATCTAGGTGGTAATTGCTGTGTGCATACTTGAAGTCACTAACACTTATGATGGCCAGTGCCATGATGGCCAGTGCCATCTTATTATTTATACCTTCATCTCTCTGAAACATTCTCACATTAAAATAAGGAAGGAAAGGGTTAAACTACTTGGAACTTGTAAGTCATCCTCACGAGTGTGAGGTCTGATTTTGATGGCTAAGCACCTTGTGCATCAAGACAAAACCACATTCAGCCACAATGGCACCATTAAGGAAAACTAGAGTGCGCCTTAGATGGTTCTGATGCACACAGCTACAGATTGCTCACACGCACGCTCCATTGGCCACTGAGGACATGGCTTCCTTCCTCAGCCCTGCTCCAGTCCCCTGGCCAAGCAGCTTCTCCTCCTTGGATCAGGGCTGCTTGGAAAGAAGCAAGGGAAAGAAGACAAATTCTCACCCTGGCTTCAAAGTTCTGGCCCAGAAACAATACCTCTCTCACACCCTTTTTTAAAAAAACTGGTTTAAGGCCTCACTTGTGGGCAAACCTAACTTTTGTATTATATGACTTGAGTCTCTTGAGTTCTAGCAGGAACTTTGAGTGAAAGGCTCAAGAAAAGTTACTAAGATTCAGTAAAAACCAACCAAAACGTTTATAATTTTCTAAGACTTTATTTATTTATAATTTTATTATAACTTTATTTATTTATAATTTTTGTGCTTTCAGTAGGCATTTTAGTAACATGGAATATGAAGATACATAAAAATAAATGCTTCACTTTCATAATTGTCCTAATACAAATCTCTTCCCATTTCATTTTTTTCTGCTCTCTTGTTCATTCATAAAATCCTGCATGCCACATCCCTCACCTTTGCCAGCGTGCTGAGTATTGTGAGTACCAGTTTTTAGTACAACCTATCCTCATGTATTAGGTAACCATGGTGGGCTGGCCAGCCTCACAATACTCGTTTCTCACTATACATCTTTTTAGGGTTCACTGTGTGCCAGAGTTAGAAACAGAAAACTTGTTTAATGCACACAAAGCCCTTGTGATTTACTGCTTTTATTCCCATTTTCTAGATGAAGGAATTGAGGTTAAGTGGACTGCTGGATACATAGGGGTAGAACTGCTTCTGGCATAGCTGTTAGCGACACAAAAATGATCTAAAACTAATCCTTGGAGCCCACAGCACAGTGACACTGGAGAGGGCCGATATTGTGAGGCTATACCATCTACCACCACAGTGTACCATCTGATATCTCAGCCATGGCCTGAGACACCAATGGCAGGAACCCATGTGAGAGCAAGCACTTCTGCCAGATGTAGGCTAAGTGGCTTAGAATTATGGAACTGTTGAGTAATAATATCAGGGGATATTATTATATGTTCAATAATATGTTCAATGACAGTGACTCACAGTATAATGTCCTTGTGAAAGACCACAGAACCCACTTTTAGAGTCCATGTGAGTGAGTGTGGACTGTTGGATGTATGGCAAAGAGATCCTAGCTGACTTCTATATCTGCACATGTATACAGACACACACACATTACCACACACTGCATTATTGTACTCGATAGTTTCCAAAGTGCATGGCAGTCTTTACTATCTGAGGGTGCTCCTGATTCAGGGATTCTTATTTTCTCTGTGTAGTTCTGGCTATCTTGGAACTCGCTTTGTAGACGAGGCTGACCTTGAACTCAGAGATGCTCCTGCCTTTACCTACTGAGTGCTGGGATTAAAGGCATAGGCTTTGCTCTTTTTTTCCCCTCCTTCCCTAACTTTCTCTGCCTCCTCTCCCTATTGCTCTTGCCTGCCCTTTCAGTCACAGTAGGTGACACTTCCTCTGCTTCCCTAAAGTGACCTGTAACTGAATTTAATCAGATGACAGTTGAAAGTAGGCAAGGGGAATGGCAAAGTTCTCCAGAGAATAAAGAAGGGAAGGTAGAGCTGCTGTAGCAAACAGGGTTGCCACACAGAGCAGCAAGAATAGCAGATTGTCATACCCTCAGATGGAAGGTGAATGAGCCCTGCCTCGAGAGACTACTCAGGGGAAGCAGGGCCTATCCATTTCCCATCATCAGCCTCACTGCGCCTAGGCAACACACTCCACAAAGTTCTCTGAGCAGCTGGCTGGCAGCATCTGAGAAAGTATTCAGAGGAACACACAAAGGTGAGGACAGAGGCAGCAGCTGGGTGTGGCGGTGACAGCATACCCTGTGTTCTGGTCCCCTTTCCTACCACAGCAAGAAGCTGAGGTTAGGAAAGGTGAAGTCTTGTTCCTGTCTGTGCTCTTAGCATCCCCAGTGATGACAAAGTGAAGTTTCATGGTGTTCTGAAGTCTGACCTCAGTCATGATGCATGAATGTATTTGCATCATGAATTAGTTGTTCAGTGTCCTGCCTGGAATGGGAGCAACAGTGTTGGAGGAAGGCTGTGGATACTTCTGCAGCTTTTCTGCCTAGAGGTGACAAATACAGGCTGTGAGGGCCATGAGGACAAGTTGCCATTTGGTTTAAGTGACAGCTAAAAATACTTTGTTATAGTTTGAGTGCAGACATGTTTTTCTCAGTGAAATACATCCTGAATTGTATTACAGAGTAGTATATTCGTTTCCTAGAGCTACTGTAACAAAATAACACAAACCAGGCGGCTGAGAACCACAGAAATGTAAGCTTCTGCAGTTCTGGAGCCACAGATGGGAAACAAAGGTGTCACCATGTAGAGCTCTTTTCTCTTCCTAGGGTCTTGTGGGCCCTGTAGTCTATGGTGTATCTTACTTTGCAACTGCATTCAGTTTCTGCCTGTGTCATTATGTGGACTTTTCTTTTCTTATAAAGGCACCAGTCAGGTTGGACTAGGACTCACCCTAATGACCTCATCTTAATTTGATTATACCTATAAAGACCCTGTTTCCAAATAAGGCCACATTATAGACAGCTGCTGGGAGCAGGGAGTTTAACACACCCTTTTGATGAACAGATAGTAATAGAAAAGAATTTACCATAGTGGAAGACACCAACATGGGAAGCTCTGCTTCTGAGTGTATCAGATTTTCTGGCTAAGCTTGAAAAAAACAATTTAGTAGTGGACTGAGCATGGAATAAGCAAACATTTGGGAATATCCAATTTTCTTCACACCAGCTTATGAGTCTCACTTTATAATTTATAAGGCATTTCTAAGGGATAGCATAATTCATGTGAGACTGACTGACCTTACCAGCCAACTACTCGGCCTCCTCAGTGACTGTTGTAAGTTCTGGGTTGCTGAGGTGGTCACTAAGGACAGAGCTGCTGGCACACAGAGGACAGTACACCTGCCAATGGCAGGGCTCAAGAGATCAGGGAGGAATCTTATGAGAAGATTTGTGACTCAGTACCTGAAGCTAGCCCACTGCAAGTGTGATCATTCTGATTTAGAACATTCTGGGGCCAAAGCCTTCTAGAGTTTGGGAGGTGGTACTTACATGGATTTTAACTGTAGCTGCTGTTTTTACAGTTTGTGGATGTTTGCTTCTTTTTGTTTAATTGATAGTTTATCTTTTTCAGAACTTTGCTTAGAAACAACATATAAAACTGGGGGAAAAAAACCTACTAGACTTTGGACAAAAAGCGCATTTTTTTTGAGAATTCAGAGGCTTATTACCATTAACAGCACAGTGAGCATGAGGAGGGACCCTCCCGACCCCAGCCTGCTCCACACACAGCTGCAGCATTGTCACAGCTGTCCATTAGAGGGTCTTCATGGAGGCTTCAGACCTGTCCCACATATTCAGATTTAGAACTTCTTGTTGATGTCTTTAACCTGCTACTTGCCTTGATACCCAAGTCACTGCAGTGGTTTCTTCACGTGCATAGATATAGCTCTCTATGGCCTCCTCCAGACACACAGTGACATACTCTGCAGAGCTCAGCTTAGTGTAAGCACTTTGCTCTTACTTGTTTCCATATGTGTGACTAAAATACACTTACAGGTTATTTAAGGCAGAATTCAGGGAAAGCACAAAATGAAACATCTTACCTCAAAGGATAAAAAGCAAAGGCTGTATTTTTATTTTATTTTATTTTATTTTAAATGTTATGCCATCTTGTCAACATTACATTTTAGTAAAGTGCTTCTGGCCTTCTTAAACTTATGGTTACTATATGTATTTTGTGCCCCCAAGTTCATATGTAGAATTCCTGACCCTTAGAACCTCAGAATATGACCTTGTTTAGAGAGAGAGCTTTACAGAGATTACTGACTTACTCTTTGTCAAAAATTAGCCCTTCCTGGTATTCAGAAGTAGCTTCCTTAGGGTGGACCATCAGTATGACAGAGGTCCTTATCAACGGGAGAAATCTAAACATATGTATATACAGGGAGGACAGGACACAAGGAAAAGATAGCTATGTAAAAGCCAATTGGGGAGGCTTGAAAGACCTCATTCCCTCCCTTCTTAGACCAAGCCTGACCATGCATTGATTGTGGTCCTCTGGCCTGTAGAACTGTGAGATGCTATTTTGTCACCAGCCAGCCACCAGCTGCAGTGCTTTGTTAAGGAGCTGTACCAGACGAATATGCCTATGTTAGCAGCCACCAGCTTTTTGTTAGTTGGACAGGCTTGGTGATCCATGCCTGTAATTCTAGAAAACTGAGGAAAGGGACTTTCGAGTGTTGGGTTATCCTGGGCCACACAGTGAGACCCAGTTTCAAGCAGCACATGCCAGTGTTTTTGCATTTGGTTTGTTTACAGTAAGTCTCCATCATTGCAACTCTAGTTTGAAAGGGGGTTTGGAGTTGTTTTTCACAAACTTGTTTTCCTTTTCTTGTTGCTGCATATTTATTGTAGAGACTGGGAAACGTGTATCTTCTCAGTAGTCATCCAGATTGGTCGTACTGCTGGGAATGTATCATTACTATTTTCAGTGTTTTTACACATGGTAGGAAAGTGCTGTCCCTCTGCTACCTTCCCAGGCCTTGCCAAGTTGAGAGCACTCAGACTGCTTGTGAACACTAACCTGTTCTAGACGGCAGGTCCTCATCCACTGCACATTAGGTGTATGCATGGTCAGTATAGGGGAGTCACAAAAAGTCACTAAAGAGAAGGTTGAGGGTAAGGTTAACAACTTTCAGAAAGAGAAGAGAAGAGAGTCTGAACACCAAGAAGGGCTGATTTTTTACAAATAGTGAACCAGTAAGCTGGTAAATGTCTGAGGAATTTTCAAATAGCAGGGGAAAAATGTTTTCTGAATTAAACACAACTTATGGTAAAATTTAAAGAAGCATAGCCTATGGCAGATAATACAAAAGGCTTGGAAAGTTCTTAAGAGAATTACATTTCTTGGAAAAGCAAGGGGCCTGTGTGGTGTGTCTGCTTCTCTTCCCTGGAGGGAACTCCTCCTTTCTCCTCTGACCTCTGGGAGAAAGGAGGGCTGCTGACACATTCCTGCCAGGCCCACCCACTCCTCCTGTTTCCATTCTCCTGGACCAATCCCCTAACTGTGTTTTTTCACTTTTTTGGCTTTCCCCATGACTCATGAGTCCTCCTCATAGTCTTTGACATCCTCTCTGTACCCTCCAAGGATGACTGTATATGGCGTCTGTTGGACTTTCAGGATTGCTTCTCCTGGGAAACAGTGTTACTCACATGAATTCCATTTTCATCAAGATTTCAGCATCTGCAGCTGCAACATCTTGTCCATTCTTCCACCTGACTTTTTCCTTGTTGTATGTAGCATAGCCTCTTCATTGTTGCTGACACCTAGCAGGAGCCTTTTCTGGTTCTCACAATCAGTAGTAACTCTCTAGAGTCTCAGGACAGAAGCCTTTCTTTGTAGTGTCTATTCCTTAGATATCTGTCCACATTCTGTCTTTCAGTATATTGGCCCTTTCCCATTGCCTTTGGTTTATCCATAAATAAGTTTAGGCCACCTTGCCACCTTCTCCTTTTGGCTAATCCTCCGCCAATTCTATTGGGTTCCGTTCTCCTTTCAAAATGGTTTATCTTCATTCAAGAGTCAACCTGAGGCTGGAGATGACTTAGTTGGTAAAGTGCCTGCTGTATAACATGAGGACCTAAGTTCTCTAGTACCGGCAAAAAGCTGAGCACGTGCACGCAATCCTAGCACTGGGAAAGTGGCTCAAGCTTCCTGGCCAGCTGGTTTAGTTGAATTGAGTGTGTTCTGGGTCTTGTTTCCAAAAATAAAGTGGAGAGCAATTGAGAAAGATACCTTACACTAACTTCCTGCCTACGTGCTCGCGCACGCAAGCGCGCACACACACACAGAGCAACTTTGCACAGAGGTACCAGATGCTGCCTGTCAAACACCAGCAGCTCCTGATGCTAATAACTTCAGTTAAATTAACCAAGTTCTTGTTTCCATGTTTTGGTGGAAGTTAAGGCCAGGACACTTGAGCATAGATATCCAGTGCTTGTTACTTGTGTGCTGGGCGGTGGTGGCGCACGCCTTTAATCCCAGCACTCAGGAGGCAGAGGCAGGCAGATTTCTGAGTTTGAGGCCAGCCTGGTCTACAAAGTGAGTGCCAGGACAGCCAGGGCTACACAGAGAAACCCTGTCGTGAAAAAACAAAAAACAAACAATTTAACTTGTTGGAAACTCTTCTCCCCAAGAAAAAAGTTTGGCAGCATGTTCTATCATCCCCTCTGTCAGTACCTGCGGACCCACTTCTTCTCATCCTCAGACACACTTGATTCCTTTCCTTCCTTCTCCCTCTGCTTTGAAACCTATCAGTAACTTGCTGGTTTTTCTCTCTTATGCCATATATTTTTCCCCTTTCTTTCTGTTTTCTCAGACATTCCTTGGTTCAGATCCCCCTCCCCTCCCCTCTGGGATATTGGGACAACCTTCCTGTCTGCCATGTAACCTCTCCAGGTCACTTAGTCAAAGGCTTCTTACTCAAGACCAGTGTTCTGGACACTGTTCCACTGCATATTGAAAAAGAGGTAATTGCTTCTTAGAAGAGACATATTTAGTTTTTAAAATAATTTTAAAACATTTCTCAAATGTCATCCTGGCCAGAGGAGACACAAATGATAAACACCATGGTCATTGTTGTGGGTATCCATTATGGTTGATGCAGTCAGCTCTGTCCTATAGTATAGATCTGTTTTCTCTTCTTTTTGACTTTCATCTGTCCATGGGTGCTACTCTGCCTGGCCTCATGTTCGATTCTTCTAATTCAAGAACCAAGCAAGTGAAGCAGAAGCTTGAGTGATGACATGAGTTTGAGATCTAGGCAGACCTCAGTTCCAAATTCAACCCTGCTAGTAGCAAAGTGACTTTAGGTGACTTATGTCATTTCCCTAAGCACATTTACCCATTTGTTCACTAGGAGAAATGCACCTTACCACACAGTACTGAGGAGGAAGCACCTGGAGTCCAGAAAAGAGCAGGGGTGACCATGAAAGTCTTAGAAACTTGATTAATTACATGTGTGGTAACAGAGTAAGAGCCACAGGCTGGGTCAGGGGAGAGCTGACTCCTCACTGCTGCTTTGTCTGTTTAGAAGTATTTTTAGACTATTAGAGCCACCAGAATGTAAGGAGGCAGTTGGTATGCAGTGTCCACTGGAGGTTGATTATTGCCTTGTCATTTGTTAATCTATTACTGATATGCAAATGTGCTTCAGTTGTTTCCAAGCAAAGCAGAAGCTCTCTGAGGACAGAGACAACGGTGTTGGTTGCTCTCTATTGTGAGACTGATGAATTACACCCTCCTAGTAGGATCCTGGAACACCAGCCTAACCTTCCAAAAGGTCATCCATCTTTATAATCACAGCTCACATCTTATCAAATCTTGCCTCGCTATAACCTGAGTGATTTCTTGTCTGAACTGTGCTGTTTACTTTGGCATAGGACTTAATGATGCTCTGAGATTTTTTGCTCCTTAGGTCTATGCTGATGCCTTTCTTTTCTTCTTTTTTCTTTTTGACATGGGCTCTTACTTTGTACTGGCTTCCAATTCAGCAATATGTTTACCTTTGACTCCTGGGTGCTTAGATTAAAGGCATGTGATACCATGCCCAGCTAATGGTGATGCTGTAGATGTTTTTGTATTTTCCTTCTACCCCATGCTAGTCTTATAAAGAGAAGACCTGTAATGCAGACCAGATGATTGAGTTAGTTTATTTTCCAGATGCTCAGCGCTGCTGTAATCGTATTGCTGCTGTCATTATCAGCAAGGATTCTGAAGAACTTGTGGTTAATTTTACACTGCTCAGGTGGAGTTATATCATGTATTTAACATTGTACAACTAATGCATAAACACTCTCTGATTGAAAATGACATAAAAGCCCCAAAAGATATTTAGTACTCACTGTTTTGAAAATCTGTCACTTAGAAACAGGTAACCTGAAATTGCCTCACACTCTTTTAAAATACAAACCTGACACACAGAATAATTATTACAGTTACGAATATTCTGTAGTATATCAATGAAAATTTTTTTCTAATACCCTTTAATCCTCTGAGGCATTAAATAATCACAAGTTTATCAAGGGCTATACAAATTTTCCGTTCTCTAGGTGTTCAAAAATTTCCATTTGATACATATTTCCTTTTAGGGGAGGAGTGGGAGGTTTTGAGACAGGGTTTCTCGTGTAGCCCTGGCTATCTTCTGTAGATCAGGCTAGCCTCAGACTCAGAGATTCATGTACCTCTGCCTCCAAAGTGCTGAGATTAAAGGCATATCCCACTATGCTCAGCCATAGATATATATTTCTAACATTTATAACTCATTTCTTATGCGCAAAATATGATATAGAAGACAGGATATTCTGTTAAGTATGGGAATGAATTCTTTTTATTATGTATTATAGGGAAACAAAATAACATTGTAACTTTCATCAGATACTCATTATTCAGGCAGTATATGCCTTGAAGGTTTTAGGAAGTGAAGAGGTTAGTACCTCTTATGGGGATCTGGACTCTATGCTCTTTAACTATGTAACTGGATTTTGAGTGGCAATCTATTTCATATCTGCCAAGCCTAAATTAAACCTTAAATATTGATAAAATGATGCCTATTTTTACTTATAATTCCTTCTCTTGAGCTTTGCTGAATTCAATGAAACTGAGTTCAATGAAAAAAATTAATCATATATAACCCTCACTTATCCCTGTAGTTTCACCAGAGTCTGATCTTCCAGTAGATAATTTGGGGTGGTGAAATGGAAAGGAAATGTACTCACATGTGAAGCAACTTTTAGTTCATCCAATTGTGAAATAAAAAGTTATGAAGAAACTAAGCAAATATGT
This sequence comes from Mus minutoides, assembly GCA_902729485.2. Taxonomy (NCBI): domain Eukaryota; kingdom Metazoa; phylum Chordata; class Mammalia; order Rodentia; family Muridae; genus Mus; species Mus minutoides. Next base: position 174,317 of record LR756426.1, on the reverse strand, counting down.
TAGGAAAAATACACTAAATAAGCGAATCTTTTAACAAATGTCATTTTTAAAAATAGTAGGTTAAAAACTCAAGATCATGAAAACTTTTAGCTTTTTAGATGAGTACGACAACCAACACTTGTAATCCCAACACTGAGTTGAAGGCCAGATGGTTCTACTTGAAGCTAGCTGAGCTACATAGCAAGACCCTGACTCAAAGAGGCAGAAAAAGTTGTCTACAACTCTGAAAGGGTTTCTCGTTAAACCTTGAAGACTAAGAAAGACAACGAGCCACAGAGAGTTATCCAGGCTTGAGCTTCAAATCAGGGTCTGATTTTGCCCCTATTCCAGGAGCCCACACCATGACCTGATGTCACAGCTTTCACTATCCCTGTGTGAGGAGATTGTGTGGGGCATGTGTTAATGGGATGAGCATACCGTGGATAATCAGGCTGTCTCACCCTCCCAAAGACACCCCTCCCAGAGCCACATGTGTACTGGTGCTTGCTAATTTACAATCTGAAGAGTGGTCCATGATTTTATGCAGGGGCTAGAGTAGAAGTTTGTGGGCATCCACGGCACCCATGAAAAGGCAGATGCTTTGAAACCCAGGTTTATTGTACATAAGTTTTAATGTGAAGTGGGCATTTGCGGGGAACCTAAAGAGCAGTTCATCTTCATTGTTTAACATGCAGGTTACCAATAGGCACTTGAAACCTTTGGGACCTGGGTTTGTTAGGTACATTAGACAGCCTGTCTTTGTTGTAGTGATAAGGAATGACTTAAAATGTTCACTGTAATTCTGTGTGACTGGTTTTTTTTTAATATGTTTATTTTTTATTAGATTTTTTTTATTTACATTTCAAATGCTATCCCAAAAGTTCCCTATACCCTCCCCCCACCCTGCTCCCCTACCCACCCACTCCCACTTCTTGGCCCTGGCGTTCCACTGTACTGGAACATATAAAGTTTGTAAGACCAAGGGGCCTCTCTTCCCAATGATGGCCGACTAGGCCATCTTCTGCTACATATACAGCTAGAGACACCAGCTCTGGGGGGAATGGTTAGTTTATATTGTTGTTCCACTTATAGTGTTGTAGACCCCTCAGCTCCTTGGGTACTTTCTCTAGCTCCTCCATTAGGGGCCCTGTGTTCCATCCTATAGATGACTATGAGCACCCCTTTCTGTGTTTGCTAGGCACTGGCATAGCCTCACTTGAGATAGCTATATCACTGATAAGTGGATATTAGCCCAGAAACTTAGAATACCCAAAATACAATTTGCAAAACACAAGAAGATCAAGAAGAACAAAGACCAAAGTGTGGATACTTCATTCCTTCTTAAAATAGAGAACAAAACACCCATGAAAGGAGTTACAGAGACAAAGATTGGACCTAAGACGAAAGGATGGACCATCCAGAAACTACTCCACCTGGGGATCCATCCCATAATCAGCCACCCAGACACTATTGCATATGCCAGCAAGATTTTGCTGAAAGGACCCTGTGTGACTGTTTTTAATCAGGTTTATAGGCACTACTTTTTATTTGTCATGAAGTGAGGAATTTATTGCATACAGTTGAGATGTAAGTTAGCTACATTTCTAGTGAGTAAGTATATCTCTTTTATTGGTAGTTTGTCCATAAGCCCAGAAATATGGAAAGATGTGTTCAATGCTCATGCCTTTGCCCTGCTTAAGAGCCAGTGGCATGGTAGTGAGAATACTCCTTTGTAGACACTTCAGCCTATGTCTCAGCAATCACTGGATATACAGCCATTATGTAGGGTTTTATCTTGAGAGGCCACCAAGGCTTTTATAGAAAGGTCTGGATGGGCTACACTTCCAAGGAGCAGGTATAATTATTGCAGATTTATTGTGTTATTCCCTGGGTCCTCTATACTGCCCTTCAGGGAGTTAAACCTGTCCTTGCTAGAAGAGGGTCAAAGCCACATTTTCTTCTAAGAGCCCAAGAGGAGACACAGAGATTGAAATTTTATATAGGATCAAACTGAAGATGTCTAGTCAGTGCCTGCCATTTCTGAGGGGAAGTTATTACTATTATCATTTTGTGTGTATAGGAGGTCAGTAGTCCTTGAAGAGTACAGGGGTCAGACCATAAAGAAATGAGAGGAAACATTTAGCTTTTCCTTTAGAGTGGAAAACATACAGGTCTCCCCCACCTATTCTCTGTCCCTTGCCTTAGGGATCTGAACAAATGAAGTGACAAAGGTTGTGGGCTTAACAGAGAGCGCTAAAAGAACCAGGAAGGGTTGTTCCAGAAAAGACTTCCAAGGAGAAATGTTTAGACATAAGTTTGATTATAGATGTGAGATTATTTTAAAATGAAGCTACAAACTGCCACTGTTTTATTCCTTATAAAGATTTTAGGGCTTAAAAAAAATCATCCATAGTGACTTTCTTTAGCTATATTTTGTTTGAACGTTCTCCTTCCCACACCCACAGGAAGATGGACTGTGCCATAGAACAAAGGTAAAAGGGTTGTTGGAAACATTAGGTCTAGTTCTTGGAATAGTGGCTGTTGACCTCAGCAGTGACCACAGCAGCCCTAGCCAGAGACTGAAGCAGCTGCTGGCCTCAATGATGGGTATAAAGAGGTTCCAGCCATGCAGGTCTCCTTGCTGATCCTGGGCATCTGTCACCCAAGGCAGCCAGTGATTATTTCAACAGTTTATGACCCTTGGCTATCATCCCAATAACAAATAAGTCATAAGCTACCCTCTTCCCCTTTGTAAAATTCCACTCTGCAATGTGGCCTCTCTACCAAGAACTTCTGAAACAGTGAGGACAGAGACTAGTGCCTATGAAGCTCTTGTGTGTAATCAGCTATTTCTCCCCCCCACCCCCACTCTCCCTTTCCTTCAATAACTTGAGTGAGAAGCAAGAGACAGTCAAAGGACAGAGCTGAAGCAGAGGTTAATTTTGCTTAGTCTCTTCTGGGCATAGGTAGCTAAAAGCCAAGGATTGCTCTTTTCTGTATTACTTCAAGGGTATCAGACCTTTTGACATTGTAACAAAATGTCATTTGCAAATGTGTTGGACCAAATTCATTAGTGTCCTGAAACTCATGAAGCCAGCAGACTACAGGTTGAACTTGTCTGGCTTATAGCATGTGTAACTATATGGATATTTAAGTGATATTAGTAAGTAGAGAATAACTACTTTTTGTGCTATGGTATTAGGAAAATATTGACATAAAAGTAAGTGAAAAGTATGGTTGCATAACAAACCAAAATAATCATGTCAAACAGTAATCATGTCAGACATACACAGGCATATCAGTCATAGTACCCAGGTGAACATTGGAGTCAGCTTTCAAACCAGAATGCAAGTCTCTGTTGACCCATGAGGTCACAGTAAAGGAAGATTCAGAGTAGAGCTTAGGGTAAAACCAGACCTGCCTCCAGGAAGTCAGAGCACATGCTGCCATAGCACAGGCAGAGCATGACTGTCCAGCCAGCACAGGAGCTGAACAGCCTCTGCCTTGGTATTGTTTTTTATTCTAGAGTATTTATTTTGAGTCAGGGTCTTCTTCTCTTTCTTCTTCTTCTTCTTCTTCTTCTTCTTCTTCTTCTTCTTCTTCTTCTTCTTCTTCTTCTTCTTCTTCTTTCTTCTTCTTTCTTCTTCTTTTGGTTTTTTCGAGACAGGGTTTCTCTGTGTAGCCCTGGCTGACCTGGAACCCACTCTGTAGACCAGGCTGACCTCAAACTCAGAGATCCGCCTGCCCCTGCCTCCCAATTTCTGGGATTAAAGGTATGCACCACTACTGCCTGGGTTGAGTCAGGGTCTTAATGGGTGGCCCAGAATAGTCTCCAGTTCTTAAATCCTCTCTCTTAGCCTTTCAATCACTGAAAGTTTAGTCATGTACACCATATCTGGTCTTCTCCCTTGCTTTTTAAAAAGTCTTTATGTGGGTTAAATTGGGACTCTAAACTGCGTGGTCTTTAGTTGAGAGAAGCAGTGACTTAATGGCAGAAGGCAAAAAGTACTGGGAAGTGAATGAAGCAAGTGCAGGAGGCACTCTATTTTAGGAAAAGGGTGAGGCCGGTCTAGAGTTGAGACTTCTGGAGGATCAGTGGTTGAAGATGAAGCTAAATGATTGAATGGGAATCAGGATGTGTGTTAACACTTCAGCTTTATCTTCTGGGCACCAAGGAGTCACCAGAAGCTTTTGGACAGAGGAACAATGCTTAGAAGTTTATATAGTAAGACAAATCTGTGGACCAGATACAGGTACATTAGCGCTCATTCCAGTGACCAGGTTCCTATATTTACTTTAGGGTTACTTTTGAAAAGTAATAAGGATTTCAGCTATGGGAGTGGCAAAATGAACAGAAATTTAAAAGTTGGAAATGAGACATGTTACCTTATATAGTTATTTAAATACTTTTAATTTTAAAAAGGACATTTTAAAGGAAGGCGAAATCAATCAAGACTGTCTTTTATTTGCTGTGGTAATGAAGACTCATCAAGGTAAGTCCACAGTTTGGGAACTAAGCAACTAGATAAATAATTTATTAACAGAATGGAAATGTTAAAATGAAGCATTAGATGGCTATGTTTTAGGGAAAAGACATGGAGTTCAGCTTTGGAAGATCATTTTTAATGTAGTAGGAGACAGAAATAATATTACTGGAACATTCAAGTGGGAACTTGGCTCATGATAAGCATGTGGGAGTTGCCTGCATAGAGATAACTGTTTAAACTGTCTGAATGAATGATGCCTTCCAGAGGAAACAGAATACTAGGAGTGCCAGCAATTTAGAGGAGGAAGAAGAGCTGCCTTAACCCCTGTGTAATTAGCCACTGGGAGGAGGAAGGCAGTTACAGATTCACATTAGAGCAGATAAGAACATCAAGAAGGAAGTGGTGGTCAGCAGTATCAGAAGTTGCAGAGAGGTTAAGGAGAATAGAGGCTGAAAGAGCCATTGGATTAGGCAATTAGGAAGTTATTTACGTTAAGAACACAGGTCTATGATATTTGAATATGTTGAAGGAGAAGGATTAAGAGTGAGCATTGAAGAAAAGAGTACATGAAGCATAATTTATAGGTAAGAAGGAAGGAGTGAAGAGGGGGCTGTGACTGTTACTCTTCCTGTCTTGTAAGTTGGAAGTTTGTGCTTGCACACACACTTGAAGGCAGAGGGAAAGGTTAGGTCAGTGATGCATTTGGACAACCTTGTTCAATACCAGCTAAAGACTTTGGCCCAAAACGTAGAGATCATCAATAGCTTAAAGGGGGCAGCGGGGGATGACAGAAACAGGATTCTATAGAAAAATGGGAGACTATGGATTATGGGACTAGCAGAATGTGACTGACCTCAGAATTCTGGGAAAGATAGGTGGGGATCCACTGAAGAGAGGGAGGACTGGGGACAAATGATGGCATAAGAGGGAGGACTGGGGACAAATGTTGGCATAAGAGGGAGGACAGGGACAAATGATGGCATAAGAGGGAGGACTGGGGACAAATGATGGCATAAGAGGGAGGACTGGGGACAAATGATGGCATAAGAGGGAGGATTGGGGACAAATGATGGCATAAGAGGGAGGTCTTAAGGAACCACTCTTGACAATGCTGGAGGTCAGAGAGCTGCTGCCAGATGCTTAAGTATCAGTAAATCTTGGTGGTCTCTTCACCTTCTAAGTGCTATTGTAAGAGATGGCAATGGAGCTGGGGAGGTGGCTGATTCAGTGTGACATAAGCTTGAGGACCTGAGCTCCATCCTTAGCATTCACTGCAAAGCCAGGTGTCTGTAACCGAAACACTGGGGAAGTGGAAACAGGAAGATCTCAGGGGCTTGCTGGCCAGTCAGTCTTGCTGAATTGGTGAGCCACATGTTCAGCAGAGAGACCTTTTCTCTGAAACTATGGCAACTGAAGAAGAAACTTGTTATCAGCCTCTGGCCTCTACATACATATTGTATGCACACTAAGACATGTTTACACATGAAAACACACACACACACATACGAAATGGTTATCAGAGGCAACATAGAAGGTAATTGGTATTTGTTTCTTTTTGTACCTTTAAGGGGTTTTCCTTTCTTGTCACTGTAGTGTTTTTTCCTTAATCTATATATCACATTTTAAAATTTCCAGTAACACCATAATTATAAGTTGTACATCTACTCCAGAAAGGTCTTAAGTGGTTTTAAGATTATCTGAGTTGCAAATATGAAATCATAGTTCTTTCACTCTCAGCTTCCATTATGCGTGTGCGTTTACAGACTTTAGGTTGACATCTGGGCCTCCTTTAATCACCTTCCATCTTATTTGCTTTTGAGGTGAGGCCTCTCAGTTTATCTAGCTAGAGCTCACCAGTTAGGCTAGACTGGCAGACCAAAGAACCCCAAGAACCCACCATCTCTGCCTCCTCAGTGTTGGGTGCACAAAGCCATGTCCAATTCTCCCTACCCCATCTGCATATGTGGATGATGGAAATCACGTTCAATCTCTTATGCTTGTTTGGTGAACAATTTACCTGACAAAGCCATCTCCCCAGCACCTAAAATCTCAGGATTCTTGAGAGAAATTTCTTACTGTCTAGATTAACAAAACAAGTGAGCAAGGAGCCCACACATGGTACTACTGGGTCCTGTCTGAAGGGGACACCAAATCATCCATCAACTCAGCCTTATAGAGTTCAGAATGCCGAGGATGCCAGATGGTATGTAGTCTGTCCCACTCAGAGCATAGACGATCACAAGAGACCCCTGTGATAGGGTTTGTGCAAGAATGTGTTTCTTAAGAGTAGTGAACCTGGTTATTGCCATCTGTTGACAAGGCTAAGCTGACTACATGGAGGTGCTAAGTATGTAACACTTACCTGGGATACTTGATATAATCTTCAGATTTAGCAAGATGCAACCTGAAAGGAATGGAGAATTGGTTTCTGTTACAAATTAATTACCAAAAAAAAAAAAAAAAGATGAACTAAGTCCTGATTCTTTATCTGATTCTTGACTATTCTTGACTCTGTTTTTAGGAGTCTTCTATCCTAAAGCTGGTAGATCTGATGGCAGAATATGGGAGCCATAAATCTCACAAACAAGGAGTCTTGAATGTGTTTCTGGGTGGAACTGATTTGCTTTTTCAAGCTGCTGAATTTTTAAATCATCATGCATGTATATATGTTTATGTGCACATGCAGACCAAGAAATGTAATGTTGTCCAGAGGACAACTCTAGGTGTTAGTCCTTACCTCCTGCCTTGTTTGAGAGATGGTCCCTTGCTGTTTATTGCTGCATATGTCAGGCTAGTTATTAGCCCGTGACCTGGAAATTTTCCTGTCTCTGTTACCTATCTTGCTATGAGAGCTTTGGAATTACAGTTGCATGTGACTGTGCCCAGCTTACATGGGTTCTAGGGATCCGAACTCAAGTATTTACACTTGCGCAGAAATGTTTAACCCATTGATCCATCTTCCTAGTCCTCGAGCTTCTTTCAGAGTGGAAGAACAATCTGAGCCTAAATGAGTTGAATAAGTTTATTATTGGAGGAGTGAAAGAATTAATTTTCCTTTTTGTTTCCTTATAGGTATGGCCTCACATGTGCAAGTTTTCTCCCCTCACACCCTTCAATCAAGTGCCTTCTGTAGTGTGAAGAAACTAAAAGTAGAGCCAAGTTCCAACTGGGACATGACTGGGTACGGCTCCCACAGCAAAGTGTACAGCCAGAGCAAGAACATACCACCTTCTCAGCCAGCCTCCACAACCGTCAGCACCTCCTTGCCAATCCCCAATCCAAGCCTACCTTACGAGCAGACCATCATCTTCCCAGGAAGTACTGGACACATAGTTGTAACATCAGCAAGTAGCACTTCTGTCACCGGGCAAGTCCTCGGTGGACCACATAACCTAATGCGTCGAAGCACTGTGAGCCTCCTGGATACCTACCAAAAATGTGGACTCAAGCGCAAGAGTGAGGAGATCGAGAACACCAGCAGCGTGCAGATCATTGAAGAGCATCCACCCATGATTCAGAATAATGCCAGTGGGGCCACCATAGCCACTGCCACCACATCCACTGCCACCTCCAAAAACAGTGGCTCGAACAGTGAAGGGGACTATCAGCTGGTGCAGCATGAAGTACTGTGCTCCATGACCAACACCTATGAGGTTTTAGAGTTCTTGGGGCGAGGGACATTTGGGCAAGTGGTCAAGTGCTGGAAACGGGGCACCAATGAAATTGTGGCCATTAAGATCCTAAAGAACCACCCCTCCTATGCCCGGCAAGGCCAGATTGAAGTGAGCATCTTGGCCCGGCTGAGCACAGAGAGCGCTGATGACTACAATTTTGTGCGGGCCTATGAGTGCTTCCAGCACAAGAACCACACATGCTTAGTCTTTGAGATGTTGGAGCAGAACCTTTATGACTTTCTGAAACAGAACAAGTTTAGTCCCTTGCCCCTCAAGTATATTCGCCCAGTCCTCCAGCAGGTAGCCACAGCCCTGATGAAACTCAAAAGCCTGGGTCTTATCCATGCTGACCTCAAACCAGAAAACATCATGCTGGTGGATCCATCCAGACAACCGTACCGAGTGAAGGTCATTGATTTTGGTTCAGCTAGTCATGTGTCCAAAGCTGTCTGCTCTACGTACTTGCAATCCAGATACTACCGGTAAGACATTTTCCATGGAGATAGGATGCAGGAGGTCCAGTGGCATCCACAGGGAATGTGCAGAGGCCATGGTGGGGATAATGATAATGGTTGTTACCAGACAGAGACCGTAATATGAGGCTGGAGACATGGTCCAATGGTTAAGAGCATTTGCTGCTCTTACAGAGGACTTCAGTTTGCTTCCCAGCACCTACATGGCAGCTCACAGCTATGAGTAAATCTAATTCAAGGGGAATCCATCTCCCTCTTACGGTCTCTATACACTCAAGTGGTATGCATACATACATTCAGGCAAACATGAAAATAAATCTTTCTAGAAACAAAAAGAGACTTTAATATGGTTGAAAAATTAGAATACATGCAGACTGGAGGGATGGCGAGAAGCTATCTAAGAAGTACCTGAGTAACATTCTTGGTCTGGACATTGAGAGTTGGAAAGAGTTTTGGAGAGCTGGGTAAAGAGCAGAGTGGAGAAGTCAGGTCCTTCTTGATGGGGAGGATCCAGACAGCTAGAACAGGAAGGGGTGTGCCATTAACAGGCACAGGGTAGCAAAATGCAAGGCTCATGTAGGAGATCAGGATGACCTACCTGGCTAGATCAGAAGATTTGTGAATAGTACCTGGAACAAGTCCTGGAAACTTTGAACAAGCAGGTGTTGATGGTGTGTGTGTGTGTGTGTGTGTGTGTGTGTGTGTGTGTGTGTGTGTGTATAATAGGTTGATAGCAGTTTTCTTTAAAGACTACTATTATAGTCATGTGGAAGATGCTGCAGGAAGGGAAGATCTTTGTCCTGGGGCCAGTTACTCCTTCCTGTGATAAGTTTATAATAGGAAACATTAGCTATTCCTATCCCCCCTTTAAATGTAAGGAAATACCCAAGGCAGGATAATTTTGTGGAGAAAAGAGGCTTATTGTTGAAGGTCATATTGCTCTCCTCAGTTTATGGTAGATGGTCTCATAATGGTGGGAGCATGCATAGGAATAAGAGATCACATGGCTACATAGGAAGTCATATAATTGTTCAAGATTTGATTCAAGCTTTTAAGACAACTTTTATTGAAGAGAACTCACTCAGAGATTTCTAACCTTAATTCCTCCCAAGGACAGCACTGATAATGAACTTCCACAAGGCCTTACCACCTCTCAACATCACTATACTGAGGACCATTATTTGAATTAATGACCTTATGGGATCAAAACACATCTACACTCTTGCACATTCAAATATCACACAAGTATTTATCTCATTTCTAATATGGGCCTTGCACAAAAATACTAGCTAGCTCCAAGGATATAAACAAGGTCCTGGCCATCCCAGAGTTTCCAGCATGCTGCAGGCTTTGGCATTAGTGAAGTCCAGAACTGAACTGATTCCTAAATTCACTAGGCTGTGTGATTTGTGCTGACTGCCTAACTTCTATATACTCTCATTTCCTAATCCATAAGCTGGAAGTTGGAGTTTTTATACCAGTTCCAGGGTGCTGTTGCACCATGCTGTGATACAATCTAGTGTTCTGTGCAATGGCCAGCCTGTGGGAGCCACAGTGGCAGGAGGCAGTGGAGATAGAAACCAAGGTCCAGGGTTGTAGAATGGCAAAATATATTTATTTTTATATTTATAAGAGCTGTGTTGGAAGCAATAGTGACCAGTCCCACAGAGCCAGAAATTGGCAAGAAAAGAACCTCAAACTCCCATGAGAAAGTAGGCTGAGTCTAAGGCTTCTCCATTCCTCTTACAGGGAACTCCTGAGCTGCTGGAGCTCTTCCCTGGCTCTGGCATCTAATATGGGAAAGTGATGGCTTTCTCTGAGCATTTAGGTAGACATACTGCCCTCTGTTCCTGAAGTTCTCACATACTTCTTTACACTCATGAGGCTAGGTCTACCTCTGTTGGCTTTCTTTCCACCATTCAGCCTGGAGGGGAGCCATGTGCTCACTGATGGAGCCATCCAGGAAGGTTCAGCCTGGTCAGTGGGGAACTGTATCCCCTCCTTGAGGTAAAGAGGAAGGCTGACAACCCATATTCTCTGGAGATTGCCTGACTTTTCCTTGAAAGGCAACTCTATGGTTCATCATAGGGAAACAGCTTACCTCAGAGGCAGCTTTTGCTGGGGCCTGCTCTCTAGCTACTGCAAAATGGAGGCTTTCTGTCACTTTATATTTAGACTTACAAATTCAGGATGCTGATGGCTATTTCTTGCCAGTTCTTGGCCTGAATTTAGGGCAAACTGTGCCAAGCCAAGGGTTGTGTGAGGTTTTATTATTTAGTTAACCTGTATTGCTCTTAGTGGACAGCTTCATTGAAGTTTGGCTAAAAATTGGTCATGGAGGCTTGTAATAGGCTTAAAACTATATTTAATAAGCAGTGCATCCTTGTAGCAAAACTTGACACAAGAAGTTACATTTGGGACTCTGAAGCCTGTTTTGTATTCCTGCCCTCTGTGCCCCTGTCACTCTGCCCACTGTGTGCCCCTCCTGCCAAGGACTCTAGTTCAGGAGGGCTATGAATGGCAGTGACATTTCCATGGGAACTGGGGCAGGTCTGAATCCTCTTCTTAGACTTGTCCTTTCTCACCAGCTTTATGGCCCAGCCATCCACTTGAGCACCTCATGGGGTGATAAGGCTGATTACAGTTAGGAGCTCCCCACTTGTCATTCTCGTTTGTCAACAGGCACAGTCACCTCTACTTTCTGCATTCCCACTTCCATCTGAGACACCCTTTTGGGTGTCAGAGTGTTCCTTTTCTTTAGGCCTTAAGTAACTAATACCTAAAATTCTAGGCAGAATGATCCCCCCACCCTGGGTCTTCATGGTGTTGGGTTCTCAAGGCCAGCTAAGCAACCTTTGCTAGGGACAAGGGCACAGAGTCCTGGAATGATAACTTCATTTCTAAATTAATCATAATACTCTGCCTGCCGCAGGCCTCATCTGAGCCCTGGAGTGGTCAGTCTCCTGCCACATAGGCCAGAGGAAGCTTATGAGAACAGCATTCAGCTTTGACCCTGCTCATGCTGGCTGTGTAGGATAGTCAGCCTAGAAGAAACTGTTCAGGCTGGTTTCCTGACTACTTTACCTTTTACTTGGGGAGAGTGGACAAGAGAAACTCTTTGATTATTTATCATTAAGGTCCTTTTCCAAAACAAAACAAACAAAAAAAGCATACTTTCAGGGACATTTTGCAATAGAGCAAGGGTGCTTTCAAGCTTCCTGGACAGAGTTTTCATTATGTGCTCTAGGTCAGTCTTTCCCCAGGAGTCCCCTGTCTTGAGCCTGGCACAATTGGAACACTCCACTTTAAAAGAGTTGAATACTTTGTCCTTTTATCATTTTAAACGGGACTATATTAAGTGCTCCTCCCATGGCCCCCATCAGGTATGGTTTAAAAAAATGTGATACGAAGTGAACTTCCTGTTCTGAGCCTGAGGGATGTGGAGAGGAAGGTGGTGGCCTGGAAGCCACTATTTTTCCTAGAAGCTAGGTATGTGCTTGGATGAATTATGAGTGGTGGCAGAGAGCGGGCACCAGCTCTGCCCCCTAGAGCCCCAGGAGTCCTCTTTCTTCTCAGTGGTCCACCAACTCATCTGGATCCTCAACAAGGCCACAGGAAAGAGCCCAAGGGCCAGGGTAAAGTAAAGTTAGTGAGTTTATTAAGAATTTAGAGAAAAGGATGGTGTACACTCAGTACACAGGGTGGCTTCACAACGTCACAGTTGGCTACATACAAGATTTTATGGCTGAGCCAGTATACATTGCTCAAAGGTTGTAACTGACCAGGTTTAAAGGTAAGAAAAGCTTAAAATTTAAGTAAAGTTTCAAAGCAAATAAAAATACATGAGTTAGGTTTACTTATTTCTCTGACATTGAAGATTTCCCATTTATAGAGAAAATAGTGAAGATTTTTATGAGGTACATTGTTTAGATTTAGGAGTGAGAGAGCTGTATATCAAAATGAAAAAACTCACAAAGTTTCAAACATTCTGGCCCCAAGTGGGCCTCATTCATTAGTTTTTAACATCCTATTTAAGGTATCTTTAGAAAAACATGATTATTTCTCTGGGCAATTTTGGCTTTGTTAGTTGTATTGAGCTTTTTTTTTTTTTTTTTTTTTTTTTTTTTTTTTTTTTTTTTTTTTTTTTAAAGATTCATTCTATTTATTATACGTAAGTACACTGTAGCTGTCCCCAGACACTCCAGAAGAGGGAGCCAGATCGGATGGTTGTGAGCCACCATGTGGTTGCTGGGATCTGAACTCATCACCTTCAGAAGAGCAGTTGGGTGCTCCTACCCGCTGAGCCATCCCACCAGCCCATGTATTGAGCTTTTTTGACCCTCACTCAGTATAAAAGGAAAATTAGATTTCAGAGTGAGGAGCTTCTGCCTCTCCTCACCCCTACCTTTCCTGTATTCCTAGCCTGCCGCAGAGTTGTTGTTAGCATTCTGTGAGGGAAGCCTGATATGGGCTTTAAGGAATCAGGGTTGCTTTGTCAGGCCTTTGTGATCCTGAAGGTCAGCTCTGAGGGTAGCTGTCAGCAGTGCCGCTTCTCAAGCTTGCTCATACCTAAGAACCTGGAGAGCTTATGTGAACAGAATTATGCTAGATCCTGTCTCAGAGCTATTGTGCCCTCTGTGGGGGAGAGGCCCCTAATCCACAGTCTCCATCCTCTATCCCTACCCTACCCTACCCTACCCTACCCTACCCTACCCTAGAGATTCTTGAGAAACCCTGTTCCAGCTGAGAGCAGGCTTCCTCCAAGGTGCCACCTTTCAGGTGGCAAAAGAACACAGTGGAAGGTGGTCCTGTTTATTTGTATTACCTCACTAAAGAAGTCCCTGCCAGGCCATTATTTAATTCTACATTGATGCCAAAGTTTTGGGTTTTTGAGCAAACAGTTAACTGGTGCTAGGGTATTTCTGCTGTCAGTATTACCAGCAAACTAAAAACAAGACCAAACATTAAACTCTGAAAAACCATGAAAAATTCACTGTTGGGCAAAAGATAGTCAAAGGTGACAGTGTGTACAGTTTTGTTTCTGCTCTGAACTGTTCAAAATATTTTGTATAGACTTTTTTGAGACCTTTAAGACCATTGCTAAGATCTCCAAAAGTGGACATAAAAACCAGAACATAAGGGCTGGTAAGATGGCTCAAAGGGTTAAGGATACTTACTACTAATTCTGGTAACTTTTGAGTTTGATCCCCAAGATCCCGATGATGGAAGTCCTTTGACCTCTACATTACATGCCAGGGCACATAAGCATTTCCATACCCCCCCCCACACACACACACGAGAGAGAGAGAGAGAGAGAGAGAGAGAGAGAGAGAGAGAGAGAGAGTTTTAAAAATACTCTCTCAGTTGATTGTTTTGGGTGCAGAGGCTGTCTTCTAGATGATTCTGGAATGGTTGTTAGGTAGAGATGGAAATTAATTTTAGTTCCAATCATTATGTCAGACAATGATTGAGTAGCTCTGAATATCTACATATTAATGGTATAGGAAGAAAGGTACATTCTCAAATTTTAAGTTAATTGTCTCTTTCAGATTTAAAGAGAAATTCCTAGAAATATAATTCTGACATTTGGTATTCCAAGTGTTTGATTATTCAACAGACACTTCCTATGAACCCAGTGTGTACCAGATGGAAGTGGGTAGCAGACGTGAGTAAAGCAGCCACAGAGCTCAGGGGCAGTGAGGGAATTTTGCATGGTGGGCTGAGCAGAGAGAGAGACCTGTGGTGAAGGGGTCTTGAGGTAGATCTTCAGGGAAGTCTGAGATGGGGTAAAGACCATGGAGGTTGTAATTAAAAGGAAGATAGGGGGAACAAAAGCATTGTGCAAGTGGTTGAAGGACTGGTTGAAGCATAGTGGTATAGAGATGTGAGCTCTGACAGTAGGGAGTTTTGACTACATGAGAAGCTGGGGTTTAGTCCGAGTAACATGTTAGAAGCTTCTGTGAATTCTTGAGGAGGTTAGTGATGATATATCAGTTGGAGAAAGGCGAGTAGACAGAAAGTTGATGGGAGACACAAGGTCCAGAAATAACTGTATTAATTCAGGAATGAAAACAGAGGGTCTAGATTATATGGTGACCCCACCCCCATTATCTGACTGTGGACCCGTTAGTGAGTTTTACTTTTCTGATAATTGACTTCAGAACTGACTTACCAGAGAACAGTATGGGGTTTGTTTTTCATTTTTTCTTGGTGACTTTGCTCTCTCTAAGGTTGGATTCTGAAGTTCTTGTCTGCTAGGGCCTGGTTTCAAATTCCACCACCACTACAAAGTAACAGTCTCTGGAAGGTCACCTCAGCCTCAGTCCTGGTCCTGCTCTCACCACCTGTTTCCCTGACTCACTGTTAGCTGTGAGCCATCTGTACTGTTGCATCTGGATTCTGTTGTGACCAGGACTTGTGCTGACCAGGTTGTGGGCCATAGTTGGAGATTCTAGTTGTGTGGAGGAAGGAGTCCTTCCCCTTTGGGTGGCTCTGGCATCATTGACCCACACTGGGAACCTTTCCTACTTTCCCATCAACTGTGAACAGGCCATATTTCCACACTGCCAGATTGTAGGCTGAAGGTGTAAGTCACTTCAATAAAGGGTATTTATACATACAGAAGTTTAAAAAATATTTAAAATATTTAAATATTTCATAATATTTAAAAGGTGACTGGCTCACTTGAAAAAACAGAACCTGCACACAGTTATGCATGACAAGCACTAGCTCCTAAACCTGCCATTTGGAACTAAAACAGCAGGAGGAGAGGTATGTGCAGGCTAACACTGGAGCATAGCATGTGACACTATCTAGCTTACTGACAGTCTCATTTGCCAACTCATACACATGTGGAAACAAGCAGAGCCACTGCTCTGTTTCTATAAAAAAAAGTGATCAATAAGTTAACTGGACTGTTTAGCTGTTTCAAATCTCCATTGTCCCTGCAACCTTCAGTTATATAGTATACATTTTGAAATTAGTCTTTTCTTTCAGTAATTATTAATTCATGCTCATAACTACCTGGTAATTTCTGGTAGTTTGCATGTATTTGAGTAGCTCTATGCTGCAACCTTGCCAAAAACAAGAGAGTAAGGTCTTGTGCATGCTCATAAGCACTGACTTACGTAGCACAGTGAAACCCAGACATGACATGCAGTTATGGGTATGCTTGTGAGAAAGGGTGGCGTTAACCTTTAATTCAGGGATGCTGATGTGCATTGTCAGAGAAGGAGGTGAGCACACATGTGAGGAAAGACACATGCATATGTTCAAGACAGAAGTAACCATCTACCTCAGAAAACAGAAGCCTTCCAAGTGTCTGTGGGGTCTGAGGGCCTATATACAGACGTTGTGTCAGTATCCTGGAAACTCAGCTCAGCTTTCTGCCTTGTAGGCCTGCCAGCTGCATGTCTTTAAGCCTAAAGATGGAAGGGACAGAACCACTCATGGACTCAAGTTATAGATCAGTTGTTTTCAAAATGAGCTCTAGGGACCCTGCCGCTCCTCAGTCTCTCGTGTTGCTTGTTAGAAACTAGAGACAACTGCCATGCCAAGTCAGGTTAATAGGCAGGTGTTCTGAGAGGGGAGCAGAAACAGGCATTGATCAAGTTTCACAGCAAATCCTTTCCTTCTCCTTCTCCTCTTCCTCCTCCTCTTCCTCCTCTCCCTTCACTCCCTCTTCTCCCTGCACCATCCCCCTTCCTTTTTTTCTGGTGATCAAACTTGGGGGCCTTGGGCATGATGGTTAGGATTCTACTAATCAGCACTCCCCCCACCCCCAACTTCTTATTTTGTGATGGTGTCTCATTAGTGGCTCAGTTTGGCCTATCTACCGGACTAGGTTAGCCTCAAACTTATAATCCTCTGGCTTTGGCCTCCTGAGTCGTAGAAATACAGGCCTGTATCTGGCTGCTTTTCTTCTTTGCACTTTTTTTTTTTTTTTTTTTTGGTTTTTCGAGACAGGGTTTCTCTGTATAGCCCTGGCTGTCCTGGAACTCACTTTGTAGACCAGGCTGGCCTTGACATTCAGAAGGCTGTCGACAAGTTGTAGCTGTCAGATGTAAAGCTTGTAGATAAAGATCACCAGTGAGTCTGTGTGTGCATCACAGTCACTTCTAAAGTTTCCTTCTACCTTCTTTGTCATCATGGTCACACTTTGTGTATTATGCTGCATGTGGTTTGGGCTTTAATCTATCTCACACAGAATGTAGAGTGTCCCCTGTGAAGATTAGAGAAGGGATCACAGATGCCAGTCTGGCCTTGAGCTGTTGATCTTTCTTCTAAGTGATTGGTAGCTCCTCTGAGGGTCATTTGTTAAATGCCTTGTGTTTAAACCTCTAGAACTCAGGGGTGGGTATGGGCCTGAGCACCAGGGGCTTTCCACAGAGATCTCTGGCCAGGCCTAGTGGGAGGCTTCCGGCAAAGGGAAGCGAGTGCGGGCAGGGAGGCAAAGTCTCTGCTGGGCCTTCCAGATCTCTAGGTAACTGCACTGAGGGTTGGGCTGGGCTGAGAGACCAACTATCCAGTGAGGAGTGCAGCGGAGCCTCAGGCTTCGGGAGAGCCGATCTCTTTCTTCCCAAGTGTTACAGCTCTTGGAACAAAGGACTCAGACAATGGAGTAGTTCTTGGACACCTTTAATTCTCCGGATAGGATATATATACAGTTTTGGGGGTGATTCAAGGTTCTACACCAGGTACCTCTCATTGGCTTGGACTGAGAGTTTGGGGGAAACCTTATTTGCATGTGGGAAGGCTTGGTGCTGCTCCTACGTGACTGATAGCCACATACCTCTCCTGCAAAAGAGGGAGGGGGGTTGTGGGGGTGGTAACTTCAACAGGAGCCAGGAGACATGATCGAACACCTTCTGTCCCATGAAGGTGGAAATCACCACCCATTGGTTCCCCGGGGTTCCAGACCTTTGCTCAACTGGAGACCAGGCTGTCTGTGCGCAGCCCACTGCCCCACAGGTGGGGATGTGGGAATATAAGATAGTTGTTGAGTGTGATGGGAGAGGTCATGAGGGTTGGCAGACTGAGGGGGTGGATGATTCAGAGGAGGATGTTTGGAATGGGGTAGGAATAAGAAAGCAGATGCCCAGCAGAGGAGATAGTACTGTATGTGACTTTAGTATAATTTCAGTGATAAGACATCCACTGTTGATAGTTCCAGGTCACTCTCCATGGCCCTAGCTGTGATGGGGGCCATAATTCCCATTCAGGCATTGTACAAGCTATTTTTTTTATTTCCAAGTATGTGCCAGGCACTGTGTTTTGTGCTGACCCTTTAAGACATGAGTAGGAGTACCCTCAGCTATGCAAGGACTGTCTCTAACCTGACGTGGAATGAGCTCCCTTGTCCTGCTCCTCTCTCTGAATGAACTGAGGAGTGGCTTGTGCTGCCCTCCAGCCACTTTTCCCATTCTCTCAGGCGTTTGGGGCCACTACGTCAAGTCTACCCTATGGCAGCAAGTCTCTGCTGCCCTCCGTCCCTTCAATTGGCTCCTAGCTCACCACTCTGCCAGATAGGGTGCATGGTAACTCTTCTCTGTCCCCATTGGCTGCTGCTTCACAGGGAGTTGTAAAGGATAGTAACTGAGAAAAAACAAGCCAAGCATAGCTTGTGCCTCATGGAGGAATCAGTGTTTTGGGGGTACCCTTGGTATTAGATAAAAGCTGAGAGGGTGACATTAGGGAACCATTTTCTTTGTTTGGGTTCCCATTAGCAGATCCCTAAACAAAAGTGGTTTGTGTTCAGGTGGTCTCTTTGGTAGGTGGTCCAAGAATCAGGACTTAAGGGCTAGCAGGATGCTGCTGACCAGCATAAGTGTCAGTAGGAATTGGAAGCTAGAAGCATATAGGACTCCATCCCCTGTGAGAAGCTGCACAGAGCCTTCTCGAGCAGAGCATAGAAAAATCAGGGCTCCCTAAGATTAGGGCTGCTTTTGTCCCTTTAACTTGACTGAACTCTTTGGAGATGAGTGTGTGTGAAGACTGAATGGGCTTTAGCGTTCCTGAGGGTTGCTACAAGGCAGAAGTTTAAGCACAGTGAATACTGAAGCCAAAGTGTACAAAGTTGAGATAGTGTGATCCACACCCCATGAGAGCTGCAGCATTGTGTCTGTGCTGTTGGCTACTGTTTTCCCCACCAATCATGTGGTTGGTATTCATAAATGGAAAGGGATTTAAGGGAAAATGCTTTTGTAAGCAGGTTTAAGAATTGTAGACTAAAGCCGGGTGTGGTGGTGCACCCCTTTAATCCCAGCACTTGGGAGGCAGAGGCAGGTGGATTTCTGAGTTCGAGGGCAGCCTGGTCTACAAAGTGAGTTCCAGGACAGCCAGGGCTACACAGAGAAACCCTGTCTCAAAAAAAAAAAATGTAGACTAAGAATTCAAAACGGAGTTCTGTGCTGTTTTGTGGGGGAGATGAGGACTGAAGCTAATGCATCTACCTACCTCCACTTACCCCTATAGCCTTCCTCTAGGAATAGTGTGGGTCTGGGTTCTGAGGTGTCTACAGAGGTGCTCAGGCAGAGAGGTAGTCCCAAGTGTGGAGCACAGGGCAGTCAGGAAAATGGTGAAGGCTGATGGAGGTCAGCCACTTTATTTCCAAACTCTCTCCATCCATGAATAATGCAGGTTGCAGCTACTACTCCCTAACACTCATTTGTGGAGAAAGATGGCTACTGGAATGGGGTTCAGGCAATGGTAGTAGCTTCCTATGCTTCATAACACAACTCTCTGTTATGTATCAGACATCCTTGCTGGCCAAGCTCTGTGTTACCCCCTCAGACAAGTCCTTCCTTTTTAACAAGTCTTGACTCCATATCATTCAGCTTTCCTCTGAGCTCTGGATCACAGGGACCCAACTTCAGCCTCCTGGAGAATCATATAACACACACACACACACACACACACACACACACACACATACACACACACACACACACACACACACACACACACACACACACACTTCTGTGCTGCTCAGACTGCAGTTAAAACCTGAAGTCAGTAGTCCAAACCTTTAACCAGCCAGTTCCCCAAAGTCATCATGCATCTGCTTTGTCCGATGTAGAAAGATGGAGAGGACTACCCCAGGGGTAACAGGCAAAGCCTGACTAATGCCACTGAAGGAGCTTGAGCTGGTACCCTGGGCACCAAGACCTCTTGTTTCTTTTCTGGTTTGGGGACTTTATGGATGTGCTGCTCAAAACCCTCTAATCTTGTCTTCAAACTAGAAAGCTGAGTGAACAAAGACTTCCTGGAGACAACAGAGCTCATCCTAGGCTGCTCTGCGGGCCTGGGACAGAGGAAGTACTCATAAATGCTAGCTGCTATTTTAATCTGCCACTGTTAGCACTGTTGTCATTACTTTTGTCATTGTTGCTATATGTAGCAGACAGACCTGGGCTTGGATTCCGGATCTACTACTTTAGGGCTGTGTGACTTCAGACAAGTTTCCAAACCTTTCTAAGGCTTTATTTCTTTTAAGACAGGAACCCGAGTAATTAATGATGTTGTCATAAGAAACAAAGGAGACAACTCCATGGGTGCAACTCAGCTGCTGGTCATAGTACCCATTATCTTTCCCAGGTTCCTTAAGTCTTCTTGTCATAGATTGGATGAATATGTCTGACCTGTGGATGTGTGACCTGGCATGGTTAGCAGTTACAAGTTGTCCCACCCGCCAAGCATCAGGCATTATGCACTACTGACTTCCCTTCCATCTCTAGCACTGCAGGTCGGGAAGTGTTGAAGGAGCAAGCCTGCAGGTCAGGGATATGGCTAATGGTTTCTCTCCTATACCAGAATGGGACAGAAGACAGTGCAAAGCAAGTAGCATATAGGGAGAATAACAGTGTTAGGCAGCGTTGAGCGTGATTGGGGGGTGGGGGGGTGGATGCACCTATCTAGTTGAAGACTTGGCTCATTGCCACATTGCTGCTGCTGTAACCATAGTGATACCTGATGTCCTGTGGCCTGTGAGTGACTAGGTGCAGGACTAGAGGAGAGTGACAGAATGGGGGACACATTTGCATTTGATATTTGATGATTCTTCCTCATTCAGTGCCACCAACCCAAAGGTCAGAGCGCCAAGAGGGGTGCTTTAGATCCCCCACACAGACAGCACTGCGGGGTGTGTGTCAGATGTGCTGTGTGTCTGTGTTGATTGTTGTGTGGATGTTCACTTGTGGGGTATGTCTCCAGTGGCATCCTCATTATTATGGATGTCAGCAATGGAAATACAAGTTCTGTTGTCAGAACAAACATAAAGAACAAAGTGCTGTTGTCATTTTGTCATCTACTTACCTCCAAGAAAGGTGGTCTAGCCTCCTTCTTTTTTGTAAATTCGAATTTACATTGGCAAATATAAAAGCACTAAGTGTGAACCCCTGGAACATCAGTGAATTTGGCGTTCAGACATCCACCCTGACCAGCAGCAAGAGTCAGAGGCTAGTGGAGTCTGAGTAAAGAGATGTTAACAGAAGTCTGCATGTGCTAAAGCAAAACAAAATAGCATTCAAGTTTAAAGTTCTTTAAAACTTAACATTTTAAATCTATCTTCTTCTAAAAACACTGATAATTTTATATCAAGCTTTAGTGTGCCTGCTTTCTCTTCCTGTTTTTGTTTTGTCCTGTGGTATTTGGGCAAAAGATGTCTTGTTTATTCTGTCACAGAAGGGTCAGGAAGAGAGGAACAGTCATTTCTGGAAATGGCTGGGTGGGGGAACCTACAAAAACAAGCCTGGGATAAATAGCTGCTGATGACGAAAGTAGGCAGCTTCTTTCAGTGCTGTTCCATGAGAAGGTCACAGGCTTGTCCTCACAGAGCCAAGGATAGTGATCACCAGAGGAGAGAGGCATGGCACTTAACACTGAAATGCCTGGTCTTTGGGATTCCCAAATGACATCAAGGACGTGTTCATCTGGCTCCTGTGCTTGCAGCCCTCCATGGTCAGGCTGTACCTGTACACCATCTGAGTATGTGGCAGTTTTCCTACAGTGTTTTCCCCCAAGCCAACCTGTCTTTCCTGTAAGCCTCCCACTTACGGGCATTTTCATACTCAGTACGGTAAGTAGCCAGTTTTTTGGGAAAGGCCATTTACGCCCTGGAATAAGAGCACCTGCTGGCTGTCCTGGATGTGCAAAGGTGATCTTGTCTCAGTGCAGGGCCTTTAAGGATGACCCTGGCAGCTTATACGGGCCACACACCCAGCATCTGTCAGCTCAAAGCCAACTATGAGCACAGCTTACTGTCTGCCCTTTCTCATTTGCAGGACCTTTCACTTGTTTCCTCAGAAGAAACAAGGTCATTAAAATGTGTATATTTCTTGGAGTCCCTGGTGGTTCAGTTTAAGATGACAGTTCTCTTTGATACTCCTAAGGGGAATATTCCTCTTGTTTGCTGAGCTGAGCAGACCTCTTGGCCACACCACCTGCTTGCAGTCCTGCTTCTGCCATATGTGGAACACTCTGGCTGCGCCATGTTAGTCTGAGCATTGTTAAGATCGCTCTTCCGTGATCCCACTGTCTTCCTCTCTCCTGGAATCCTTCCTAAAGTTTTTCTCCATTCTCTGTTAGTCCCTACTCCTAGCCCTCTCTATCCTCCATATCCCTAGCCTACAATTCCAAGTCTTGGTGCTTCTGTCCCTCTCAGCCCACTCTGTTTCTGCTCACTAGCCATTCTCTAGCCTGAGCTATCCCTCATCTAGGGTACTCCCTGATTACACCCACTCTGTCCCCAAACCTAGCCTTCCCCACCACCCCCTACATGAAACTTGAATGTTAAACTCACACAACAGGAAGAGATTTCTAGATACTATCTTATGCTATCAAATACTGTCTTAGTTTGGTTCCTATTCCTGTGATAAACATTTACTTCACAGCACTCAGTAGGCAGAGGCAGGTAATCTCTGAGTTCAAGGCCAGCTTGGTTTGTAGAGTAAGCTCCAGGACCACCAGGGCCACACAGAGAAACCCTTTGGGGTGGGGGGCATTGACCAAAAACAGTTTGGGAAAGACACAGTTTATTTGGCTTTATGCATCCTTATTATTGTACATCACCAAGAGAAGTTAAAGCAGGAACTCAAGAAGGGCAGGAACCTAGAGACAGGAACCGAAACAGAGACAGTGATGGAATACTGCTTATTAGCTTGCTCCTCATGGCTTAAACAGCTTGCTTCTTTATACTACCCAGCACCACCTTTGCTGGGACTGGGGTTGGTGCTGTCCACCGTGGACATATCAATCATTAATCAAGAACGTGTTCTTCAGATTTCCTAAAGGCAATCTGGTGGAGGCATTTTCCCAACTGGGCTTTCTCTTCCCAGGTGGCCTTAGCTTGTTTCAAGTTTATAAAGAAAGGAAGCAAGCAAGCAAGCCAATCAGGACAGGGACTCAAGACCAGTAACTTTAAAGGTACTGTAAACAACTTGCTTCCATCAGATGAGTGTAGGAAAGAAAGTTAAGGGACAGACAGAGGCTCAGCATCCTGCCAGCTTGTAACTTGTCTCTCATACAATGCCTCTTTAGCTCACTGAGAGAGGCTGTTACCCATGAGATCTGGGGAGCTTTGAGGCCCATACACTCACCTCCCTCCCTATTCTTGGCCTTTCCTTTCTCTTTTCTTATGCCTGCCTATGCTACCAAGGCTAATGGTAGACACTTAAAGTGATAGTAATCAACCTGCCTCACTGGCTGAGTATAGGGAACATAGATGTCTCAAACAGATCCAGGTAGACACATCTCTAGTGAATTTGCCTGCCGTACTTAGATGCTGGGAAATATAGTAAGGAGAAATCAGCTTCCAGAACATAGCTAGCTGACTGCTTTACTATCATTTGTCAGTGCTCCCCTGTAAGGAGTGTTCCCATGTGTCTCTTCAGTTTCGGGTGCTACTGGCACTGGCCGGAAAGCTGTGCCATCTTTGGTTGTCCCAGGCTCTTCTGTTTCTATGTCATGCTATGGTGCTGTGTCTCTGCCTCATTCCTTTGCTTTATCAGCTTTATCAGCAAGTGGTTATGTGTACCTACTTTTTACTCTTTTGGTTCTGCTAGTAGGGATACAAAGAGGCGAGGCTGGGGAGTATACACTATGGCTTCTTCAGAGCAAGAACATTTTTTCTGAGCACATCTTATTTGATAAGAGAGAGCTTCAGGACCTTTTAGAGCCTTCCCCAACCCAATGAGCCTGGGTCCAAAGCCAGCCATACATGCTTTTTTGGGGAAGCCATAGGAGAATTCTGTAGAAAATCTCAGTGAAATGAGTCAAGAAAAAAGGGAGGTCTCCATAGGCTGACTGAAAAGCTCATTGCTTACAGATTCAGGGAATATGGTGGTATGCACAGGAAGTAGCCATTCATAGATCTCGGTGCCTGGCTGGCATACTCTGCTTCAACAACACATAGTTGTATTTGACCAGTCCTTCACTCATATTGGTAACTCAAGTCTTTGTGTGTTTCTAGTAACAAGGTTCTGTCTGATCGCTACAGCAACTCTAAGGGTAGCTCAGAAACCTTACTGTATTTATTCCATGGGACACAGGGCCTAGCCCTGGGTTATCTGTGTGCTATCTGTGAGCTCCTGACTACTCCAGAAAGCAGGAATTTGAGAATCTTTGGCTACCAGCTGGGGTATGGGACCACCTCTAACCCCTTGAAAATAGCCCTAGGAATGTGTTTAAGTAGCTTTGTTCCTCCCCTATTTCAAACAACTGGCAGTTGTCCTCTAGAGAATGGCATCAATATTTATTTTCTTGTCACATGGGAAGCATGTGCTTGATCTGAATGGACATCATATGACTGAGAGTTATTGATCAGTTCTGTCTGTGATCATAATGATAATGTTGGTACCACTGGATAGAACAACACAAGTGTGATGTATATGTGCACACATACACGCCCTGGTTAAAATTGCAATTCAGTGTCAGAGTCTGAAGCTGGCTGCATGGGCAGGCATAGTGAGCATGCCTATCTTTCTGGGTATGCTGATACCAGGCCCAGCTGTGCATGCATTCCTTCTGCATGCCCCTTGGTGTGCACAGACTGTCGCTTGCCACTATGATGGACTCAGATCTGAAGCAGCCTTAACCTCGACACTCAGTCTAAGAGTGTAGACAGGGTGGGTGCAGGTGGCTGGGCTTCAGCAATGGGAACAGTTGCCCAGGGCTTGGTACAGAGAGACACATCCCAGCTCACACTGCCCAGCTATAACCCTCTCTGATTTCCGAGCAGGTGAGCTCAAGGTACTCACATCAACCTGATTTTTGGTGGATATTCCTTCTGACAGAAGGAAGGAGGCAGGCATGGCTCAGGTCTATCTCTGGTCTCCAGGTAATAAAGGAGCAGGGACGGAGCAGCACATATTCATTCTGCTCCTCTTTTCATCAGGCAGGCGAGACGCACCACACATAAATACTTTCAATTTTGCTTGCACAGCATGAGAAATGCTGGGTTTGTTTTACTACTGAAATTGAACACTTCTAAAGAAACATGACAGCATTATCTTTCCTGGCAGGTAGGGGGGAGTTCTTCGGCAGGAGATATGCTCCCCACAGCACTTTGGAAATGAGACACTGCTACTCAGTACTGGCAGAGAGATGAAGTGACTCACTCTTCAGTAGTTCTCTCTCTCTCTCTCCAGGTTCTTGGTCCCCAAGTCCCAAGACCTAGGGATGAGCAGAGTTGGCTGGACTCCTGAAGAAGGCAGGCTATGAACATCTCCAGAGATGTGATACTCAGTACTCCATGTGGCTACAGTTTCTTGTCTTTTTTTAATACCTGCTTGTCCATTTACACAGGTTTCAGCTCTACTTATCTTCCTATGGCCACTCTGCCCTCTGTGCATTTCCTCCTTTTCTGCTATAAATTCTTACCTCCTTAAAAAAATCTGTATTAGACATCTCTGCATCGATGGAACTTGCAGACAGACATTTGTTTGCTAATTGTGTCTGGGTGTTAGTTCTGGGCAGCCAGCTGGATGGTAGACATTCTGGGTGTCCGCTCTCTTCTGGTAATTGTCATATTGTCTGTGCTGGATGAGAGTGGGGCTGGAGATTAGAGACTTCACAAGGCCTATTAAATGAAAATTCTTAAAGACATCCCTAAGATTTTCGTGGAGCACAGGGTCAATATTAATGAAAATTATTTTGGAAAATTTTAAATAAATTATGTGTAAAATAATATTCTCTACCCTTTCTTGCTGGTGGGAATGTGAAACGGCACAGCCATTATGGAAAACAGCTTGGCAGTTACTAAAAACATTAAACATAGAATTGCCATATGATCCCTGGAATTCCATTTCCAGGTTTATGTTGTAAAAGACCTTCTACTTGAATTGAACATCTACTTGAATTGTTGTACATGCATGTTCATATAACACTATTTACAGTAGCTAAGAAGCAGGCCAATCCAAATGTACATCTCTGGTTGACTGCAGTGAACGGATACAACACAATTTTATTTATCAAAACAACAGTAGCAACCTGGGGGGGCTGGAGGGCTGGGGGGCTGGGGGCAGGGGAGAGCTGGGGGATGGGGGCAGGGTGGGCTGGGGGCAGGGGGCTGGGGGGGCTGGGAGGGCAGGGGCCAGGGTGGGAAATGGAATGATATACTGATAGCTGCCACCCCCCCCCCCCAAAAAAAGGTTATACATCAAAACTGCTTGCTTAGGGAAAGAAGGTAGACACAAAAGGTCACATTATAAGAAATCTAAAATAAACTAACTCAGCAGAATGCAGACATGTTCGCCAGGGGCCTGAGAAGGGGACAGTGGGAGAAACTGCTTTGTGGCTAAAGGGGGTTTTACCTCCAAGTCAGAGAGCATTTGGGAACTACATAGAGGTGGGGATCTGTACAATATTGTGAATGCACCAAATATTCACCTTATAATGGCTAGTTTTATAGTATGTAAATTTTACTTCAGTGAACCATTTTTTAGGCAGAAAAAGAAAAATTACTTTCAGGTGAAGAAGTTGAAATCAGATGAGTTTTACTGGAAACTGAAATTTGGGCATTTTGAGGTTAATTTTTAGGCAAACCCTAAAGTTGTTAGACATGCCACCTAGAATGTGAGTGTTTTTAGGACACTGCTAGGTTAGTCATTCGGTTTTTATTCAGGATCTTTATTCAGGATCTCTGCAGGCCTCTGTGTGCTCCATGTGCAAAGGAGGCCACTGTGCTGGGAGAGACCACAGGCTTCCCTGAGGGATGCACCAGCCTCAGTACACAGGAATCCCACAGCAACCTCCAGTGTGGCCTCTCTGCTTTAGAAAGACTGATAAGGGGAGGGGTTTTGTTTATATTCCAGTATTCCTAAAGTGTATGCACATGCATGCATGTGCACATGCGTGAGTCTGGGTGTGTAAGGTTTCAGAGTTGGCAGACCCAAAACCCTTTAATATATCCGGGATAACACTATTTGTTGTCATATCTTCCTTTGTGCTGGGGTTTGGAGGATACAGAAAGTACTTGGGTTCTGTTTGTTTTAGCACCAGCTTCTGTCATCAGCAAAGACACATGGATAATCACATTTATCCTCATGACCTTCAGATGAGAAGGAAGAGGGATATTTGAGTTGTGTGTTTATGTATTTGCTGTTTTCCTCATCATCAGCATCCGCAATGGCCACTCTTGTCTGTGAGCCTCCCTGCACTGGCCAGAGTCCATGGTTAGTCAGTTTGTGTATGCTGCCCCCGTGGCCAGTGCTGTCAAGTCTCACATGTAAGAACATGACTTGCTCCTCCCTATGTTCTAGCTGAATGTTACTTCTCTTTCTTCATCATCCAGGAACATTAATTGGACATCTCTTATAAGCAAGGCCCTATGTCATACTAAGTCAGGACTAGGCTTGTCCTTCAAAAGTGTCAAGTGAGGAAAATAAGATGAAAATCACTGTGGAAAAAAAAATGACCTTAGTTGAATGGGATGATGAAAAAAATTTTGTTGATAAAGCCACTTGGCAGTTTGTCTAGAACCTTTTTCATGGTAAATTTCATTACTATAAATCTCTTTTATCACTGAGCATAGCGGTGCACACCTTTGATCCCAGCACTCAGGAGGCAGAGTCAAGCAGATCTCTGTGAGTTCAAGGCCAGCCTGGTCTACAGAGTGAGTTTCAGACCAGCTATGGCTCTGTTACATAGAGAAACCCTGTCTTTATGTAGCAGACAGACAGAAGTCTCCTTTATTTGTGTTTTCTTCTTGGTACATATTTGGATGTGTGTACGCCCATGTGTGTTTGTCCACCTGTCCATGCTGCCTGTCCTCTCACTTACCCTCCACTGCAGTTGAGATAGGTTTTCTCAGAGGACCTGGAAACTGACAGTTGGGAAAAACTAGATGGCAAATGAGCTTCAGGAATCCTCTTGCCTCTGCCTCGCTGGTGCTAAGATTATACACCAGCAGTAACCATGCCCAGCCCTATACATCAGCAGTAACCGTGCCCAGCCCGAGGGCGCTGAGGAGTCAAACTCCAGTCCTTATGCATTCGCAGGAAGCATTTACTGAATAAGCCATCCTCCCCAAATCTTTGAATACTTATTTTTTTCTCAAGGAACTTTGTTTGTTTGTTTGTTTAGCAGACTTTTTTGCCCTATAAAGCATTCCATAGACTAGTTCTGACTTGTGTTGATTATTGGCTTTCCTCTGCCCTCTAAAGAATCATTTTCCTGCCCTACAGCCCAGAAATATTTATTTATATATCATGAGTATGGAACATTTCCCCCACAGAGTACTGATGTCAGGTAATTGGGTTGGCATTCTCAATCCACTTCTTAATTGTGTGACAATAGGAAATGGAGTGTAAATCCCCTAAGGCTGCCCAGCAAGCTCCTGATAGAAGGTGGCCTGGGCCACCTAATGACCATGCAGTTTTATTGAGGCCTTCCCCTCCTTCTGAGCTGCCTGCTGTGATGGTCACTTTGATGATGGGACACAACTCCCTGAGATACAGGCTGCAAACAGCCTCCTCATCTAATGATAGAACATACATGGCTGCTGGCAGTGGGAGATGTTATGGATATTCATGAACTGTATTTCACTTTTACTACCTTTTCATTAGTTTTCATGGAGATGGTGTTTGTGAGTGGAGTGCATGAGCTATAGGCGGGTGTTTGTTTTCTGGACAAAATGGCAAGCCTCATTGTCAGAGGCCAAGGCAGGAGAAGCAGACAGCCAGCAAAGTGCAGATGAATATTAGCAGGCGGTGAAACAAACCGGTGCGTTTCTGTATTTCCCTGCAGTCTTAGGCAGATGCATGCCATGGTCCCTGAAGTTTTACAGTGCATCTCTTATATGACAGTGAGAAACTTTTATCCTAATACCTGGGTGCAACTAGTATACTGTGGCAGCTGCCTGTCCTAAGTGGTTCTGGTCCTGGAGTTCACACAGCAAACTTCAGCTACCTACCTACCCACTCACTCTATACCCCTCAGCCCTCATCTGCTGTCTAATGTCTTTCTACCATACCAAAGCAGACACTGCCTCCAGTTTGCCACATTGTGGGTTTTTATGGGCACGGCTGGATGTACAGGAATGGTGGGCTTACCAGGTAGTGAGAGACCTGTCCACATCGCTGAACAGTATGGGGCAGGGATGCTTTGAGACCCAGATTGACAAGCAAGGGATGCCCGCATAGTTCTAGGACCTGAGTGGCTCTGAGCTAGGCAGAAGTGACCCCTCAGCATAGGAATGCCTATCTCTGAGACACCTGTTGGAGCTCTAAGCTGTGCATTGCTGGAATGAGGAGTCTAAGTTACATGGGCAGAGTGTTGGTAGGTTTGTCTATCAGTGGGCTAGATGACAGAGCCACACTTCTACCACTAGCTGGTGTCATTTGAAGAATGTGAAAACATGCATGTCTTTGTCAGAGTGGAGCATAACAAATTATTTCAGAGATGGAGGGAGCAGATTGAACTTAACACATTTACTTCATTGCTAATTCAGTGTGTCTGTTTCTGCAGATCAAATGAGAACCTGGCAAACCTTAAGTACTGAGTATTCCACTCAGACTGACCCATTCTTGAGTATTTATTGATTAGGTGGCAAAAGATTCTTTCTTGCTTTTCTATGTCCAAGTTTCTTCTCAGTTGAGAATCAGTTTTTCAAAGACAGCACTCTGTACTTCTAAAAAGTGACTTATTTTAGAGTTGGATTATCATTCTTTTCATACCTTGAACTTGCAACAGCATTTTAGTGCCGACTGCATGTGGAACACATGTGGAACAGGAATAAAAGTACTGATATGGACTCATTTCCAAGGGCCTGACATGTATCTATCTATCTCAGTGTCAGAATGTAAATACTTGAGCACCAATAGCACGCTTAGCCTTCTGCTTCAGCACAGGATGAAAGACAGTGGCACTCAGTATGCACCTGCCAAAGCCAGGGCCTCATTTGTTTCTCAAGGTGGCTGTTATCACTCCCATCTAGGAGCTGAGAAAAGGAGTTGCTAGCATGCAGTACAGCTGGAATCCAGGGAGACTCTTTGTTCTTCTTGCCAGAGGGTGTGTTCCTTGAGTTGAAAATTTTTTTCTCATCCTCAGCATTGCCATTATGAGTTTTATGAAATGTGTTTAAACACAACACACAGATATATGTATATATTATATTGGACTCACCTTGCTTTAAAGCTAATAGGCTCTGGGCATACAAATAGATTCATCAAGCACATAGCATTCTATATGTGTGCTCAGTACCATTTCATACCAGACATGTTTCTTATACTATCTATTCTTTGGGACTCTTGTAGGTAGGTAACATCTTCTGAGAAAATAAGCTCAAAGGGGTGAGGCAAAACTGTCCACAATCCCATAGCTGCTAAATGATGTAGAGCTTGCCTTTCTGCCTCAGTGGTTTGTTCTCCCAGAATGGTTGGTCTCTGATCCTCCTAGGGTTCAGATGTCCATACTCACCATAGTCTGAATCAGCCCTGCTGTCTGTGGCTTCTAATGTCATATGCTCATCTCTTTATATTTGTTGTACTAAGTCACCAAACTTGTTGGAAACACAGTAGTGGTAGAGCCAGTGTAACTGGGCCAGTCCTCATGCGTGTCCGTGACTCCTAAACTGAGAACTATAAGCCCCTGGCCATTGCTTATCTACCTCCTGGCATTTATCACAAATAAGTGAGAATCCAGGTGTATTCTGTATACATGATATGTAGACAACTTATGTTAAATGTTTACATATATGACCTTTGGTTTTGTATATATATATATATATATATATATATATATATATATAAATGCTTTTGGATGTTTTTGTGATGAATGTTATTCAAGTACTAGGGCTTTTGGCATTTAAATTTTCTCATTTGGAAAATAGTAAAAGCTCAGTTACTATCATGTGACTCCAACCCCTCCCTGCCTATCTCCACATTCTACAGATGAGGATAGAGTTCCATTTCAGTTCCTTAAGTCTACATCACAGGAAAAGTGCTTTTAACAGGATTACTATGTGATCCAAGGTCTTGAAATCAAGACGAGTGGTACACAGAGCTAGCTCCTGAGCTTTCTCCTGGTAAGGAGTTAGTGACATGCAGCAGGCTTCTAGTACCCACTCTGTAGCCAGCCTGCATGAGCCAAGCCATGTTCCTTATTATTATTTTTTTTTACAAAGACATCTTTGAGTTTATGTACAGATTATGGATTTAAAACATATACTTTAAAAATCATCTCTACATACTCTGGCTTTCTTGATTAAACTTTCCTTAGAAGGAGAAATAAAAGTACCACATATCTCCCTTAAGCTCTTTTCTCCTCATAGAAAAAAATAATTTATTAATTTATTATCTATTTTTAAAGTATAATTTTACACTTGACAGAGCACTGCTGTGTATACTATTTCATGTGCTCATCAGAGGAGCTCTGTCTCATCCCCACTTGCACATGTGGAAGTTGAGAACCTGGCTTGTCCTAGGACCTAGAGCCAGGAAGAGGTAGAGCCAGCTGGTCCTTAGTCATAGCCAGCTCATAGCCTGCTCTGCTTGGTCCTTCAGGGGTTGAGAGTTGCTGAGGTTAAGGACTAAGTTTTCATTTTGGCCCTGACAATTTCTCACACTGTGCTGTGTAAAGTGCCAGGTTTAATGATTCTAAGCAAAACCATATTACATAGGGGGTGTAATGCTATCTTATGTAAAAGGAAAGCAGAAATTTGTTGTCACTGATGGTGAACACTAAGTAATCAGCACTGCCATGTTATTTGACACTCAGCTTTATCAGCAACAGTGCAAGATGTGTGCACAATGGAAGCCATAGGACTATAAGGAAATAGTAACCAGCGCTGCAGGTAGCCACATGAATAGATAATACCAGGCTAAAGAGTTCCCACAGAATCATACCACTGGGGCCCCCAAAGAGATCTGGGCAATTATATAATCCTATTCCTTCACCAAGAGATTCCTATCTAGCCAGTTTTCATCAAATTCACTCTAGGCCCAAGGCAATCTACTAGAGCGTCAGGTAACAGTTTGTAGACCTGCAAGCCAAGTATCAGATGGAAAGAGCCCTGGCCCTGTGAAAGGCAGGTCTTATGTCTCTGCTTTAGGCCTTCTTCATCCTCTGACTCTATGTCTAAAATAACACTCATGCCACTAATTGATGAGAGATGCTCTTTGGAAAGCAGATTTTAATGTGTGGTCACTGTCCAGCAGTGTGGTCCAGAGTCCTCTTGGACCCAGTTTGTCTCTGTAGTATTTTGCCTAGTGTCCTTTTAAGCCTGTGGTGTTGGCTGTTTCCTAGCCCAAGGGCCCAGGCTCTCCTCCGGAGTCCTTGACAAGAGCTCTTACTGAGTAAGGAAGGCGATCATGGATACTCTGCCCTGCCCTGCATGGAAAGCTACCTGAAAGCCCTCATCCCTGCCCCCTATTGCAAGAGCTCTGTTTCTCCTGTTTATTTACTCATCCCTTCTCCTCTGCTTCTTTCTCATTTTCTAATTTTGGAGTTGGAAATCTCTAGGCCCCAATTAGTCCTGACTCTTCTCTAACAAAGTATAAGCTATGACTTTGGAGTTCTGAGCCACAGGATTACATGTGAGGTAACACATTACTCTCAGAGCAGAGATATTTTTCTTCAGGGATGGGGAGATCATAGGTCCAATTGGGGCTTAGCCCTGCAGTAGGTCAAGTATGGAACCCATTGCCAACACATGGTAATTAGGATATGATGAGTCTGTCTCCAAGAAAGTTAGCATTTAGCTAATAATAAATGATGTTTGGTGAAAAGAGTTCTGAGCTCTTTTACAAGAAATATTTATTTTCATTTCAAATTGGATAGCAAGGTGATTTCTTTTTGTAAGAGAGCACATACCAAAAATAATTTGAGGATAGCACACTTTACACCAACTATACCTCAGTCCCAAGCACTTCATGAACATCACTGTGCTGACTGAATTAAACAGCCCCATTACCTATATTTTCCCCTCAACAGGGCAGGCCAACCTGCCGCAGGCCTATTTCTCTACTTTGGGGAGGACACTGTGGAGTTTCTGGGTGTACTGGAGCCTAACCAGGGACACTGAGCAGGCTCTGACAAGAGTAATCTTTAGCTTTGACTCTGCACCCAGGGGCTGACAATTAGGAAAGGTTGAAATTTAAGTTTCTCTCTATTGACCATTACTGTCAGGGCTGGAACTGTAGTGACAACATAAGGTCTAAGCTTTAATGAGACTGGAAATGGTGTTATAATATACTTTAAAATGCATTAGCTCCTAAATGTACCTACATGCCTTATGACTTGCTGGTTAGTCCTAGAGATATTATATAAACATGTGGGAGAATTCTCCTTTAATGGACAGTATTTTTAAGTTTGCTGACTGGATGTTGGTTGGGTGGGAGGTGAGAAGAAGGAAAATGATTTACACAGGAACTTATCTCTGGTGTTAAAAATAGTCAAGGGAATCATATGATTGATACACAAATGCTGTCCTAAGTCACATTTTGGGAACAATTTGATGCTAACATGAGATGTGGATGAAGACTAGAAGCAGCTAGTCCTCTGACACTCGTCTGGGATCATGCCCCTCGTGCAGCTCTTGGAAGAACACCAGACAGCAGCCACCAGCTTCGACCTTCTAGCCTTGACCTTATCCCCAGACCCCAAAGGTGAGGAGGCGAGAGGCCAATTTTTTGAGACCTTCCCCTCTCTCTTCCAGTCTAGCTGTTCTCAATTGTTTCTGCTATTCCAAGGCCAAGACATCATTTGCTAATAGTCTCCCCCAGCACAGGAGAAGCCTAAAACTGATAATAGTAGAAAATTTATGAGGAGCTAGAGCTTTGGTGGCCAAGACAATGCAAGGAGGGATCATCTCTCAGCAAATAAGTTGTTAGTTCCACACCTACTTGGTCAGGACCTTGGCAGGATGCACGATGGGTGGGGTGTTGTATGGGTTGGCCCTGTGGGATGTGACTCCAGGCCCAGTGGGCCATGTGTTTGCCAGCCTTGGCAGCATCATACAGTGGGGCAAGGGTAACAAAAAAGTGTGTTGCTTAAGAACAGATGTATACTTTGGCTGTGCTCAAATCCACAGCTTCGTAGAGTACCTTAGAATCTGCTTTCCAATAGTTTTTGCTCATCTTTTGGAAATCCATTTAGTATCTGGATTCTTCTCCCACCTCTGTGTGTACTGGGCCCAGAGTTGCTTCAGAATATTAATAAACACAAATCTAAAAAGTTTGAGCCAGAATGTTGTTTAATTCAGGGCAAGAGGGCTTGGTTTCTAGACTGGTCCTGTGTTGCTTAAGGTGTTCATATGAGAAATCTAGGATTTCCTCCAGAGATTTGCCATGTTGATCCTGGTGAGCTGTGCCTGGTGGGAGACTTTAGACATGGACTAGACAGGCTGAGTACAGATTGAGGCAGCACACATCCTACCCTTTGGTAAAACCCAAATTCTTAAGCAGTACCAAATTTTCTGTGTTCATTATACTTGTCTGTTTTCTTCAGCAGTGTATCCTGCATCTCCAGCTTCTAATCCCACTTGGCATGGGACAGATCCTTGTCATGTATGTTATTGAGTGTTATAACTGCTTTCTAAAGGGATAGAAGTTTAGAGTTTTGAATTGTTTATGAAACTTTACAGTTCTCCACAGCTTGATTCACCTTAAGCTATGTGTGAACTCTGCTGACTTCTAGGATCTGACCAGGGCAGACAGGTCTATACGCAAGAGCTCTTCCTGTGGATGTCCTTGGTTGTGGCTAAGGTAACACTAGGCTTACATAGGTGAAGGAGTGTTTTCTAGGCAAGATGATATGCTATGTTGCCCTACTGGAGAGAAGGGAAGAGCCGTTTTGTTATATACTTATTATTTCTTGACTTCTGAATTCTCCACCTCAGTTTAGAACTATTAACTGAGTTTTTTTTCTTTTTTGATTGATTTAGTTTTATTTTATGATTTTTTTTTTTAAGACAGGATCACACACTCTTTGTAGCCCAGCCTGGCCTGGGGCACACAATTCTCCTTCCTTGCCTTTTGAGTACTAGAAGTACAGGCATATAACAGCATACTCAGGTATCAGTTGAATTTTAAGAGTCAACATTTGTTCCTAAAAATTTTCCTTATCTCAAGAGTTCTGTTTGTTTGAATTAAAAAAAAAAACATGTATTTTACAATAGGACATTATTTTTGAAACGGTAAACCAATAATATGTATGTGTAGTATGTGTGTTTATGTACGTGTTCAAGTTTGTGTGTGCATGACGATGCACATGCAAATAGAGGGCAGTAGTCGTCACAGTGCTTCCTCAATACTCTTCTACTTTGTGTTTTGAGACAGGGTCTCTACTGAGCAGGGTACTCCATGGTACTTGCTGACTGGCTGCACTGGCTGGCCAATGAGCTCCAAGGATTTGCCTGTCTTCTTGCCTTCCCCAACTCTCACCACTGGAGTCATGGATGCTGGCTACCACTTAGGACTTTAACTTGGGGATATGAACTCGGGTTTTATGGTTACCAACTGAACCATCTCCCCAATCCCACCAGAGCATCTGAATAGAGTAAACCTGCTTTTCTCTGTAGCCATTGCCTACCATCACTAGGCCAGGCCCTAGCCTGAGGCAGGCCAAGGACTGTCTAACAGCGGGGCAGGAAGGTCTTCATCCTTAAGTTCACTCACTCATGTTTAACATGTTCAAATATGTTTGGTTTTTATAATTATAGAATACTTGAATACACATGCTCACAGCAGCATTGTTCTCATCAGTCAAAAGGTAGAGCAAAGTGTGTATTAGGAGATAATGAGGGGCTTGGAGAGATGGCTCAGCAGTTAAGAGCACTGGCGGCTTTTCCAGAGGTCCTGAGTTCAATTCCCAGCAATTATATGGTGACTCACAACCATCTGTAATGGGATCTGGTGCCCTCTTCTGGTGTGTCTAAAGACAGCTACAGTGTACTCATATACATAAAATAAATAGTGTTTTTAAAGAAAGAGAGATAATGAAATAGCATGTAGCATATATACAATAGAATATAAACACACATGCGCGAGAGTGCACACACACACACACACACACACACTAAAATGCTACCACACTTTGAAAAGGAAGGAAGTTGGGCTGCTGCAACCTAGAATATGCAAGGCTCTGGGTTTGATTACTAATAAAACACACACACATATGCACACACACAAAAGGTGAGATACAAATAGACAAATAGTATGATTCTAAGAGACAGCTAGTAGAACAGTAGTTACGAGGGGTTATGGGTACTGGAATTATTGCTTAATAGGTATGTATGATTTCCATTAGACTTAGATGTAGTAGGTGGAGATGAAGGTACAATAATATGAAATTAATGTACTTAATGCCATTTCTCACAATAAGAAAGTTTTGGATATCTCCATCTGAAAGTTCTGACCCTATTTTGTATTTACAGATTCTTTCTAATGTATCAGTAGCCCTTCAAGAACAGAGGAGGAAAAAACTGTCTGTTGAAAATTTTGTTGATGAGTCTATAATACAGGTTTATGGATCTACACCTGTCCATTTGTATGACCTTGGAAAAGAAATAACCAATCATAATGAAGATATATGAACGCTATTGCTAGAGTATGCCTGTGGTAGCCAGCTCCTCATCTCCTGGTATTCAGGGCTGATTTGTGGGCTCTGTAGGATCTGACAGAAATGATGGCATACTACTTCAAAGATTAGATTATAGATGCTATGTTGGCTTCTGCCTTGGTGTCTGTTCCTTGTCTCCCATTGTGAGCAGCAGCCCTGTAAAGGAAAAACTGAGATCTTCAGCCAATGGCTGTGTTAGTGAACTTGGAAAGGGATCATCTTGATTATACTTCTTGACAGACCTTGACCCATATCACTGCTGAATCTCTAACCTACAGAACTACTATTTTAAGCTATTATGGTGATTGCTTATGTGGCAGTAGATAATTAACACAGACCTTACAGTATCTTCATTCTAAAACATAAAGCATATATGTGTCAGAAAGACCATAAAGAGGGTCAAAGCCTGGACTCTATCTGAAACTACAATCCTTTAGGAAATGCTAAATATTGTATAGCCTTGTTTTTGTTGCTAGCCAGTGCAAGTTGTTGGTGGTCTCATGGTGTGAAAATGTCTCATCTCTGGAATGAAAGGGCATCTTCCTTGATATTTCATCAAAAAGATGGGACTTCTGCTCACCTTCCCCATCTGTGACTCTGTGATGCTAAATAGCTCAAGAAGGGACCATCACCGCTCAGAAGGTGAGGGATGAGGCTAGAGAGGGGAGCAAAAGCTTTGGAGAGTGCAGAGCTTGTTTGCAGCTTGGCAGGTCTAGGTTCAGAGGCCCTGCCTTTGTCTTCTAGGTCTTCAGAGGAAATGGGTGTGTGTGGGCTTTTAGTACAATACTCAGAAGGTCTCACTTCTGTGGTTTACCATTGAATATACTTGGAACAACAGTAAACATTTGCAAGCACTGACACATGCCAGAGAGGATGCTAGGTACAGTAGGGGCGCAGAGATGAGGGGAAAGTGACAGGTCCTGCTGTGAAGGAACACAGATTCTTGTGGAGGCAAGAGCCATGCATGTCCCTGTTCAGCAAAGGGACCTAGAGGCTGGGGCAGACACATCTAAAATGACTACGGGAAGCTTCTATGAGAAGTAGCAGCCTAGGTAGACCCTGTAAGGAGGCAGAATTGGCATGCCTGTCCTGTACCCTAGCAGGACCCTCATTGCTAACATCTGCTCACATAGTTTCATGTTTATCTGGCCTTGATCAAATAGAAGTCTCTTGAGCCTTGGTGTGGATCTTACATAGTGCCCTGGTAGCAGTGCAGTGCTTATTATAAGTCCTCAGTGGAAGATATGAGTAAATAAATGAGTGTATGTGTGAGTGAGGGAGGGTATGTGGTGGGTAATAACACTGCCGACATCATTTAGGACTGAACTCTAAAGGGTCTCCACTCCATAGCAAGTAAAATTAGAATCTGGAGTAGTAGCCACATTGTACTTGACCCTGAACACTGGCTCTGCCCGAAATCCAAAGTCTCATCAGGTAGGGGCTGAGACAGGAAAGTCGAGAGCAATTGAGCATCTCCAAGAGAGGCTCCTAGAAGCAACCTCAGCTCAGAATGAAGAAGGAATGCTGGAAGGCTACACACAGGGAACTCTAGTCTCCTCCCCATAAGAAAAGAGCTTACCATAGCATACTCAGCTTGGCACATAAACATCCAGGCTATATCCCGTATGCTTCTTGGAAAGTCAGAAATTTTCTAAAGTGTGCGAGCTTTTATGGTAGAGATCTTTAAAGGTGTTCTCTGGTGGCAACTACATCCTTAATTTTCATATAAAGCAAACAAGTTGAATCTGAATTCCCAGAAACAGAGATACTTCCTTTCATAGTGTTCAGCATTCAATAGAGATGTCTTTCAGTCCTGCCTTGACTACACACATTTTGGTGAGAGAGGAACTAGGGGAAGAAGGGGTGTATACCACTGGGTTTTCCCATGTAAATGTACCAGTACATTTTTGGCTTTAAAATCCAGCATCCTTTGGCTTTGGAAGTAGATTTGTGGTTTGGTTTAATTGTGGGGTGTTGAGCATTTTGAAAATGTACCACAAACTTTCAAAGTCAGTTAATAAAGCCATTTGGAGGGACCAGAAAAACAGGGCCACTTCCTCCCTCCTCCCTCTCCCCTCCTTCTCCCCTCCTCCCTCTCCCCTCCTCCCTCTCCCCTCCTTCTCCCCTCCTCCCTCTCCCCTCCTCCCTCTCCCCTCCTCCCTCTCCCCTCCTCCCTCTCCCCTCCTCCCTCTCCCCTCCTCCCTCTCCCCTCCTCCCTCTACCCTCCCCCCTCTACCCTCCTCCCTCACCCCTCCTTCCTCTCCTCTCCTCCCTCCTCCCTCTTTTCTCCTTCCTCCTCCGTCCTCTCTCCTCCCCCCTCTGTCCACCCTCCTTCCTCCACCACCATTCAGCCTGTCCTCAGTTTTGATCCAGGATTGCAGCACAATTTTATCATCAAAATTGGCCCAAACAAAAACTAAATTTAAATAAAGTTTCAAGTAAGTCAAATAATGCAGCAAGACTGACCCAGTTGAAATTTGCAGGCCGTCAGAGCTGTGTTTATATCAGGAAAGGTGTGTTGCCAGCTTCTGTGTGTAAAATGTGCCTAAAATAGAGATGGAGATTGGCTGTGTCATGCTGTGACTCAGCGTGATTTTATTCTACAATGAGTTAATGCCAACAAAAAGGAGAGATGAATACAGTATGACCATGCTCTTTACAGGAAGTTCATGGGGCAGGAAAAAGTAGATGCAGCTCCTGTGTAACTTAGTGGGCCCCTGGTCTGGTGACAGTCCTACGGGAGTAGACTTAAAATAATATACTCATGTCATTCAGCAGAGCCTTGTTTGGCAGGTAGCCACACACTCAAATGAGAAGCTACCTACAAGATATACCTTGTTCTGGGTGTGGGGGAATATAAGAAGCTCAGGTAAATGTGTACAAATTGTAAATGAGACAGAATTCTGTCTTCTGAAGAATTCTGGACCATTTTATCCTGAGAGGTTTGGGTTCTTTTGTTTTTTGTTTTGTTTTGTTGTTTGTTGTTTGTTTGTTTGTTTGTTTGTTTATGACTTTGCTACATTTCAACCATTTTGCAAAGCCATTTTGGTTACCATCACTGACCACTCTTGTTCCTGGGGGCATCAAACACTCATATCTGTCAAGCTCTGTAGTTTTCAGAACACACCCAGGAACCCCTTATAAATGTCATCCTCTCAAAACTCAAGGCACTGTGAAGTCAGCAAAAGAAACTTAATAAATGGTCCCTACCAAGGGATGACCAGATTTCTTATGGCTTGCTGACCTATCTGTGCCCCAGGAGTGTTAGGTAGCTCTCCTATCAAGATCTATGTCTTGCTTGGGCTTCCTGGGCAATAAGGTGCCTTGGGTGTAAATCAGGATCCATGTGTGAAATAGCCATGGGGGAGGAGCAGGGTAGGGCAGCAGCCAGGCAGGCACACAACAAAAACATTGCTTGGGCAGAAGAGGCATCGCCTGGGACTACTACCCTAAGAGACTTCAAAATGCTAAGCCTGTGTTCAATTCAGATTAATGATTTTTGGTGGGAGGATCATTTCTGGAGATTGGTTTGCCTTTGAAAATTCTAGTTTCACCTTTTCTTTTCAATCAACTTTTTCCAGTAGACTTTGTTCCCTGGGAGTTTAATGTCCATGTCAAAATGAGTCTTGATAAAAGCACCAAGATGTTAAATATTTATTTTAAGTTAACTGCTTTGCTTCTGAGAGGTTAAAACACAAATGTGTTTTCATGCAGAGCCTTTCACTAGTCGGCTTAAGCTTCCCGAGCTTTCTCTTTGGCACTGCAGTAAGCCAGCTAACAAACTGCATTCCTGAGATGAGTTGACAAGGGTGCAGAAATGAAGAAATAAACAAAAAGCCATGTTAATTTCAAGCTTCACTAAGAATACAAAAAGTAATATTAACAGTTGCTGAATGACAAATAATGAAATGGCTGGAAATTTTTAATGCTTCTAGCAAGCTTTTATAATCTTTCATGGAATTTTCTCCCTGTCAGGTATAGCACATTTATAGCCAGCAGTGTGTTAGACAGTTAGGCTGTTTAAAGATGGATACATCCAAGCATGTGAGTGTATCTATATATAATTCTTTCACTCCATTCCATATGCTAAAAGTAGCCCATTCTCCTTAGCCTAAAATCTTCATAACTGCTTATCTGTTTTAATAAAAGGTATTTTATTCAGCTGGAGAGTGGTCATACTGTTGCCATTTCATTTTTACTATTGGCTAATAAATATATATTCAAATATATATGTGTGAATACCTCAGGCTTGTTATTTCTGGTTTCCCTTATGGGCATAGACCTTAGAAGTCTACCCTTACATCCTAATGTAGTAATGTATACATTAAGAAATAGTAAGGAGCTAGGCAATGGTGGAGCACTCCTTTAATCCCAGCACTCCAGAGGCAGAGGCCAGCCTGGTCTACAGAGTTCCAAGATTGCCAGAACTACACAGAGAAACCCCTGTTTCAAAAAATGAAAAAGTAAGATTTTGAAATGTGTACTTATATATCAATTAATAGGGCATGGATAATAGAGATTTATCTCAGTTCACTGTAGCACGTGTATTTAGAGTATGCAGTGTACAAGGAGCTGTGGGAGGCGTCTCCTGGCTCTGTGCTGCTCATCAGGGCCCTTTCTTCCTAGTGTTTTATTGTAGAGAGAAGGAATAGTGGTGGCTGAAAGGAAGGGGAACTTGGCATCAGTCCTAAACCAAACAGCAGGTCTTCTCCCTTCCTGTCACCCTGCCTCTGTCATAATGCCCACAAACCCAGAAAAAAAGACCTGTCATCCACTCTGAGAACCAGCATTAGGCCTTAGTATACAGGAGGCCCCTGGCAGATATCTCTTGAAGAGCAGCAGGGCAAACAGGAAGATGGAGTGGGTGCTGAGATCTGGTGAGAGTCAGTAACGATGATGAAGACTGCTTAAGGATGCAAGTCAGGGAGTGGGCCGCCAAGGGAATTGACATGGGTGAGCCTAGAATTCCATGCCAGGGGAAGGAGAGTAAGGCCTGCAGGATGACCATATATCCATTCCTTTATCTACTGTCTCTGTGCCCTTCTTTTGGTAGTGATGGGGTAGGGTTGGCAGGATTAGCCAGGGATCTACAATCCTTCTTCTAAGCCTCCTAAGCCCTTTGTACTATGTAGGCAGAGATGAATAGTTGGCCACAGAAAGGAGTTGCAGCATGTACAGCCTGCTGAGCTGAACTGCTTTTTACTTTCCAGACAGAGTTTGCTGGATTGTGCTGTAGAGGAATAGGGCACCGATGAGTGCAGTTACCTTCGGGCCGTGTTCTAAAGCACCAGTACTTACTCAGTGCTCTGTTGACCAAGGACTGGCCTAATTAAGGGGAGGGGTGCAGTTTGGGAAAGTTAATATGAGAATAACTGAGTAGAATAGATCTGTGGGAAGATATTGCAGCCATCAGTTGAGGCATCTTTGAACAGAGAATATCCTTTAAGTCTTATTATCTGAAACAGCCTGGCTCAATGTCCCAGTTCATGTCACCCACATAGGGGTCCACCTGCAAGGTCTTTCTCACACCCTTGCTTTGTCCTTGTGGTCTCTGCACAGTCAGGTTTAACTCAGTGTGTTGCTTGCTTCCTGGTGACATCACCTTTATAATTGTTCTTGGGCCCCAAGTGACAGTGCCTGAGCCCACCTTTGCTATTCTTCTCCTGTCATCTGTATGTGGTTTTTGTCTCCCTCCCAAAGGTTCCTTGAAGGGTGGGACTGCGCTCACACTCCCGTGCTCTCAGGGATTCGCATAATGTTTTTCACATAGCTGGTCCTTTCTGAATGTTTGATGATGACACAGCCACTGAGCAGGATGGATGTGTAGGAGAAAACATACCGTCTCTCATTCTACAAATTAGTCAGAATACATCAGGCTAATAACAGTAAGAGTGAGCATCTGTCAGTCTGATGAACCAACATCTATCAGACAAAGCAGTTAAACCCATGTCAGTCATTTTGATACAATAAAACTAAAATTAGACACTGGATAAATACACTCAAGATGAGAGCATTTATCCCAGTGTTGGTTTCAAGACTGATAGAAGCAGATGCTGAAGCATCCGGGCTCTGAAATCTGGTCAGTAGACAGCTGTTCCGGTGGAGAGCCAGTCTGGGTGGCAGGAAGTAGAGGGCTGGGGCTGGAACCCTGAGACCATGTCTAAGGGCTGTGAAATTGAGAAGTTTTGGAAATGCAAATAGAGTTTTGTTTAGTAATATTCTTTAGTGGTTTTAAATTTTAAAAATCTCCTTAATGAAGTAGTTAATTAGCTCTGGGAACTGAAGTTTAAAACAGAAGACTAATCGATTAATATGATAGCTGTGCTTATTTTTCTTCCATTTGTTCCAGGAAACCAATGTTGGTACACCAAGTTTGCTTCTTAAGTATGACTAGAACCATTCTGCCTGGAGTCCATTTTTCTTTCATCTTCTTGTAGCTTGTGCAGTTTCGTCTCTGAAATCCTTTGGCAGTGCTTTCTTTAATTTCCTGCTCTTCCAGGCTCATCCTGCCCCAGGACCGTGCCAGTTCTTAGGGCTCTCTCTTCCCTTAACTCCACCTAGTCAATACCATATAGACAAGGGTTTAACTTTCCTTACTGCTTTGTATGTGGTCAATACCACACAGACAAGGGTTTAATTTTCCTTAATGCTTTGTATGTGAGATAATTTAAAGAAATAAAAAATTGGGGCTTTAGAGATGGTTCATTGGGCGCAGTGCATGCCTGTGGGCTTTGTTCCAACTTATTATGTTTTTCAAGGACACTGAGTAAATTACAGAACACTCAATCATACCATGGTCAGAACAGTAAAAGTATAAATTCTTCATGATTTAACTTGAAAATGGGTGGTCAAGTTGAATGAAGACAGTCCACGATGTTAAATAAATTGTGGTTCTGGTTCGCTGATCTTAATCATCAAAGTTAGTAAAAAAAAATCTTATTTTTAATGTCTGTTGAAATGCTCCCACTCTGAAGTCTGCAAAAACTGACTTTTACTTTTCTTTTTTCCTTTCTTTCTCTCTTTCTCTCTTCTCCTTCCTTCCTTCCTTCCCTTCTTCCTTTTTTTTTTAGTTCTTGGTTGATATATTTAGAATTTCTTCAGTTTTTATAATCTTGACAGTGTTTCATACCCAAGATACTTTATAATTTCATGCCAACATAAATAAAAGCAGCATTTGGTTTTTAAATTAGTAAACCAGGAATCAAGTCTATAAGTGCTCAAGTGTTGGAATGTGGATTCCTTGAGGGTAAGAGTGCACTCCTATTTCTCTATGCTGTCTCTAACATCTAAATCAATGCATACCACGCATCATATCTACTAGGGAAATGTTGAATGAGTGAATGAATAGATAGACTATAGAAGCAAACTAGAAGAAATTAACCAAGGAGCCGGTGGCATGGCTCAGCAGGTAAAGGATCTGCTGCCATGTCTGAGGACATGAGTTAAATCCCTGGGACCCACATGGAGAAAGGAGAGAACTGACTTTTATAAGTGATCTTCTGACCTCCATGTTTACACCTCCTCTTGTGCATACTTACACACACATTAAATGATTAAATGTAAGTAAATTAATAAAAATGTAGACCACTCTAGTAAGCCTCGGATGTACACAAGCTACAGAGTAGCAAATGACAGTAGCTAGCAGTTGTTATGTTTCCATGTGAATGGTAGCATTCCATGCCTAGATTGTGCTTGTGATTATTTCCAATAAATGTACTGATCACTTCCTTAAAACTTTATTATCAGCTGTAGTCCTGGAATAGGCACAGATTATATAGATGGTTTTTAATGGCTT
>LR756426.1:20000-129756 GCA_902729485.2 Mus minutoides | reverse complement strand
TCCTCCTCCTCCTCCTCCTC
Organism: Mus minutoides; assembly: GCA_902729485.2. Classification (NCBI taxonomy): domain Eukaryota; kingdom Metazoa; phylum Chordata; class Mammalia; order Rodentia; family Muridae; genus Mus; species Mus minutoides. The sequence continues at coordinate 129,736 of LR756426.1, read as the reverse complement.
CTCTTCTTCTTCTTCTTCTTCTTCTTCTTCTTCTTCTTCTTTCTCCCTTCTCCTCCTCTTTTTTTTTTTTTCTCGATACAGGGTTTCTCTGTGTAGCCCTCGCTGTCCTGGAACTCACTCTGTAGACCAGGCTGGCCTCAAACTCAGAAATTTGCCTGTGTCTGCCTCCCAAGTGCTGGGATTCTGATTCTTACTTTATATCTCATATTACTGTTTGACAAGCCAGTGCCCGTTTGCTGAGTGCTTGTTCTAATGCTTTGTTTTCAAGTATTATAAAAATTTATTAATGTTTTTTCTAGAGAAAATCCCTCTTTCAGTTCATAATTTCAAGCTGTGGTTTTAAAAAGTTTTATTAAGTTGTACTCCGATCTAAAAGATACTTAGACTCAGCCTAAACAACTCTGTTCTGAATATCTGAATGCAGATGTGGCAGCCAGATGCTCCTTGCTGCAGACAACAGCAGTGGTCAACAATTGCATGATGTTTCTTGTGCTTCATAAATAGCTGAGCAGGACATTTATGTTCTTAACTTGGAGAGCAGATTTGGAGGAACTTCACAGGTCTACAGCCCTCAGCTAGCAATGTATAGCATTCACTGTGTGGTGCAGCAGCCTTTGAAGACAACCTCTCAAACCAATAAGGAGAGAGGGAAATGTCTAGCTTTTGTTGTATCAGTTCTCACTTTGCCAAATGTCTGCAAGCAATTTAAGAGATGTTTCAGCCAAACCCTCTTATAGACCTAGAAAAGAATATAGTTAGCCTGTTCATTGTGCTCCACTTGGCTGTCTTGGCATCTCTGCAAAAAAAACATTAAAAATAGTGTGGCCCAGGAAGGGGATAAAGCTATTGTCTTTGGATGTAGGTGTAGGTGCTTCTCCCAGCCCACGAGGCAGGGTTTCTCTGTGTAGCCCTGGCTGTCCTGGAACTCACTCTATAGACCAAGCTGACCTCAGCAGCCTCTGCCTCCTGAGTGCTGGGATTAAAGGTGTGGACCACTGCTGCCACCTGGCAGTGTGTGCACCTGTGCTTGGCTTTCCTCCTGATCGCTCCTTCATATGACTGGCATCAGTAGCAAGTCCTCTAACACACTAATGTTTGTAGACTTTTATTTCCATTAGCATTGTGTCAGAGGGGTGTGTATGTGTGTGTGTGTTCATGTGCGTGTGAGTGCACATACATTGGATTACATTGGGCTTCAGTACTCTTTTATTTCATCACTTTCCATGGACTGCAACAGTATTATTGTAAGAAAACAGTGCAGTGAGACATGAATTTCCCTCTGCATTTATGTACTCACATGGTTAGCCAGGTGTCATCCATTGAAAGCCATGCACAACAGATAATTTTTGTAAAACTTATTTCACTCTCATTTGCCATCCATAGATGGATCTTTTTTTTTTTTCAATTTTTTATTAGATATTTTCTTAATTTACATTTCAACTGCTATCCCAAAAGTCCCCTCCCCCCTCCCTGCTTCCCTGCCCACCCACTCCCACTTCTTGGCCCTGGCGTTCCCCTGTATTGGGGCATATAAAGATTGCAGTACCAAGGGGCCTCTCCTCCCAATGATGGCCGACCAGGCCATCTTCTGCTACATATAGAGCTAGAGACACGAGTTCTGGGGGTTCTGGTTAGTTCATATTGTTGTTCTTCTTCTAGGGTTGCAGACCCCTTCAGCTCCTGGGGTTCTATCTCTAGCTTCTCCAATGTGGGCCCCGTGCTCCCTCTTATGGATGACTGTGAGCATCCACTTCTGTGGGAGTCAGCTATAACAGGGTCCCTTCAGTAAACACTTGCTGTCCTATGCAATAGTGTCTGAGTTTAGTGACTGATTATGGGATGGATCCCCGGTGGGTTAGTCTCTGTATGGTCCATCCTTTCACACAGATGGATCTTTAAAGGCTAAATTTAAGTTGTTGTTTTATGATCTCTGAGTGTACAAAAGAAGAATAGTCTTATTAAAATGTCACCTCTGTCTTTACTTATGTACAGTCACAATATGTTTATCTCCCTTCCTGGTTTATCTCCCCTGCCAGATCACTCCTCAGAGTGAGAAAGTGTGGCTTCTGTTTATGTCATCCTTTGAAATGGCTAAGAGCAAGCTGTATACACATCAGCCCCCTAGCCAACAGGGCTGAGCTTGGCTTCTGGAAGGAAAGAGGTTTCGGTGATCCTTCTGGAAAGGCCCCTCAATTCTGAGAAGGTAGTTGTTAGCTAAAGAGATTAACTCAGAGGAAGAGCTTTGTAAGACCATGTCATTGGTTGTTTTGTTTGGTTTGGTTTGGTTTGGTTTTGATAGAAAAATTGAACTGCCCCTTCCTTCAGTAAATTGACTGCATTACATAAGGCACAGATTGAAGCAGTACAGTAGCATGAATTCTTCTGCGGTTATTTGATTATTTTTAAAATACCATTGACATTTGAAAGGCCAACCCTATAAGTGGCTGTGTTTAGAAAAGTAAAATAAAATACATTCATTGGCCTTTTTACCTTAACCATGTAGATACAAAGCAGGGTTTTGTTTCAACTAAATAGAATAGCCAATATGTAGTTTTAAGAAAGATTTCATTGTATATATTCATTGTGCATGGTGCAGTATTAAAATATATGATTTACAGTTTTAATAATTAGTACCATCCAGTTCAAGCAGCTCTGAATAATATTTGTGTAACTTTTCACCACAAAATGAGTGATATTAAACTCTAATAGGATTGATTTTATTTGTTAATTTCTTCTAATCAGTCTTAAGTTATTTAACAGAACTTGAAGTAAAGGATGTCTGACTAGACACCCAGTTAAATAACTGTTGAACTGTTATTCATGACTGTTTCCTATATTGCACATTAATCAAACTTCTTTGGTTTGTATATCTATTATTGTATGATACTGTTGATTCTAATTAATATTTGTCACTTGTTAATAAATGGTCTCTTCATTCTCACCTAAAAGATAATTCCAAGTAAAATACAGTATATCCACTACTTGCTACCTATGAAACTAGGTTGTTCTAGTGTGTGAGGACACTAACCAATATGTTTTGTGTGTTATATACATGAATAAAGGCTTTCCTAGGAATCTGGCAATTCGTTTTTAAAACAGCTCATTCTTTGTCTCCTAACTACAAAAGCCATTGAGTCAAGGCTATTTCTGAAGCATCAGTCACTACCTAAACATCCTAAAGCAGTGACTGAGCACAGTCTAGTGTCACTTTTCAGTTTTACTAGTTGTCACAAGGAGTAGATCAAAAATTGTTAAATTGGTTTTAAAATAATGTGATCCTTATAAAAGTCAGATTATCAAATCCTATTGGCAGCTGTAAGTATGTTTGTGCCATTTTACCTGGTAATCTCATAACACTATAAGTATTATAAATTTCTTAAACCAAGTGATTATCTGGGTAGTGGTGGCTTATACCTTTAATCCTAGCAGAGGCAGGTGAATCTTTTGAGTTCAAGGCCAGCTTGGTCTACAAAGTGAGTTCCAAGACAGCCAGGGCTACAAAGAAGACCCCTATCTTTAAAAAAGAAAAGAAGAGAAGAGAAAAGAAAGGAAAAGAGAAAAATGTGGGTATATATAATTCCTTCTATTTTTAGTAAAAATTGAATGTTGAAGGCAAACAGCAATTGACAGATAAAGTTAGAAAATTGAGATGTTAACAATTGATAGGCTCTGGATTAAGAGTGTAAAGACTAGCAAAAATAAGTGCAGGCTATCACATAAAACCAAAAAACTGTACAAATGCTGTGATTACAGCTGTATATTTAAAGAATTGAAGGAAACATGTTGTGTGATGCTTGCATTTTAGCTTTTGTATATATTGGTTTTTCTAAGCTTTAGTCTTAGTTTTTATTAGGAAGTTGTTTGCTACCTTTTCTAATATGTTTTATGTGAGCACACACATGTGCACTAAAAGGGGTTGATCAATAATTACATGCAAGATCACCAAAAATAAGGTTTATTGTGGTATTTTTGTGGCACTTTACAAGTGGCCATGGCCATGTCCTTCTCTGTGTTCCTTACCTACCCCAGATGAGGATCTCCTCAGGAGGACAGTTGCTACATGCTGCTTTATCTGCTCAGTTAAAACCTTAAGGAAGAAGATGTATTTGCCAACATACAAACTAACATTTGCTCCTGGTCTTTGGCTTTTGAGAAGAGCCAGACGATCCTTCAGTGGTCTCACGAGGCCTGGGCTCTCGACATGCGCCATTCTTCCGTTTCCTTTTTAGAGGAAACACACCGTGCCAGTCCTGCCTTTTCTTTTCAAGTCTCTGAAGACCTAAAGTTGAATGGTGGCTGGGACTAGAGAACAGCCTGGCATCCTACCCCACTCTAGACTCTCTGTCTTTGTTTTTTTTTGTTTTGTCCTTTTTTTCTATTGTTGTTTTTTTTTTCCTCATTTTGATTTTTTTCCCTAAGATTAAAGATTAAAAAACAAAATCACTGCTCTTCAGGGATGCCATGACATTATTGTAAAAATAGCAATCTACAAAAATATGCTTATCATAACATCTTTTCTAGGATATAGATTTTAGTGTATGTAATTACTGGTCCTTCTAGAAACTGGCTTCTGGCTACCAAGAAACTGCTCATCTCCAGAGCCTATTGCACCATCTGGACAGGCCTGGTATTTTATACACACACACACATACACGCATGCACACACACACACACACACACACACACACACACACACACACACACGGGGGTGTGAGGCAGAGAGAGAGATCCTTTTTACTAGTTAGAAGAGCTTATAGTTGGATACAGAAGACTCAACAAGTGAAGACCATCTGCGAAGCTGCAGGTGACCAGGTCACATGGCAGATATTCACAGTGCACAATGGGTATTCTCACCACATCTGGGTCGGATTAACTAAGCAGGTGACCCCATGCAGGAAAATGTTATCTCAGTACTTGCTTGAAAATGTGAGGAGACTTAAAGAACACTTGCAGTTCTAAGTAAGTCAGTACTGGAATCAGAACAGTTTAGTAGAAGTAGGTGGGTGGTGTTGGCACACACCACATCTCTCATCTGAAAGTGAATAAGAGATAGCTTACTTTGGAGCCCTTTTGAGTGACCATGGCTCAGGAACACAACCTTAGGTTTCCCCAAATTCCATGTTCCAACATGGAAGCAGTTTCCTGAAATTTTATAGTTTTACAGAACAACAACAAAAAAAAGTCATACATAAATGAAGGCAAGTTGGTGGCTACATCAGTTATGGCAAGATGGAGGAAGTTCTTCTGTAGACCTTAGATGCTATCTGATGGTATTCTTTGTTTTCAGGTTGGTGAAAGCCAGTGGTCTGCTAAGTTAATAGATTCCAAAAGGTTTTTGTTAGTCACAAGATATTAGTTCAGACACAGTGGTAGGCAAGGAATGGCTGTTCTGGAAGGCTAAAAGTAGCCCAAGATAAAGTAATTAGTCTCTAGACCTGCAGCATTTCAGTACTGGAATTCTTATTAATCAATCAGTCTCTGCAAATGCATCTTCTCTCCAGGAGTGTGTGTTCACAGTGGGTTGGCAGGTGGATGGATGGATAAGTGGACTAGGAATGGACAGGAGTCTGAGAGTGTGAGGGCAGCCTGGAATAGCAGGTCACAGTGCATGCATAGCTAAGCGTCAACTAAGAAATGGGGGGACACTGTAAATTCAGATATTTTACATAAAAGAAACCTGCTGGGCTTTGTTTTTAAAAGATTTAAGCCAGACATGGTGCATACCTGGAATCTCAGTAATCCTAGCATTTAGTGAATGAAAAAATAAATTAAAAAGGAAAGGACATGACTGCTCTTAGGGATGCTGGGAAAGAAAGTTTATTGTGGATATGTGGGAGAGTGCAGCCACCAGGGAGAGTCTAGAGCCAGGCCATGTGAGGGGAAGGGGAAGGGAAAGGAGAGAGCCAGACCAAAGGCCAAGGATGGTAAAGGGCAGACAAAGGGCCAGGGAACCAAAATGGTTAGATTTTACAGGGAAGGGCAGCTGGGGGTGGGGGAGTGGGGAGCCCATGATACCTGAGCTGTAGAAGTTTAGATTAGGAGGCAGGCAGGGTGTGGCAGCCAGGAGGACCCTGTAATGGAGTAGGGACTGTGGGGAGAACCTGGTGGCAAAGGTTGGGAAGCAAGCACTGGGTGTGAGATAAGGAAGAAGAGCAACTGCTGGGAAATAGCCAGAGGCATTTTTAAGTCTTTGCAAAAAATTGTTACAATGGTGTGTGTGTGTGTGTGTGTGTGTGTGTGTGTGTGTGTGTGTGTGTGTGTGTCTGTGTGTGTCTGTGTGTCTGTGTGTTGTGTGGGGGGGAGTGTCAACAGACCAACTATGACAAGATCAGAGGGGGATTCTGGGCTGCTTGTGTTGTTACATTGTGAATGTTTTTTAGGCTGTCCTTGCATCCTAGAGTTGGGGAGGATTTAGGACCAGAAGGTACATTTTTCAGTCATTTATGCTTTGAGCAAAGGAAACAATGCTCTGAAATCAAATGACACTTTAGCTACTGGTAGAGAGAGAATGAAGACAACAGAAAAACTTACTAGGACGGCAGTATAAACTGAGATTACTGATCAGAGACCAGCAGAGGTGTAGCTCTTTGTATCCTCTGAAGAGAAGTACTGCGCAGCAGAAAAAAAATGGGAGCTGTGCTGTGAAGATACAGAGAAATTGTTTGTAATAAAAAACAATGCTCTGGAATAGTTACAAAGCAAGGCGAAGGTGCCATTGGCAAAGGGGAAGATGAAGGCAGCATGAGATTACTAACTGCTGAGACTGTCTTCATTTAGACAAGCTAGGAGGGACGGAACTGAGGCGAGGGTCTTCATGGAATCCAATGACCTGTGTGAGGGAAGGGCCTCGTGAAATGAACATACCTTGGAGAAACAGGTAATCAAGTGTAAGAGCAGGGTCCTCCCGGAAGCAAGTTTACAGGAAGGTCCCCTTTGAAACGGGTGGCCTGGTGTGAAAGGAGGATCCTCTGGGAACAGACTGCTTGGAGCCAGGTAGCTAAGTGAAAAGAAAACATTAGTTTACAGAAGCTCTGAATCCACTTCTGGGATTTCTGAAGGACAGCTCTGGGGTAAGCTTTAGAGGAAGTAGGAGGCAGATTTAGGAAGCTCTGGACTAGTTCTTGAGTCTGACTCTAGACTTCAAAGGTGGAAAGTATGCGAGGAGCAATGTCCTAAGGTTAGAGTCTTGCACCTTGTGTTTGTTCCTGCTGGGCCCACTTCCCCAGCCCCAGCTGTTTAAAATGTTGTGTTTTATTGGTTGGTCCCCAGTTATAAATGCCATTGTTTACAGTGGCCTTGCCCAAAGTCCCTCCCAGCTTCACTGCTCACAAGCAGACAGCCTTTTGCCCCTTCTCCACTTCTAAAGAACTTTCAGTATAGTTTCAAACCCAAGCCTCATATCAATTGAGAAAGCCCATAGGTTGCCTAGCTGATAACGGCAGAGCTGTTCTTCAGACTCAGGCCTGGTGCCTTTTCTCCCCTGCGATGCCTCGTCAGTGGATGTAAACTTCTTTTTAGGCAGAGGAGCAGAATTGGGTAGTCGTCAATCCAGTTTACTGAGTTGTAAAGCCCATGACTGTAAAAGGTGAAGTGAGTGCTGTATAAAGTAGGTGGGGCTGGAGTGAAGAATAAACCTCATGGGGAGGAGACTTGGAATGCACTTTGGAGTGCCAGTGGGAAATTTAAAAAGCAGAAGGAGTTTCTGGGTGGAGGGAAGTGGATGTAGGAATTGGTATAACTGATAGTAGATAGAGTTGGACTACTGAAAGCAGAGCCAAATGTTTAAGGTAGCCATAAACGAGCTAGGGCCCCAAAGCAACATGAAAGTCAGAGTCAACACTTAGAGTATCAGGAATGTTGGGAGGAAAGGGTGTGTAAGGAAAGTGGCATTTCAGGAACGTCTGACTAGCATAAGGAGAGAAACGAGGGGAAAGCTTCCCATGTAGAGGGACCTAGGCATGTCACTCGTTCCCAGGAATCTTCAATAGGGATTGTTGGCAGGAAGTTTATAAGTGACTATAGAAATATTGCAGTGGCTTGCCTCACCTCACTGAAAAAGGCATGCTGTATGAATCCCACTTATTTCCCTCACAGTCTTCTTGAGGGATAGGCCTGGCAGGAAAATACTATGCAAATCCTTGAGGTTATATGGTACTTCCCAGCTGAAGGCATATTGTAAATTCCAGTGAGGCACCTGCTAGGTGCTTGAAATCTTATGAGTGAGATGGAGACATGGAGACTGAACATCGGTTGGAGAATTGTTATGTCTGGAGCCAGGCTCCTTGTAATGTTCCACAGGACCCTGCCTTTAGGAGAGCTTGAACAAGGCAGTAAAAGGTGGTTCTTCAGATTTGTAGGTTCTAAAACCTTCGGGAAGATAACTAAGATCCTTATCAATAGAGTCAAGGCTGAAAACGTTCTCAGTGGCTCAGGAGCCAGGCGAAACCTTGTAACATTTAGTGAGAACAGTAGAGTCTTTGTATGTTTTCCTTTTAATCAGTTAATGGGAGAGACCTGATGAATTATGAAGTACATTATAAGATTCGGGAAGAGGAGTTGAGGAAGTCAGTCATGTAAGAACAGATGATTACTATCAAATGGTTGTCAAATGACTGTGATAATGCAAGCTCTGGACCAAGTACGGGAAACAGTCTGTCACATAATGGTGGGAATACTTTCTGAGAAACGTGTCCTTAGGTGATTTTGTGAGTACCATAGGGTGTGCGTTCGTAAACGAAGACAGCATCGCTAGACAATATAATCCCAAGGGATTTCTGTCATGTGATCTGTTTAACATTACTGAAACATCTTAATATGGCCCATGACTGAATTTAGAGCAAGTAATAAGTATTGTATGTTACACATGGAACATCTTATATTCACTTGATTTGGCACAGTCATACTTTTTTTTTTTTTTTGGTTTTTCGAGACAGGGTTTCTCTGTATAGCCCTGGCTGTCCTGGAACTCACTTTGTAGACCAGGCTGGCCTCGAACTCAGAAATCCGCCTGCCTCTGCCTCCTGAGTGCTGGGATTAAAGGCGTGTGCCACCACGCCCGGCTCAGTCATACTTTTGATGTGAAGGGTAATTAAGAAAGTGGGAAGAGGAGATGTTTGTCTAGAATGCAGTTAAGAAGATATAAGTTTGTGACAACTACCTTAAAATACATAGAAAGCTGTCATGTGACAGACACCATGGACTGGTAGATTTAGTCTACATCCCTCCAATGGACTCTGAGCTCCTCAGGGAAGGATGAAACAGGTTTGAGGCATGGTAAGCCAGGATTCTGTAGTGAGGACTCTTATGATGAACTGAACTAGGCCTGGTATTTACCAGTTTGCAGGAGCTAGATATAAGATAATCAGAAACTTTGTGAGCTAGCAATTAAATTATTGGTTCCTTGAAGTTGACCATAGAGGTAGTATTTGTGCCTAAGAAGTCAGCAAACATTAATGCCCAGCTTCACTTCACCCCGCAGGAGCAGCCCCTCAGCGAACCACCAAGCCCCAAACTGCAGGATGTCTGTTAGAGCAAGGATCCTCTGGAATGTAGAAGGGCAAGCTAGGGGACAAGACACTAGTGTTTGTGTGCTCTAGTCTTTTTAGCTTGTTTCCCTTCTAAATTGGGCGGAGCTCTCCTGCTAGAGCACATACCATTTCCTATCTCCTGCCAAGATCTGAGGCCCATGAGTTTCTCTGTCACTGGATCTGCCAGAGAAACTCTGTTTCTCAAAATAATTCTTTCCTTGTTTTAGGTCCTGTTTGGCTAATCCTCTGTAGGTGCTTCCTACCCCATTCTTAGCTCTAGATGAAAGGACTATGAACGGGGAATGAATGTAGCCAGAGAAAGAGGATTTGGAAACACTTGGCTGCTGAGAATAAGTGATTGCAGGGTTGGAGTCTGACCCACAGATAGAAGAAGGCCTTGCAGAACTAACACCCCAATGATGGACCCTTGGGTTAACCCCAGATGAATGAGCCTGTCTCTGCTACCTGGGCAGGGGGCAAACTTGTGTTGTTTATCTCCCTCGTTTTCTTTTTAAAAGAGGACTTAAAGTCTCCACGTTGTACACGGAAGACACAAAGGCCTTGTGCTGAACACAGTAGGCAAACTCTACCCTGGTCAGGTAACTCTTACTTATTTTTAGTCTCTAAGCAAAAAACAAAAATAACCAGAAACTGACTACATTTACTTTTCTGAGATGCCTGCAGCATTTGAAACCCCAAAGGCCTTGCCATTTTTCCCAGGGCCTCCTCCTTCCCAACCGTCCCCTTTTCAATTTCCTAAGAGACAGACAATCCCCATGACCATTTGGGCTACAACCAGCTCCAAGTTCCTAAAGCTCTGGAAACCCCTGAGAAAAGAGCACCATCTCAGCCAGTGAACTTGGTCGGCTTTTTATAGAAAAGCAGCCCACCCAAAAGTGATTAATTGGAGCAGTTCTGAGTCTCAGTATTCAAGCTGTAAGTGAGGGGAAGTATAGTTATTACTTTAAATCTACAATTATACATGTAAAGCTACATATGCATCTATTATAAGGGAGAGCAATCCTAAGGAAAGATGCGTTATACCCATCTAAAACCTCCGCAGAGTTTTCCAGTTTCCCTTCCCTAAGTTAAGGTGGTCAGTTTGAAGAAAGCCAGGAATTTATTTGTTTGTTTGTTTGTTTGTTTGTTTGTTTTTGTGGCTTAGAAATGTTGTGTTACATGTTCTGAGCAGGCCTTGAACTCAATGAGCCAGCCCATCCACAGGGCCTGCTCAGTGGAAGACAAAAGCCTACAAGGCTTTTGTTTCAAACTACCAAGCTTTTGTCTCAAGTCAAGAGGGTAAGGAACAGGCTGGCCACCTTTATTACCTAGCCATGGCCCCTCTCCCTATCTGCCTACTAGGGAGTCTGTCTTACTCCTAGCGTCTCATTACCACAAGGTACTGGCATGCATGTCAGCGTCCAGCCTTCCTCAGCCAGGGAAACCTCCAGGAGGCAGCCATGGTGAACTTCCTATCATGCACCCAAAGACCACAGGTACCCAGCTTAGTTTGTGTGCCTACAGTGTATACAGTAAGCCTAGGGTGAGGCAGGCTGATAGTCTGGCCCACCAGTGTACAATCAACCAACAGTTCAGCCCTTCCTGAGGTTCTACCTGAAGGAGGTGGTAGGAAATGGTTGTAACAATGACTACTTAGAATTAGAAATGTGCAAAGAAGATCTCCCCATCCACAGCTCCAACCAGATCTGCTCCATTCACTGGAACTCTGCCATCACTTCCCCAGGAATGAAGCCTTTAATAAGCCAAAGTTCTTGTAAAACTTTTAACATTTGGCTGATAAAATTTTATTTATATATAAATATATATATATATATATATATAATTATATTAATTTCTATTAAAAAATTAAGCTTGCTTTCCCATTTCACATGAAAATTATTCCATGAACAGAATTCAGTGAAGCTGAAAATGGTTGGCTATCATCACTTACTTACTAGCCTGCTCATTTACACATTTTTTGCATGAGCAAGTGAGCTAGACTTAGAGTTTCTCATATATACAATATATATACACATCTTACAATATGTAAGGTCAGTGGTTCTGAGCACCTTGCAGTAGAGAACACTTAGACCATCAGATAGAGGACAGAAGCAGAAGCACATTGCCGTTGAGAATGAGAAACACGTCCCATAGTCCTTGATAACTGAGCACTTGGTCACCAGTTGGCAGCTCTATTTGGGGAGACTTAGAAGCTGCAACCTTTTGGGAGGAAGTATGTCCACTAGAGGCCTTGGGAGTTTAAAGCTGTCTCAGCTTCCTGCTCCAGCAAGAGACTGGCACTTGCTGTGTGCCACCCCACCACAGTGACTCATCTAGAACCCTAAGCCAAAATAAACTTCTTCCATGAGTTGCTTATTGGCATGGTGTTTCATCTCAACAGAACTGTGGAATACAAGCACAAAGTAGATAAGTTAGAGCTTGCTTTGGAAGCTCTTTGAGCACTGATGTAGATCTCTTGAGGAACATCTAGGAAAATGGTAGCCAATAGAGGGATATAAGACAAGTAAGTGGGTTTTGGTGAGGCCCTATGATAGTGCCATGGATTTTCATAGAGAAGCTCACAGCTTAGTTGGAGAAAACAACTCCTGTACCTAGAAACAGTGGAGTGCCCACGACAATGTCTAGGTTAATTGGAAGGTGAGCTGAAGAGAGGAAACTTGAAACAGAAGCTTGGATAGAGAGGGGCAAGACTGCGTAGATCTATTGGCCAACAAGCCAGAGGGATCCATTCGAGTGAGAATCACCAGGGACGTTGAGTGGTAGGCAGAATGCATAGGGCTTGTCCATACTCAGAGAAAAGCCACCTTCACTTGTAGGTGCAATCTGGACTTGAGGAACCAGTAAAGTGAAAAATCATGCCAGCCATGTCTGAAAGGCCATTAGAGCCAACATAAGCCATTCCCACAACAAAAGCAGGATCACAACCCGTGGAGCTGAAACAGTCTAACAGACGGCACTGGGGAATCCTGTGGAGTATTGGCATTAAGGCAGGCAGCAGAGTTCACTCTGAGACTCTCATTGAGGGCACAAGCCTAGAATGAGGCCATGCAGTGACTGCTAGAAGGAAATGTAAAATTCTGTCATTAGAGGAAGGGAGAGAGAGAGAACTCACACAAAGGTGGAGTGAGAAGGTATCACTAGAGTATATAACAATCACAGTGAAGATCAGATTCAAAGACGACATTGAAAATTGAACCCAGAGGGAAACTTGGTAGGCTAAGAAAACAGTTGATTGAGGGACTTTCAAGTAAATAGAACTTGGATTTCCTGTGATAAGCAAGTTGATGCTTGAGGAAGGAAGTAGGGTGGTGAAAACCCTTTTAGGAAAACAAGTCTAGGGACAGGCAATAATTGATTGGAAATGGGGAAGGGTGGAAACAGAAGGTCCCAGGGATTATCTCTAAGATCTGTTGAGGCCAATGGAGTGAGGCCATGAGAGCAGATGGGGAGCCAGTATCTTTGAGGGATATTTCAAAAGCAAAGGAGTAGAGATGAAGTTCAGTTGGCAGAGTGCTTGCCTGGTATACAGAAAGCCCTGGGTTTGGTCCCCAGTACTACCTTAGTATTTTAAAAACATCATGGACAGTGTAGTGCATGCATATAATCCCAGTGTGTCTATATAGTCTCAGCACTTTGGATGTGGGTAGGATGATCGAAGTTCAACGTCACTAAAAAGAGAAGATGAAAAAAGGAAGAAAGCATTCATGATACAGGAGAGACAAATGTGATAGTGTAGATCACTGTTGATCTTACTGACTTCAGATGGGGAGACCATCATGGTTCCTTTAGGAGAAATGTGGTGAGGGAAGGAGGATGTTGAGTTCACTTTAAGGCTCCAGTAGAGACTGGACCCATGGCACTTGTCAGCTGATGGTGATATGTACCATGGCGGGTGGAACAGGATCCACAAGAAGGAGCCAGAGAAGAGGAGAGTAGCAGGAGGAGGCAGTAGAGAGCCAGCTTGCTCAATTACAAACCTTGAAGGTTTGGGGAGAATGTTGAAGACAGCAGGCCAGTTAACCAAAGAACGGGGCATGACAAAAGCTATAGGCCAGAAACAGTTTATAGTCCTAAGTGACATAGCCATGTAGCTTCTCAAGTGTGTAGTCAGCTTGGGTGTCCTTACATTACCTCCATAGCACTCAGTTATCCTCCGGACATGTCTCCCTGCTCTACCTTCAATTCTCGTCCTTCTCTGTAACTTGGACAACGGAGTCTCTGCCTTTAAGATTATAATAACATTAAACTGTGGTAAGGTCCCCAGTACACACCTCCCCTCATGCCTCCAGTTGGATTTGTGGGGTTCCTTCAAAGATGATGGAAGGCTAGAGCAGTGCGTCAAAAAAGCAGAGCAGAAACAGGGCAAACAGTGCTATCTCAACTGGAAGAACCAGAGAAGGGATAGAGAAAAGTGAGCACGTTTAATTGATAACGATGAAGCCCTGCAATGGCTTCATCAGTAAATTGATGCTACTGCCAACGAAGACAGACTCACTCTGCAAATTCGCACGTACCTGCCACCCACAGACACCTGGAAGAAGAGACAGTGAAATCCTTCCCCGGGCTCCTGATCAGCTTCCTTTGCACTGGGGCTTATGTCTTCAATCCAAATGGAAGGTGGACCTTGGCTCGGTCTGGCATGTTACAAAGTTTGTTCTCTCAGTGTTTACTTCTCCTCTGTTCTCCTGGTTTGCATTTACTGTAAATGTCACTACTTAACTGAACAGTTGGTGCTGTTAACGGCATCCCATAGGTCCTGAGAATTCAACGACTTGTTCATCAGCATCTTAGCTCCAGACTTAGGACTCTGGTTCCTAGAGAAACTTTGTAATCCAAGTGAGTGCCTCCTAAGCATAGGTGTCTCTGTGTGAAGAGACTGTTGTCACTGCTCTCTGTAGCCTGTGGATAGGAAGCTGCATGGGATCAGAGGGAAGCATCACCTAGCCCCAAGAACTCGGCTGCTGGCAAGGACATTAAAAAGCACCCTGTTTAACTTTCCACTCAGAGGGATCTCAACAGCAGCACTTAATAATAGCTGTTCTCTTGGTTTTAAACTGCTCCCCAAAACTGAGTGGGCGATCCAAGTAGGTTTGGAGTTGATATTGCTGGGGATATCAAGATGAACACAGGTTTTTTGGGGGGGGAGGTGTTGTCATTGCTAATTAGAATTTCTTGGACTTATAGATGTGCACATGGCACCCCAGCTCTCTGCTCTTTCTGGGTTTTCAGTATTTCTTGATGATATCTGCCCCACCTGGAAGTAAGCCAGGATGACTTCATGAATATGGAAGGCAGAAACAATGAGACCAGGTGACAGGCTCCAAACACCCAGGGGTGTCACATCAAAGCCATTCTAAGTGCATGAACACACCCAGAGATTTGTTTGTAATCATATTTAACTTGAAGAGTCACATTTGTGTCACAGAAACTTTCATGTGTAGCTTGTGCAGTTAGGCCTGTAGGAGTGTGAGCCTGTCTGGAGTGCAATTAAAATCATTCTTGGTTTCTGTGACTTTGTCATCTGGCCAACTCAGCTACATAGGCACTGCTCCTGCAAAAAAAAATCTCAGAGATGCAGCAGGTGTATTCCCTACCCCTACCACCTTTAGAAAGAGAAACAAACTTCCTTTGTCCCATATGTAATGTATCATAAAACAATCTCATCATACAGATCAGGCAATCTCAGGCTGGTTCTGAAGCACTGAAGGTCGTGTCCTTGGTCACTTGACATCTGGGCTTCTCAATGGCCTGTCTTTACAAAGAGGCCACTAGCTGCTTCTGTAGGTCTGCTGGTCAGATTGCTCTGTGTGCTGCTGTAGGAGGCTTGCTCTGCCTCAAGTCTCCGTGGTACAGCTTTAGGAAGCCTCAGCTCTGTGTTTTCCAGCAGTGCTTACTCCTTCCTGCTTGGAGAGATGCCCTGGGGCCTTTTTCCCTAAGTGTGAAAACAAATAGAAGCTGATGTCCACCCAGGACTGTGGCACTGATAACCAAGATAGTTTCCACCCTGGTCTTACTTGCCTTTGCACCGCCCTAGCCCCAATGCCCTCCCTTGTCCTCGTGAACATTCCTTTTGTTTCCCCACCTCTACCTTTGCTTAGGCTACTTTCTCACCTGCAGCTCTGTTCTCTTTCAGCACTGAAGTCTGCCTACCTAATCCTGATCCCTTAAGTTTTCTGTTCTCTCTAGCCAGTGGCAGCATTCCCTGGTGGCCACTGGAGTGTAAGCACCACAAGAATAAAGACTTTCTTGTGGATGCCCAAATATTAAGTGCCTAGTGGATGTATGGTAATTGCTTATTGAGTGAAAAAGAGATCACTCCTTCTGGCCTTCCATGTATCACTTGCTATGTGCACTCCAATTGCAAAAATCCATGAAAACAGAAACCATTGCTTAGTACCACCTCTAACAGAGAGTCTCAAATGTACTGGAAGCTCAGTAGATATGGGCAGTTGAGGTTGCCACAATGCTCACTGTGCTTAGGGGAACAGGGTAGCTCATTCTGTCCTTGCTCCCACTCTCATAGAAAACTACCCTTGAGTGACTTGTAAGCAACCCAAGGTCTTCTCTTTTCTCTTCCCCATTGAGCTCTTGACCACTTGGACATGGTATTCTTAAGAGCATGATATGTATGTTAGCCACATTCTTCCAGAGTTTTGTAAAAGCTACAGAGGATTGTTCACGTCAGTTATCCAGTGGCTGGCTAGTTAATTCCTGAGTAAGCTACTCTAAGAACTGATTATAATTCTTTTTCAAATACATAACTGGGAGAAGGCCAGAAAAGAATTATTCTGTCTTGTAGGAGGGAAGAATCCAGCAGATAGTCACAGAGCTGTGGCACCAGAGCCTTCCTTTCTTCTGTTATTGTAAATTATTGTTGTAGTAGAAAGCCAGATTGCCGCAAGATGGAACATCATACTTCCTCTCAGCAGAGACCTTACAGAAGAAAACCTTCATGAATAAACGTTGCTGTTAAAATGCATGCTATTTAATGTAAAGTGCAGTAGTTGTTTTACATACCTTCTAAATTTTAAATTGCCCCTTGCCTCTGTTGCCCCTTACAGCTGTTGAATGAAGTTTCTTTTTGTCTAGTCAAAGAAAACTAATTTTGAAAGTACAGGGCATGGTGGCACATATCTAATCCCAGAACTCCTGAGGCTAAAGCAAGAAGATCAAGAATTTAAAGACTGCCTAACGTATATAGCAGAGTTCTAGGTCAGCCTAGCTACAGGGGTGGAGGTGGGGGGATAGCAGCTATGGGGTGGAGGTGGGGGGGTAGCAAAAAAAACTAATTTTGTAACCCTCTAAAGTGCCAATCAAAAATAAAAACTTTTATTTTTAGATATTTTACCTGTCTCCCTACATCTAGTCTCTCTCCTATCCATCTGAGACTTCAAGTGCCAATAGAGCCAGATGGTGCCGCTGTAAGCTGATGTAGCTACAGCAGGCAGCACACAGGGGCCCATGTAAGGACAGCACCACCATCCTGAGATCATCATTGCTGTCAATAAATATGGGCCCTGGAATGAGAAGCTGGAAGTCCCTACCGTTAGGTAATATCACCTGAGTTTTCTCAGTGCTAAAAAGTTTAGATTGTTTAATCTGAGCACTCTGGAGGCAGAGGCAGGCAGATCTCTGTGAGTTCAAGGCTAGCCTGCTCTACAGGTAAGTTCTAGACAAGCCAGGGCTGTACAGAGAAACACTGTCTAAAAAAATAAGTCAAATTAAATCTTGAATATGGTAAAAATATGTGCATGTATGGAAATGCCACAATGAAACCCATTATTATATGTAACTAGTATATGCTAATACATTTTTCATTAAAAAAAAAAACCTTAAATAGTTTAAGGGTTTTTGGGTTTTTTGGGGGTTTTTTTGTTTGTTTTTTTTGTTTTGAGACAGGGCTTCTCTATGTAGCCCTGGCTGTCCTGGAACACACTCTGTAGACCAGGCTGGCCTCGAACTCAGAAATCCGCCTGCCTCTGCCTCCCAAGTGCTGAAATTAAAGGCATGTGCCACCACTGCCCAAATAGTTTAAGTTTTATGCAGGTCAATTTGTTAATATCTCTGTTGGCTTCTTCCTGTAGGATAGCAAGTTGCAGCCCTTCTTCCTACACGTTTGGTCCTGCCAGCTTTAAGGTGTTTGGAAGGCCTCCAGTATCATTGTTCTCCTTAGGAGAAGATATTTAAGTGAGTCCAGTCAGAATAGGGACTGAGTGGAGCACAGCACAAGTATCCAGGCTGTTCCACTGAAGCTGGCCAGAGAGTAATCTAGAGCTGCTTTTGTGCAGGCCTGCTCTCCTAGGAGCATAGCATTCCTTCACATGGACATGAGCTATAACTGGGACAAATTGCCCTAAAACTTAGTGGCTTGTGCACTAAGTGGTTATCATCTCAGTTTCTGGGGATCAGAAACTTGAGGGCAACTTGGCTCAGATAGACCTTGCCCAGTCTTGGGAGACTGTACTCACTGAGCCCTTAGCTGGGGCTATAAACACTTGACACTAAGCCTAAGGAGGATCACTCTTGTGACTGGCAAGCTGATGCTGCCTGCTAGCAGGCACTCATTATCCTCTCAACATGGCCACTGCTTGCTCCAATAGCCAGTGACTCAAAACTCAACAGGCTAGAAGCCAGTGCCTTTTTATGACTAATCTCACAAGTCACACATCATTATTTCTACGATATCTTATCGATTCCACACATTTACCCCACTTGATATAATGGAACACCAGATAAGGAGATGTAGACTATCACAGACCATCTTAGAGGCTGCTTGTCACCACTGTGTTCCCAGAAGATCCTCAGTAAAACCTTTATAAACACAATCCAACACTAAAAGGAGTTTTCCAAAGAGTCCTAAGAGAATAACACACACATCACAGTGATTTGTGTTTCATTTACTAATGTTTCTGGGACCACCCGCAGAAGTTAAATCCCCCTGAATGTATAGCTCATCCCACAAATGCCTTCACTGGAACATTTTAAAGTACTTTTTTAAAAATTAAAATCCTACTCATACCATCACTTAGAGCACTGGTTCTCAACCTTCCTAATGCTGTGACCCTTTAACACAGTTCCTCATGTTGTGGTGACCCAAACCATAAAATTATTTTATTGCTACTTTCAAAACTGTAATTTTGCTACTGTTATGAATTGTTATATAAATATCTGATGTACAAGTCCTGTGGAGTGGTGACTTGGCCATCAAAGGGTCCCGACACACAGGTTGAGAGTGACAGCTTGGGGTCTACCCTCTGCTCCCAGAGGGAATGCTAATTAGCTCACCCCTGTCTGTTCTAGGGGGGTATTCCTCGAATATTCTTTGTTGGCGTGCAGCCAGCAGAGCGAGCAGAATGACCAGTTTGGGGGCTGTAATCAAAAGTCTACACAAAGCTTCAGTGCCATCTTAGGTCAGTTAGTTGAAGAAGTAGGGTTCCCCCAGTGTCTGCCATGGTATCCATTTCTGGTACTCCCTTTCTGATCCACCCACCAACTCAAAGAACATGGTAAATGGGTGTTGTTGATGCTCTCAAACACATACACCTCAGGCCCCATGCTGCTATAGCCTCTTTCAAGACCACCTTTTGTATCCTTAAACAAGATTTGGCTTGAATGAAACTGTTAAGGGGAAGGAAAGGTATCCCAATATGATTTCCCCCAGGAAAACCCACAACTGATATCTAGTTCTTGTTTGTTCAATAAACAAAACCAAAGGTTGATAATTGAAGGTCACCACTAGCAACATGTATGGATTCTGTAACATTTGTATATGTAACTGAGAGGGAACATTGTATGGGCCCACCCTGGCAGTGGCCACCAAGTCCCAGTGTTAGTAAATGGAAATGAAATATATAATTCATGAGGCCATGGTGGTGGCGTGCAATCTGTGGTGGGGTGGTGGTGGTATAATTATAGAATTGAAATCTGAGGCTGCAGTGTGTAAGGGACCTTTCTAGGGGAGAGGCTGTGTGATAGATGGCCTGCATTGTTCTCCTTCTGACCTTTTCCTGAACTTCCCTTTAAAGAACAGAGGAAATACAATTCTGCCATTTCCCATATTGTTTCTAAGTAATACTTTAAGATGCCCACCCTTAGCATTTTTTATCTTCCACTGGGATTTACTCTCTCTCCTATGCTTTCCTGTTTCCCATAGAAAAATCTAATCACTAATGATTCTGCCCTAGTGTTAATGCAGAATACTGAGGCTACACAAATATTTGCCCATGTTGAACACAATGCCTGCAGGGAAAGGAAAACTCCCAGTGGCATACATTCACTCTGCCAAGCAGAACAGTCAGGGAATAGCCTATAGTGATGATGCCAAACCCAGGAGGAGTGGGCAGACCCAAACCTGGAATCAAACAATAGGGTCTTTTGAAGGAGCTGAGAAGGAGCGATGGGGACTTAGATCAGAGACAGTGCTGCAAGCCTGGAGGATAGTGACCAGTGTGGGGACTGTGCCCAAAGGAAGAGATCGATGGAAAAGCTCCAAAGCTCACCACAAAACCCCTTTCTACCTATAGTACAAATGGACTTAGGAACAGGAAACTCTCCAAGGCCTAAAATGGGTTCTCACAATAACTTGAAACTCTTATCTTTAAAAAATGAGAGATATTTGAGACCCAATTTCCCTTAATCTGTACTTGAATAAAATACTCTCAGAGTAATATCGAGGCCATCTGGAGCCAAACCCTCTTTTCCCCAAGATAGGGGCTTGTTAACTTCTCTCACAGCTAAATTTGCATATGTTCTAGCCTTTGGCTTATGGCTTTGTAAAAATTGTAAGGTGGCTATAGGCATGGTGGAAGGACATTGGGCACACACACCCATTGAGCAAACTATAAATCAACCCATTTTCTGTTTCCTACTTTCTTCAGAGTCCAGGGAAACTTAATGTGTCTAAGTGCCTCCTCACAGCACTGGTCCTGACTTGGGTTTCTGTTACTTGACATGATGATCTCCAGTTCTGTCCATTTTCCTACAGTGACATAATTTCATTGCTTCTGACTGAGTAAACATCCATTGTGTATGTGCACCAGGGCTTCTTCATGCATGTGTTTGCTGAGAGAGCACTTAGGTTAATCAACCACGAACACTTCTGTGGGATTTTTATCCAAGCCAAATTTCTAACAAGGCAAGGCTTTACTTAGCTTCAGAGTCAACTCTCAGTTGAATCCTTGGAGGATTAGGGGGTTGTTGTTATTTTTCTTTCTCTTTTTGTCAGTTGCTGAGGCTAAATGAAAAAGAACTAGCCAGTCCTGGGTTAGAGCTTTTCAACCGAGGCCTCTGAGCTTGGTTCCTTTTGTCAGTTGGTACTAAGTACCCGCTGTGCACAGTGCTAATCCCAGCAGAACGCTGCCAGCACTTCCTTAGGAGACCAGCGTGGGCTCTGTCTCCCTAAGGAATTTCTGGTCTCTGGAGTCCAAAACAGGCATGAATACATGCATGCAGACACTTCCTTCTCTTCTCAGGAGACAGGTGACAGGCCACTTGCTGGTGCAGATGCTATTGCAAACTCTTATTCTTTGGTAGCAAGAAAACTGAGTTCCTCATACTAGGGTTTTGGTCATTCCTTCAAATATCTATCAAATTGCCAAGAAAAGTAGTTAGGTGATTTCTTTTTAATCTTCCATCTAGTCTTCTCCCTCCCTCTTTGTTATTGTTTCTTCATCTTTAGATATGTATATGTGGTGTACACACATGCTCACATATGTTCTTTCTTCCTACCACCCCATCAGTTTATGCATATGTTTTTAAGTGTACAAATTCCCTCAGTCAGATTTTTGCTAAAAGCAGGATTTTTGTTTATATTCTCCTGAAATTTCCCCCATTGAAATGCCCATTATCACTCCCTCTCCCTTCTGTCCTCAAAAATAATCAGAATGTGGTGTCCTCACTCCATCCTCTCATAATCACTTTAGTGTGATAGAACATTTTCTAGGTTTTTATGGTAGGAGAGAGGTGCTGACCTGAACCATCACCATCACAACCATCAAGTGAACAAAGTCAAGCGGTTCTGTTGACACCTCCCACTTCCTGTGTGTAAGGCTCTTCGGGGTGCTGCAAGGTGCACTGACACCAGGATGTGGAGCTTGTGGCCCCAGGATGCTTCCAGTCTAGGTGCAGAGCTGACTAGCTATACCTACCAGTGAAAGTGGGTACAGTTCTAATGTGAGTGGGAGGACAGAGGAAAGCACATCCCCTTGGTGAGGGGATTGTCCTGGAAGGAACAAAAACCATTTTCCAAAGACACAAAACTGTGCTGGAGGTGGTGGAGGAGGTGACAGGAAATGGGAGGCTTTCATGGGGAGCACAGCCTTTCAGCCCGCCATATTGCCTTGCCGTACAACCCCTTTCTCCCTCCTCTCTACTTCTTATCCCCAACTGTAGCAACTCCTTAGTTCCAGTGCCCACAGTTAGCTCACTCTGCTAGAGGAGTGCTTGGTGTTCGTGAGAACAAAATGAACATTCTAATCTCTTGCTGAGTGTTGCTCCTTTCCAAAGGCCTGCAGTCCCAGCTCTTAGATTACAAAAGAGGCCCTATTGTTATAATAAAACCTGCAGTTTATGGGAAAATGGGGCAATGGTATTTCCACCTGGGGGAATAGTTCAGCGTCTTACACCAACAGAAAGATCTTCTGTGTTCTGCTTAGTTTTCTGTGGGTGTCTCAGGATTCAGCAGCTGTCACCAGGGGATAGCAATGCCATCCATCCTTGTATGAGTTGATGGTTCAGATGACATTCAGATTACCTGCCTGTGACACTTCTGCATGCCCTAGTGGCAGATTTAAAGAGACAGCTGAGCCTTTCTTGTGGATCTAAGACATAAGCAAGCAAATTTGGGTTTAGTTTTATTTCCCTAGCACATGAATATTGAAAGTTATCCCTTAAATAAGTTGCCCTTGGCTTGAGTTTGTATCCACCTTATTCAGCAGAATACCCCTGTTCCTTACTTCTGTTGAGGAAATCAGCCTATAGCTGCAAGAGCTCCTCCCTTGACCTGGCCCTAGGCAAATCCCAGGAGTGCATACTGTAAGACAGTGGACCATAATGAAACCTGTTCTATGGGTGTTTACTGCTGTAGACTTGAAAGACATACTCTTGAGAGTCCCCTTTGCAGGTTTGGTTTTCCAGCAAAACCAGGATCATTTGCACTTTCCCTAGAGAGCTGGCCTCATCTCCATGTCCCATCTAGGCCCCCACATGCCTGCTTGCTTGGAGATAGCCACATCCTACTTTTACTGGGTCAATATATACCCTATCAGCTAGCTCCAAGTTTGTGCTGAGAACTCGCTCTGCAGGGTGTTACTGGGCTTTGGCCCTTGGTTCTGGTAATCCTCCACTCACTATACAGTGATCAGAAGGGAACCTCTGATGCTCTCCCTGCCACTGCAGTGGAAATTCACCCTCTAGCGTGCCTGCCATCGTGCTCAATGGGGTCTTTTTCATAGCTCAGGTTTCTGGCTTCTGTTCTCTGAATTGGTCTGGTTCCGGTCAGTGACACCAAATGTACCTCCTTTTCAAAAAATAAGTTTCTAGTGTCAGAACCCTATCTTTTATCCCTAATCAGCAGCAATAAATAGTGGCTTTGCCATTTAACCCAACAAATCACAAGACCAGATGAGGAGGGTGGAAGAAATGAGCCTTGTCTATGGTGCAGTCACTTGTCTATGAATTGGAGCGCCGAGGTCTCTCCAGTCCAGGCACAGGACACTGTGGGAAGGGAAACACCGACACTCCTCGGCTCATGTTCATTTACCCAACAAACATTTACCAAGTACTCAGAATGAATCAGTCAAAGCTAAATGTCAAAGCAGTGTGAACGTTGACATTTAAATCAGCAAAGTGACAGGTAATATCACTGTCTTGGTAGAGAGTGAGCTTGACTACTAGGTTGACATGGAAAAAGCTAGCCCCTCCATTACATGACATCAGATTTCCACTCTGTTGGTAGCTTTGATATGTCACCAGGCCAAATATAGGGATGATGCTGTATGTGCAGTTGATCCTCAGAAATTGAAATTCCAAATTCCCCTTCAGGGTAGAGGAATAAGGGGTTGCCCTCAGAAAGCCATGGCAGATGACAGAGATGTTTGAATTGGCCCTTTCCAGAATCAGCAGGTGTTCCCTTAGAATCTATAACTGCACAATTTTAGCCCACAGCTTCAGTCAATATAGTTAACAAAGCAGAAGGAAACCATTGAACAGAAGAAACTGTAAGAAGCATGTCGCCGCATGTGCATGGTTCTGTCGCCGCATGTGCATGGTTCTGTCCGCTTACGTTGTCTCTTAGTGCTGTCCTTTCCAGTCCGTCAGACCTACCTTATTTTGACTTTCATGAGGCGAGGGGACAGCTGAGGCGGGAGACTCCCACCCATCTTTTGTGTGCCTTTGACATACAGGCACAGGTTTCAAGGTCCTTTGAGGAGAAAGGATAGTATGCAGAAGACAAGAGGGGTTTGACATTCTGGGATACTCTTTGCTGTAGTTGTCTTTGCTTTCTAATATTTTTTTGTTCTCTCTCTGTGTGTGTGTGTGTGTGTGTGTGTGTGTGTGTGTGTGTGTATGCAGTTGTGAGGGGTATGTAGGTATACAACGGGATGAACATAACCACATTTATGCATTCTCTCTTATCTCTTCCTCTCTTGCCTGCCTTCCTCCCTCCCTTTCTCTTTGTGTGTGCATGTGGAGGCCAGAAATCAACTTCAAATGTCATTCCTGCCTTTTTTTTTTTTTTTTTTTTGAGACAGAGCCTGGAAATCCCTGGTTAATTAGAAAACCCCAGGATCCTTCTCTCTCTTCCCACATGCACTGGGATTGCAAATGAGGATTACCACTTCCGGGTTTTTATCTGGGTAGTAGGGATCAAACATGAAGGGGAGTATATAGCCCTCCATGTTTTGAGACATCTTCCTAGGCATTGTTGTATACTTCTTTGTGTCTGTCTTTCTCAATGAAATAAGTATTTTTTAATTGTTGAAAGCACCTGAAGTTATAAGTGTAAAACAAATCACTATGTGGATGCCAGCAGACCTCATAATTCAATTCCTTGGGCTGACTAGTAACTATCTACTAACATTTGTTGAGCATATACCTTGGCAAAAGGCACCAACATAAAGCCCATCCCGGTGGCACTGCATGGGCTCTCTCCTGCAACCTTTGACTTCCTGGTAAAACACCAGAGACAAGATTGGAAAATGTAGGCCACCCAGGCCAGAAACAGGCAATGAAAGCTTAGCCCAGCCAGGAGGTAAGGGTTCTAGGAATTCCAGGTCTGCTGAGCATTTCTGAGATGAACCTTGGTGGCTCTTCCTAGAAAAGATCTAAGCTGGTTCTTCCTAGGAACATTCTCAGTGAGATACATGCAGAGTGGGAAATTTGTTTTTATTTTTACTTCTTTCTCTTCTTTATCTGTTTATCAAATGTCAAGCCAATTTAGCTTTATTTAAGTAACTATATGTCTCTGTGCATTCTTTTTGTTTGTTTGGTTGGTTGGTTGGTTAGTTTGGTTTGTTTGTTTGTTTGTTTGTTTGTTTGCTTGCTTAGGAGGGTACTGATTTGAGACAGTTTTTTTCTGTGTAGCCCTGGCTGTCCTGGAACTAGATTGGTAAACCAGACTAAGCCTTGAACTCAGAGATCCACCTGCCCTTGCCTCCCAAGTGTTGTCATTAAAGGAATGTGCCACCACCACCAAGCTGTAGTCTTTGCTTTGTTTTACCTACCCTAGTACATACAAACAAACTACAAGGGTAATACCAGAATCGACCTTAGAAATCTGAGAGCTGGCTTCAGTCCACCAATACTGTTAGAGGCCTTTGTGTTATATTCAGTTTGTGTCCCAAAGCCAACTTTTTCTTCCATATGTAAGCAACAGAACTAGAGTTTGATTTTGATGGTGTCCTTGGCAGAAGTGTAGTAGCCCTAGGAATCAAGGATTAGCATGGAAAATATATGTGTATTAGTGCACACTTAGAAAAATTCTCATTCAGAGCTAAGAGGCTCACTGCCAATACAAATAAAAACAGCTACCCCTCTGGTCCTAACATTGTGCTGGAAATGGCCAGTGAGATCAAGAAAGCCAGCGTCCTTTGGAGACTGTCCAAGTGTGGCATGAGACAGATGTCAACATGTAGTCCAAACTGTGATTATGTCACCTTCCCATATGGACACAAGGCAGTGTTTCAATGTCTTGAGCATTTCTTTTGGTGATAGCCAAAAACAGTTTTCAGCGAGGGTCTCGAAGGTCTGAATCCTCATCAGCACAGTTTGGTTAACATTGAGCAGTGGCCCCAGATCCTACATGGGATCTCTGCTTTGTGTTTTCTCTGTCTGTTGTATCAAGCTGCTACCCCTAAAGGCTAAGTAGGATTTCCTCAGCTTTCCTTCTGGACTCAAAACCCACTATCAATCTCTGCTGTGATGTTTCTTCAGCTCATTAGAGCTGGAGAGTGAAGCCAAAAGTTGAGTTGGGTCCAAGCATGGCTTCTTATAAACTCATATAATAGGAGGTCCAGGTGGATATCTCCCAGTGTTTAGATCTTAGAACCTCACCCATGGGTTCCTCTTACCTTCTACTCATCCCCTTAATCAAAGACAAATCAGTTCCTCCCCTACCTAGTTTGCTGAAGAAGTTGTATCTTTTTCAAAACTAAATCCCTGGTTGACTTGAGACTAGCCAGGCCTGCATCACTGTTTAAATCTCCAGTTGTGCTGCCCTATGACTTCCTGGACACAGTTTGAACTCATAGTTTTCCTGGCAGCCTTAACTGTGATCCAAGAATATTTATCCTGAGTGGTACCCTAAGGTGTTCTCTAGCCTTTACCCTGTAGGCCATTTTCTACATGAGCTCTCGTTCCTCTCAGATTTGCCTTCTTCTTCTTCAGATTTCTGTTGCTATTTTGGGGCCCTAGGTGGCTTTGATGGAGTCCCATGCCTCCATTCCAGGCCACCAGTCTCAGCAGTGGCTCAGAACTCATGGCAGCATTGCCAAGTCTCCTTAGTTTTGCAATAGAAA
Source organism: Mus minutoides (assembly GCA_902729485.2). Classification (NCBI taxonomy): domain Eukaryota; kingdom Metazoa; phylum Chordata; class Mammalia; order Rodentia; family Muridae; genus Mus; species Mus minutoides. The sequence goes on along the minus strand of LR756426.1, from coordinate 103,173 downwards.
CATAAGATTTAACGACCCATCTGAAATACAATTTTACATTTTGATTGCTTCTGCCCCAGCCATATCGAGGTTACTTTCAATCTGCATATATTTGTGGGAACAGACTTCTTCACTGCAGTTCAATTTGAGTACACCTTATAATATCAGTGATTATAAAATACCAGGGACTAATAGAGTTTCTTGCTTCCAAGGAGTTCAAACTGCTTTATAATTCTACTGGCCATAATTTATCTTCATAAGCTACTATGCAGACAAGAGGAAAAAGTGAGATTAATAATCACATTTTATAGAGGGTAAAATAAAACTTGGAGAAATTGAGTAGAATTTTCCCAGACATGCTCAGCTCTCCCCCAGGCTCTCTGAATGGTCTGCAGACTGAACACTTACATCAGAAATGCATGTGAACCTTGCCCTTGCTCTGTCATAGACTGTGGGCAAGAGTAAGATGCTTGACTCTGGGCCAGTGGTTAGCCAAGGACACTGGAGTGAGCAGGGGGTGTGCCCAGCTTCTGCAGCACAGATCTCTGCTGCAATGAATGCTGTGAGTACACACAGGGTCAGGTCCTCGCTTAGATCCTCAGACCTCTTCCCTGGGTTTTGTTCCCAGGGTATCACGCTGGCATCTCAACTACCATCTTGATAGGAAGACTACCCACAGGGCAGGGCAGGGCAGAGCAGGGCAGGGCAGGGCAGGGCAGGGCAGGTGCTGCCTTCTCAGTCCCTGCCTTGTAATTCTTTGAATGCTGCTGCCATCTGCATTAAACCAAATAAATGGAAGATGGGTTATAGGAGGGAGTTCTGCTTCTACAGTGAGATGAGAGGTCTGTGGCTGTGACTTCTCATGTGAAGAAGAAAGAGTGTCTTTCACATGAAGAGAAGGAACGATGGAAGTAACAACATGTTCCTAGCATGAGCAAGACCTTGGGTTGAATGCAGAACACCAAAAAAGAACACCAGAAAGGGGTATTTTGTTTGTTTGTTTGATTGCTGCCATATAGATTAAGTCAGATAATAGGTAAGTTATTTAGAATTGTTTGATTGTCCTAGAACTTTTGTGAGGTACTTCCTGCCATGCTCTATTTAACCTTCTTTCTGGCCCCTCCTTCTGGAATGAAGTATATGGCCAATGCTTAAAAATACTAGGATTGGACCCATGTGCACTGGGCTTCTGGCTGCAGTCTTCACACCTCTCTTGGAAGCCAGCCTCTGCAGCGTCACGTGGTCTAGACTGATCGAAGAATAACTTATTCCTTATGTGCACTATCAAAAGAGCAGTGGAGCTAATAACAAAGCTTCAGTCATTGATGTGTTGAAAGTGACAGTTGTTTTTCTAACCTTCCATAGAAAGTGGAATGTATGGTATCTTATGAGGGTCATGTTGGAAAGGAATAGTCACTCTCTTTCTTAGGTGCAATTTTGTCTGACACTTCATGTATGTGTTTAAAGTATTTTTGATGCCCCAAAATAGTAGTGAGATTCTTTAAAATGGTTGCATGAGGTGGCACCATGGCAGTATAAGTATAGAGCAGCTGTCAGCTGAGTGATCTGCAGAACAGAGATCCATGTACCCAGGGTCCTTTCTTGTACTGGCACAACTCTGAGGACAAAAACAACCTCCATGGAATGTGACCTCAAGCCTCCCAAATCTGGAAGAGCCAAAGCAGAGTGTTTCTTGTCATAGAGTTGCCAAGGTGATGTTGCCAGCCTCCAGAGGGAGCTGCTGGGTGCTGCAGTTGGCACAGTCATCCCTTTTAGAAATGTATATTGGGAACCGTCCACAGCCCAGGCACTGGTGATACAGCAGAGACATTTGGGAGGATTCCTCACTGCCTTGTGCGTGGAGGCTACCCCAGCCTTGCAAGGTACAAGGTCAGGTCAGACCTCTCAGGGGAAGCCCCCAGCTCTGTCTTTCCTCACCCAGCTTGCCCTTCTTTATGTAAAATGTACACATTCCATGTGGTATAACTGCTGTCTGCATAAAGCTGCCTCTGACTAGATAGTGACCTCCAAGAGGCCCCAGGCTTTGGTTTATTGTTTGCTCCTGAGCCCCAGCATAGTGCCTGACACATGGTAGCACTGAATGGCTAAGCTTTGAATAAAAGACTAAGCACAGCGAAGCCAAAGCCCAGTGTGGAGTGACCTGGGCAGAGCATGCCTCACGAAAAAGTGGGCGCCTTGGCAGGTACTGAGCATGCGTCAGGGAAGCTGAGGAAAAAACAAAATGAACCTTAGAATTGACTTTTGAGCGAGCCTTCATGAACTCAGAGCCTTGAAGTCTATCATCATAGGAACAAGGTATGTACAAAATCACAGCAGAGTACACGCATGTCCCCAAAGATTGCAGGCATCCAAAGAGAGAAGTGGGTTCTTTTCAAATAAAGTTTATCTATTATTATTATTAGTGCTGCGTGTGCACATGTATACACCATACCATGCATGTGGAGGTCAGAGGACAACTTTGTGTCAATTTCCTCCTCCCACCTTTACCTAGTCACGATGTTAGCTGGGCCTTGAGGATGAAGGAGAGGATATTTCCCTACCTTCTCTAGCTTTTTGTGGATGTAGGTACTCCTTGGCTTATGGCACATAAATGCAGTCTCCACCTTGTCATCATGTGGCTATCTTGTCAGTGTCTGAGCCCAAATTTCCCTGTCCTAATAAAAACACCTGTCATATTCGACTAGGGACCCACCTTCTATGATACAGTCATCTTGACTAATTAAACCTACAACAATTTCTTTTGGGGGGGGGGCTGAGGCAGGGTTTCTCTGTGTAGCCCTAGCTGTTATGGAACTCACTTTGTAGACCAGGCTGGCCTCGAACTCAGAAATCTGCCTGCCTCTGCCTCCCGAGTGCTGGGATTAAAGGCGTGGGCCACCCACCAACCCTTACTCAGCACTTGCAAGCTGACTACATCCTCTTTTAACTAGATGACAAAGCCAAAGAATGGAGAGTCTCTGCAATGCAGACCTCTCTCAAGACCACAGACCCCACACAGGTACCCCAGAATTCATACAGAAATAGCTACTGTGTTTTCAGATCACTGATGGTTCTTTCCATTCTTTCTCTCCAGGGCCCCTGAGATCATCCTTGGTTTGCCATTCTGTGAGGCAATTGACATGTGGTCCCTTGGTTGTGTCATTGCTGAGCTGTTCCTGGGCTGGCCATTATACCCAGGTGCTTCTGAGTATGATCAGGTAGGTCTGGGGGACACAGGAATTCACTATGTGACTTCACTCTCCATCCAGAAAACCTTAGATTACCATTTTACCTAGAACCTGCCTTATTAACTTATTATCCTTATCCTGGCTTCCTCCTCTCTCTCTCTCTCTCTCTCTCTCTCTCTCTCTCTCTCTCTCTGTGTGTGTGTGTGTGTGTGTGTGTGTGTGTGTACACGCACACATGTGTGTTTCTTCTTTCTTTTTACTTCTTTTTCCTCTAAAATTAATTCCCTTTTTCTCAAAGCCACTAGAGCCATCACTATACCATATGTACCATGACAGGAAAATCCCTGACCTCTTTCTCATCTTTTCTTGCAGATTCGGTATATTTCACAAACACAGGGTTTGCCAGCTGAATATTTATTAAGTGCAGGGACAAAGACAACTAGGTTCTTCAACCGTGACACAGACTCACCATATCCTTTGTGGAGGCTAAAGGTAGGAAAAACACTCCCTCACTTCTACTGATGGCCTAATAGTGAAAGCCGGAAAGACAAAAATGAGCTTTTGGTATTTACAAATTGATGACTTTAATCGGCCAGCAAAATGGGGATGTAGGATAGAGTTGTGAATACAAGGTGTTGCAGGATCTGAGGGTTTGAAAACACCTGTTTCCTTGACTCCCTCCTCTGTGAGAGACTGTGTCCCATGGGAAGACCACTGATTTTCCAGGATTTAATCTCATGATCCTTCATGACTGCTTCGTGCTAGACAGATGAAGCAGCCACACTCTGCTCTTAAGGAACCCACTGTCCATGGAGAAACAGGACCAGTGCCCCAAGCTCTAGGCTACCATATGGACTATCCTCTTCCTACAAGGAAAGAACGTGGGAAATAGCATGATCTAAGTGAGCCAAGAAAAAGCCAGACCAGGGCCAAGGGCAGGGTGATGCAAATGTCACAAACCCCTGGGAAGAGAGCAGATCTTCATCCAGGACAATGAAGTGGCCTGCTGGATACCATAAACTCTTGGTGACTTCACCTTAATGGAAACATATTTTGCTTTTACTTTAACTGTGTCCTATAATTAAAATTGACATACTTTTCCTGGGAAAAAGATAGTAATAAAGACTTAAGTATGTAGTAAATTCATTTTTTTGCAGTTTTGCAGTTGGGTTTTACTGAGTTTGGTTTGGTTTGATTTGGTTTGGTTTTGACAGGACCCCAACCAGATCCTAATACAGCTTAAATATAATATGTACTATCAAAGCATTGTGATTTGGAAGCTAAGCAGGCTCTTAGGCTACAAATAGAACACCTGGCATTCAGTAATTATGAGAGTTGTCAAGGTCCATTAACAAGTCTTCAGGTGGAAGACAGAGAACCCAAGTTGGTGGTGGTGGGTAGCTACTTTGGTGTTTTACCAGGAACCTTATGTTCACCTGTTCCTTGGGGTTGAGTTGCTTAAAGTATGCTGGCCTTCATCCAGAATAAATTGCCTTAGATCCATTGATGAGTCCAAAACACCTGGCAAGTAGAAAAAGTATTTCCTAGCCAATAGCTGGTAAATGTCTTTGAAAGAGCAGCATAGAATACAGGCTCTGGAGACAGCTGCCACTTGAAAGCTGGGAATGTTGGTAGTCCCCCAGAACTTTATATTTTGTGTTTCCATGTAGTAAAAGAAGAGAGCAGTCATCCTAATGCCTGTGGTTATGAAGAACATTTAGTGAGTTAGTGTGCCTTGAAACAGCATAGGAGCTATAGGTGTAAGGGATTGCTAAGTAAAATAAAATGTTAAGGTATATCACAAAGGGCTCTGGTCTTCCTGGGTGGAATCTTACCTTCAGCTTATGGAAAGCTGCAGAGTAGGAAGGGTGTGGTCTCATGTTCTCTTTAGAGTCTTTGGTAACTGTACCAGAGTGGGCATGAGTGGGAGTCTGGGGTGGAAGGAAGGTGAACTAGTGTGGATGGACAGAGAAAGGAGCTCTTGTGCAGGACACTTTCAGAGAAACCAAAGTCTCCTCCTCTGCAAAGTGAGAAAAGACCACCGGTCAAAGCAGGAGCCCAGGAGCTAGAGATTCAGTGACTTGAGAGGTGCCGTCTGACCGACCAGGTTTTGCCTTCTCCAATAGACACCAGATGACCATGAAGCAGAGACGGGGATTAAGTCAAAAGAAGCAAGAAAGTACATTTTCAACTGTTTGGATGATATGGCCCAGGTAAGCTCTGTGAGTGAATATGCAGTACAGGCCCTTTAAAAAACAAAACAAAACAAAACAAAACAAAACAAAACAAAACAAAACAAAACAAAACAAAACGCAGCTGCAGGGAAGGGCATGCCTTTAGTCCCACCACTCTGGGACACAGAAGCGAGTGGAATCTCTGAGGTTGAAGCTGGCCTAGTCTACATAGTGATTTTTAAGACAGCTAGAGATATGTAGAGAAACCCTGGGTTTTGTTTAAAAGCAATAAATGAAAATAAAAAATAAAAACCCACCAGCAGTAATACACTTAACTGTGCTCATTATCTTTGCTTATGAACAATCATATGACAGGCTTGGTAAGAAACCATTTGGTCTCAGAAAACAACTCTTTAGAAAAAATAGCTCCATTGTATTGCTTCTTGTTTGTAAGGTAGTAGCCAACCTTACTGGTGCTAAAAGGGCCTGAATCCTAATACAGTTTAAATATAATAAATGTGTACTATCAAAGCATTGGGATTTGGAAGCTAAGCAGGCTCTTAGGCTACAAATAGAGCACCTGACATTCAGTAATTATGAGAGTTGTCAAGATCCAGTAACAAGTCTTCAGGTAGAAGACAGAGAACCCAGGTTGTTGTTTTACCAGGAACCTCATGTTCACCTGTTCTTAGGGCCTTGCGTGTGCTAGGCAGGCACTGGCTGCAGAGCCGAGACCTCCAGCCCATTGGAATTGGAGTTGATGCTCATGGCTCAGTGTGTCCGTTTTCTGGGGCCTACATAACAAGATAGGGTGAGCTGGAGGGCGAAAGACAACACAAATGTATTCTCTCATAGTTCTTCAGGCTAAAACCATCTGGTGTCAGTGTCCTCAGGGCCAGAGTCCTTTTGAAGGCCCTAGTGGACAGCATCCATGTGTTTGGCTCCCCATGGCTCTGGCAGCCTCAGAATTCCTTACTTGCAGCCGCATCACTCTAATCCGGCTTTACCCTCCACATGGCTGTTATCCCTGTGTCATCTCTGGTTCCACTGTCAGATCTCTGCTATAAAAGCACTGATTATTGTGTTCAGGACCATCCTAATCCAATATGGCCTCATCCTAACATGATTATATCTGCAAAGACCCTATTTCTAAACAAGGTCACATTCATAGCTTCCACAGATTAGGACTTGGATTTAGCCTTTAGGGAAGCCCAATTCAGACCGTTACACTCTGTCACTGTCAGCTCACTCGCAGAGACTACAAGCCTTCCTTACCTTTCTATCACAGTTAATTCGAGATCTTCAGGTACTAGTTAGATACACTGAGAAACAAACTGTAGCCCAATAAACACTTAGCACACCTCTTAGCACAGATGAGTGTAACCTGGTTCTGAGTAAAGTACACTTGTCAGCTGATTAGTAGCTTAGATGGTCTATGGAAACTCGAAATTGCTTTCCAGAGCCCCTCTTCAGAGAGAGAGAGAGAGAGAGAGAGAGAGAGAGAGAGAGAGAGAGAAAGCAAAGCATTGAGAGCAAAGCCTTTCAGAGGCCATGTTAGTAGAGACCTGCCTTTGGGAGAAAAGTCCTGTGTTCAGCTGCACTCCCTTCCCTGGCCAGAGGCAACTGCAGGGAACACAGGGACCGAAATCATTCTAGTCCCAGTCAGGGACCAAGGGAAGGGTGATGTTGTAAAGATGAAGGAAGAGGGAACCCAGGCTCTTTTCTTCTCCAGAGGTTGTACACACTTTTCCCCCATCTTTTCTTTTTCTACTGATTTATCTTAGGGCTTTCTCTGTGTGTGTGTGTGTGTGTGTGTGTGTGTGTGTGTGTGTGTGTGTGTGTTGTTGTTGTTGTTGTTGTTGTTGTTATGTGCTTGTGACAAAACACATATAGCATAAAGTGTCTCATCTTAGCCTTTTTTTAAATGTAAAGTTGAAGAGAATTAAGCGCATGCACACTGTTATGCAATCAGCCTCTAGACCCTTCATCCTGTGGTTATTTTTAATAAGGTGTGATGAAAGCTGCATTTCACCTTGGCCAGTTAAAACAGGAGCAGCTTTGTGCCTTGTCACTGGGATGTATGTGCAGGTGTCAACCATGGTGGCCTCTTTCTGCCCCAACCCCTACCTGGTACCTGACTCCTGCAGCCATTCTGTTCCTAGCGTATAAAAAGCCATCACCTATGGACAGTAGCAGCACACAGGACCTTGGGGGGCAGTCTACCCTCTGGCACCTGGGATGGGGAGCTTGAGATCAGACAATATCCTATGGCTCTTACTCACCTGTCCCCACTTACTTCCAGGTGAACATGACAACAGATTTGGAAGGGAGTGACATGTTAGTAGAGAAGGCAGACCGACGGGAGTTCATTGACCTGTTAAAGAAGATGCTGACCATAGATGCTGATAAGAGGATCACTCCCATTGAAACTCTGAACCACCCATTTGTCACCATGACACACCTGCTTGATTTTCCCCATAGTACTCAGTAAGTGTCCTACTTATGCTTTGTACCCAGGACAACACTTAAAGGCCCAGATAGGAAATACTTGAGGCTTTGTAGCCCTCTGGTTCCTACGCTGCATTTCCGTTCTTAGTTATAGCTGAAAGCAGCTATTGATACAGCACATAAGCAAAATCAGGATCTCCTTTCCATCAAAGCACTTAGAGCACTTGTGGGGCTAGGTTGGGCTGAAGACTACAGTTTGTACCAAAAAGAAGGGAATGGTGGAACATGGGGACTTTGGGGCCAGATGAACTTGGATATCAACACACAAAGGGAAGTGGGCAAAACAGCAGTGCTCTAAAGCAATCTAGCATCAGTGCCAAGGTTAGTCCCAAAACTGTCCCAGAGTGAACTGTCTAGTTTGCTTCATTTCTTTGGCATACTGTGGGCTGTACCAGGCACTGGAGTACAATGAGGAACAAAATAGACTGTACTTTCGAGCTAAGCTATGGTTTTCAGGGAAGAAGATAGAAGACAATGGCTGTTACCAAGAAAGGAATGTGGTATGATGAGTCCATACAACAAGGAGCTTGCTCAGCAGGCCAGAAGACGCAAGAATATAACCTGTGAAGGGTGAGGGGAAAAGATGGGTGTGAGAAGTCAGGGCACTGCCTGTGTGAACTCTCCAGTGTGACTGAACACCAGACCTAGGAATAGGGGGCAAGATGCCGAGGCCGCAGAAGTAAGCTAGAGCAAGCCATGCTCAGGAAGGATTTTGTCTTTTATCAGAAGCACAATGCAGCTGGTTAAAGGACTGAGAAGCAGGTGAATGGCTGTTTGGACTCTTGTTGAATGCAGATCTAACCTACTGTCTTATCAGTAATCTAGAAAAAAGTGTCTGAGATCTTGCAATTCTCTTACTTAGTGACAGCCATTTCCAAGCAGAAACTTGTTTGGCAGGTTGAAAGATAAAGTGAGAGCAGAGAAATAGACTACAAGAAGTGAGACTGAAAAGGAAAGAAGAAATGGGGGGGGGGTGCGGAGAGATCAGAGCAGCCATTCTCAACCTGACTGGGGGCTCAAATGATCCTTTCCCAGGGGTCACTTAAGAACATCTTGCATATCAAATATCATCATGATTCATAATGATAGCAAAGTTACAGTTAGGTAGTAGCAATGAAAATAATTTTACGGTTGGGGGGTCACTACAGTATGAGGAACTGTATTAAAGGGTCATAGCATTAGGAAGGTTGAGAACCATTGGACTAAAGGAAATTTTTGAAGAGTGAGGAAATTTAAGCAAATGAGAAGAATATGGTAGCAAATGAGAGGTTCAAGGCAAAAGGTACTTACTTGTGAGCAGTTTCTGTTGAGTTGGTGTTTATTGCTGAGTAGAGAGATGGACCCTGTCACTAAAAGATGACATGGTGGGAGAGACGTGGGTATCAGCAGGTGCATAGGATAGCAGAGGAAAGTTTAGGGAGTTCCTGTCAGACAGCTTTTGTCTCAGAAGTAGATGATGACATCATCTATTGAGAACAAGGTGGCTTTACAATATAGAACATGATAACTGTAGCTGGAGATATGGCTCAGTGGATAAAGCATTTGTCACACAGATGTGATGACTGCTGTTGGATCTCCATCGGTCTGTAAATGTCAGGTGGTCTGCCTGTAATCCCAGAGCTCAAGAGGTGAAGATAGAGGATCCCAGTGGCAAGCACGCTAGCTAGACTACTTGAAGGGTAATCAGGCAAGGCACTCAGAGAAGCCACAGTAGCTCTGCTTTCCCAGAGGATCTGGGTTCGAGTCCCTACACCCACATGGTAGTTGTCCATAACTACCATAACTTTTGTCTCAGGGGAATCCAGCGACCTCTTCTGGCCTGTCTGAGCACCAGGCAAATATGCAGTACACAGACAAACACATAGCAAAACACACATACACATAATAAATTTTTAAAAATTAAGTTAAAGCAAGGAAAGACTTGGGGGCTGGAGAGATGACTCAACAATTCAGAGCACTTGCTGCTCTTGCAGAAGACCTGGGTTCAGCTCCCAGTATTCACCTCAGGCAGCTCACAGCCATCTGCAGCTCTAGCTCCAGAGGCTCCAGTGCCCTGTGTCCTTCTCAGACACCTGCACACACATGATGCACATAAATTCATGCAGGCATAAACACATACATAATAAATCTTCTTAGGAATAAAAAAAATACTATGTCAACCTTTGACCTCTACATGCATGCCCACATATCCACAAACACGAATATGCTCCCACACATATACACATGCAAAAAGGAATGTTAAGAAAGAAACAAAGAGAAATAAGAAAAGCAATATGGGAGGGAGGGAGGGAGGGGGAGAGAGAGAGAGAGAGAGAGAGAGAGAGAGAGTGTGTGTGTGTGTGTGTGTGTGTGTGTGTGTGTGTGTGTGAGAGAGAGAGAGAGAGTGTTGGTCCTGGTAACTGGAGCAGAACATGATAGCACACTAACCAGAGAAATATAGGAGAAAGGTGGGTGTGTGGGAATACACAAGTGCTGTAGTCCTAGGAGAGGGAAGGAAGCGGGAAGAGCTTTGAACATGTGGGTCTGAGCATAAGCTGATGGTGTAAGTGAAGGCACAGAGGAAACAGTTGAGTTTGTCCAGGCTGAACTGCTGCCAAGTTGCTCAGAGAGAATGACAAATGGATGAGGAAGTTGAAGATGCTGGTGATATAGTAATTGTAATCCCAAATGGAAGCTACTGAAGGTTCACCTAAGGGGAAGGAAACTCAATAGATCCCAATGAATGTCCTCTGCTCAACTCTAGAGAGACTTATGATAATAGTTATAGTCAAATGCACCAGAAGGGTGGGGATGAGGCCAGGGAGACAGGGTGCTTGAGCTTGACCTAAGAAACAGGTCCTGGGCTGACAGCCCAAGGAAGGAAGGAATGGTAAGGGTGAGAGCAAGGTCCTGAGGTAGGAAATGTAGGTTTTAACAGGTTATCAGGATGGCCACTGAAGTAGTCATGGTACTCAGAAAATAGCTTGGAGAGGAAGACCAACCTGGTGGAAAGGCCTCTGGGAATAAGAGAAAGAGAACGGGTCTTCTGTGAACGGGAAGTGGGTTATATCACCTTAACCTTAGCTGTGGTGCACTGGGACATGAGATCCACATCCTCGCATTTCTGCAGGGACAGCAGCATGCTCAGGAAAGGCTCTTTCAGGACCTGGGGTAAGGACTGCTATGAGAAGAGCCTGGAGATAGATATTTGCAGGCCACAGTCAGCAACGTTATGACCAAAATTAGATTTGACTGAGTTTCCAGGCTGGACCCAACCTCTCCCAGCTTAACAAGTGGGCCATATAAAGTGTATCTTTTAAGTCAGTTCTTTTCCATAGCAGTTAGTGAAGTAAGTCAACTTGCATGGCAAGACCAGACAGTATCTCTTTAATTCAGGGAACATTTGAAACAGTCAAGTCCTAGTGCAAAGAGGGACTCTGCACCCAGTCCTTCCAAACTCAAAGTATAACACCTATGCTGCTTCTCAGCAGGAGGCAGTTAAGAAGGCAAATCCCCACAAAGCCAGCCTTTCTAACTTTAGGAATAAAGGAAGATGATAGGGAAACAGTGAGGTGGGGGATCAGGGAGGCAGATACTTCAGAGAGCTCCTATTGGCCATATGCCCTGTCAGTCAAACAGTCACCCAAAGCCTGGCAGCTTAGATGAGCAGGGCTCTGTTCTTTGTTAGTAAGGAAGCTTCTGTTTCACTAGGAGCAATGGCAATTTAGAACTTAGAAGGTCAGCCCTAAGGAAAGGCAGTTACCCCTAGGCCTACCTGAGAGTAGGCTGAATCTTTGTAGGTTCCCAGAAGACCTTGAAGAGCTCTAGAGTGGGAACTAGCCTTCAGGCCTACCCAGCCTGCTGTGGACCCCACCTGTGGGCCTGGGCTTAAGCTGCTCTAACATAAGGTTTTGCAGGTAAAAGCAAAACCACTCATTTATCTACACCAAGATTTTGGTGTACATATGTGTAAAAGCCAGTTGTTTCATAAACTAACCAAAAGTAAAAATGTTTGTCTTATTCTAACAGTCAAATTTTAGCCCATTATTGTTAAAAAAAAAAAATCTAGAGCCTGAAAACTATACATTGAATCATCATAAAATCATTGAATGCTTTAAATGCACCCAAAAGAGTGTGTCCACATCATCTTATGTGTGAAAGCAGCAGCAGCACCCCTGGCACCTAGCAGGACCTTCAGGCAGGCTGCTGTCTACCAATGACCATGTGTTCTCTTCTCTCTAGGACTACCAGTTTACTCACCATGCATTGTGTATCGAGTGGCCAGGGCAAATAGTCATTAACTTAGAAAGAAGTAGGACTCTCTAGGTCATGACTAGATTCAGTTTCTGACATTTGGAATGTATCTTTCATGAAAATAATATTCTGGGATAGCCTACAAACATCCATTTCATTGAAAATAGAGCATACCTGTAGTATACAGTGATAGAAAAGTGTTACCTTGTTATATCCAGTTATTGCAAGAGACATTTTAAATCATAGATTAAATGAGGCTTTGTCTTAAATATTAGCACTTGAGCAAAAGTGACCATAGAAACAGAAGAGGCAGAAGCACATGAGGAGTGAGCACAGTGGATGCTTAGGAGCTGGAATGGCAGAGAGAGGCCACTGAAGGCCTTCATGCTTGGACCTGTACTCCTTTAATGCCTGTGTAATTAGGGGTTAGTTTTGATTCAGGAAGTAAACTGAGGAGAGAATTCTACTTCATGGAACTAGACAAGAATTAGGACAAAAGAAAGGAATAAGGAAGTTAGGAATGTGTAGAAGAGGAGGAGGGGTGTGAATTGCCAATTAATGATTATCTGTCTGGCACATTATCTGTCTTAGACCTTTGGCTTCACTTGTAAAATTGGAACAATGATCTTAATTCTGTCTTGTGAATGGTGCAAGACTGAATAGGAGATTGCAAACACATATCACTGCTCTCAGTAAAAATTAGTAACCATTATCATTGTTTTCATTGCCTGACAGGTTCCCTTGAGACAAGTCAGCCTAAGTTCATGACCCTGGATGGAGAATTATTTGGCTGACCTCTAGATGGTGCTAGTAGCCCATTGTTTGCTAGAATGGTGAGAGGCTAAACAAGTTGGCCCTAAGGAAGGCAGAAGTAGGTTGTAGCAGCTCCTAATGTCCTTAGTTGGAAAGTTTATCTCGTTGCTCAAGCACTACACTTAGAATGAGCAGTGAGAAAAGGTAAGGGGGGGGGGGTGTGTGTGTGCAGTGAAACATGAAACATGTGTATGATATGGGAGTCTGTCCATCCAGGGCAGAAAAAGGACAAGAAGACATTGGGAAATTTGCTCACAGTGCTGACAGTTCAGTAGCACACTTGGGGAAAGCTAGGCTATTTGAAGCTAATGTAGATATTTAGTGATTGTTTGCTTACTGGATTAACAATTCTCTCTCTTTTCTCTCCTCCCCCCACCTCACCCCCTTTCTTGTCCCTGTGTCTCTGCCGCCACCTTTTGCATGTATAGTGTCAAATCTTGTTTCCAAAACATGGAGATTTGCAAGCGCCGGGTGAATATGTATGACACAGTGAACCAGAGCAAAACACCTTTCATCACACACGTGGCCCCCAGCACATCCACCAACTTGACCATGACCTTTAACAACCAGCTGACCACTGTCCACAACCAGGTGAGTGGCAGGCACCAGGGAAAGGTGGGTGGGGCTAACCATCAGGACTCAGATACCCCCTCCAAACCCCAACAATCTACCCCGTGTTGTTCTTTTGGGTCTGTAAGCTAAAGTACCTGCTTCCTCAGCCTTTTTTTTTTTTTTAAGAAGCCAAGGGGGGAGGTCTCTACTAGGACTGTTTCCTGAGATGGTGCCTCTTCCCATTTTCCTCTGAGCAGATGCGGGGGAAAAGAGCTTGTTAAGAAATTGTAGAACCAGAGCTAGCAGGAGTCCCTCCCTGTACCCTGTGTCCATGCTGTCTGTGTTCAGGAGAGGAAAAGCCTGTTCATTCTCTAAGTCATAGAAAAGCCAGCTCATAGGTCTGTCACCAGAGTTTTAGCAGCTTTTCCCAAGGGATACAGGAAGCTGAGGTTCCCTTCACGTGGATTTTCAACCTTCTGCAGATTGGCAGGCCCAGCAACATAGAACAATGTCTGAAATACAGACAGAAAATACACTCAGAAGAGGTACTGAATGAAGAATCTCCACATCCTAATTCACCCACCTCAAGACTCTGAGAGGCTTGAACTGTTACTCCCATCAAAGCGTTCCCAGACTCTTGAGTCCTAATACCAGTCTGTAGTGACAACAGTGTCCTTTGTGTTGTGCATACCTCTGCATGAGCACATACACCTTCAGAGCAGAGGAATGAGTATGAAAACCTACTGTGTGAATGCCGTAGCTGGCTGTCCACTTTTGTTGGCTGGGTCTCTCCTGTCACTGAGGAGTCACTAGCCCTTGCCATTCAGCACTGCTCTTATTCAGCAGGCTTTACTGGGCTGTTCCCTCTTAGCTTGCTAACTCTCTCTGCTTGGACTGAGTGCCATCTGGAATCTGCTGCCCCCTGGAGGCCATCAGTGTTCCTGACGCTATCTGTGAAAAGCTCACACTGTACCCTTAGTGCTTAGGGTCAAAGGCTTTTCTTACCAGCCATTCGTCTAGCCCTCCAGTTAAGGCTGTTCCATCTCAAAGCAACCACTGATGCTTTCTTCATTACCTTGAGGCTTGTTTTCCCTTCAGTCCTTAGGAGACTCTTAATCCTAGCACTCTAATCTCAAATTCTTTGTTCCCATCTGTTCCTTCCAATACCCATCTATGTAAGACAGCACACAGGGAAGGGCACTCCTCAGATCATGTATCAGGTCAGGTGACTCCCCCTAGCCCACCAGCCCTTCTATAGATCTCTTCATAGCCTTTAGACTGAGGGTCTATAGGGTGGCTCCCTGTCCACATCAGAGCAGCCCACCTCTATGTTTCCTGTGATATGATAGCCAGCACATCCATCCCTGAGAGTATCACCAAAACTGAAAATCACAAGGGCAGGTCCCAAGTAATGGCACCTTCCTTCTCTATGACACTGAGACTTGCAAGGTTGCCAGGTTGGACCAGAGTAGAAGAGGCTGTGAACTTAGTGTGATGTAGGCCTAAGCATTGAGAAGATGAAATGCTGTCCTACAAAATTAAGATCCAAAGAGCAAACTCTCCGTCATCTAAACTTGGAAGTGTTGGGCCCTGAGTAAATATATCAGAAAAACAAATTACTTGGATTATAACCTAGACTTAAGCACTAAGGCATGCTTCCCCTCCTCTGATCCTGTTACAAAGTGACCACAGTTCTGGCAGGAAGCATTGGGTCAGACTTTTCTCAGCATGGCGCCATTCAGTCCTCCTGGCATCCATGTGGAATAGGTATTGTCACTGTCGTTTTAGAGGAAGACATTGAGATAAAGTGGTTAATCCTCTTAACAAAGGCTACGTTAGTACATATGAGATAATTTTGGCTTGGACTCCAGCAGCCTGGTGTCAGGGTCTGCACCCTTGAAGCACACACACTGATTCATAGATGAATCCTGTGGAGATCCTCAACCGGTACCTCCTAGACAGCCTCTGCTCTCTAAGTCCAACAACACTTCCTTTGTACACTAGTAACCCAGTGCTTTGTTCACTCCATGGGACCCTTGGAGTTCTGCTCATCCTAAACACTGAATGTTTAAAAGCAACAAAATTCACCTACAGATTTATGTTAGTGGAAGGACACAGAATTAGTTCTTTGTTGCTCTTAACATATATCCAGTAGACTAGCACTTTTCCAAGCGCTCACTAATCTGTAATTGTTTATGTCTCAAGAAAGCTGCGCCAATACATCATAATTTTTATCTACTTTCAAAAAGTATTAATAACATTGAGTAGGGAGTCCTTCCTGCGTGTTCTTGGTTTAATCCTTAAGGTCATTCTCTTTATTAACATTTCCAAGGTGTCTGCTTTTAGGGATATATCCTTCTACCAAGAATTTTAACTGAATTTATAGGTCAGGCTTACATCCTGTTCTTAGAGATGTCAACAATTGAAATGTCTATTACAACTGCATCTAAGAACCACTTAGGCCTATTTTTGCAACATAAGTTACCAGTGAACTTATTTTTTTCTTCTTATTTCTCTTTGTTATCCAAAACATCTCTTAGAACCACAGAGGACAAGGTAAAAATCACCCACACAATCACACATACTTTTATCAGCTGATCCCTAAGCAGGATCAGAAACTGAGGGAAACAGTCAACATGCCTACTGGTCCCTCTGGGGGCTGGCACTCATATCATGACATGAGTTCCACTCCTGGAGAAGCAGTATATGAGCTGAACACAGATCCAGATCCAGGCTACACACATAAGCTCAGTAAGGCAAACAAGCAGAGGACCACAAGTCCTCCCCCACGAGTCCTTCTCCCAAGGAGGCATCAGTCAGGGTGCTGACCACACTGCCCAGCACACTGTGGCAGGTGTTGAGCCACACAGTCACAAGTTACTGTACAAGAACACACAAGAATAGCTCAACTCTACTGTCTGGGAAGGTTCTGCTTTGGAGCCCTAGTGCCAAGGCTGGCTCCAAAGCACAGAGGCTCAGAGATAACTCTGTGGGCCACAGGATTCCTATGAGATGAATAGCCTATATTCACAGAAGGCTAGGAAAACAACTAGACTAGGAAGGCACCTAAGGGTCTATAGAAAGCAAACGGGTCAAGATGCATACACTGTATTCATGAGGCCATTACTGGAATTTTTGAGCAGGTGCTTACATGCAAAGCTAATGTGCAAAGTGGTCTTTAAGAGAGAGTGATTCAAGGCTGGAGAGATGGCTTAGTAGTTAAGAGCACTAGCTGCTCTTCCAGAGGACCTGGGTTCAATTCTCAGACCCATGTTGTGGCTCATACATAACCTGTTGGAGTGACCCACAAATACTATATTTACTGGCTATGAAAGTGTATCCCTGTGTTCTCAATTGTCAGTTGATAGGTCAGCACAGGCTAGCAAGATATGTAAATATCTCTTCCTCACATGCCTTTTAAAAAAAAAAAAAAGGGAGGCTGCTGTGGGGAAGGTCACATAGCCCTCAGTGCCAAGAGGCAACCCAGAAAGCGGGCTGGGTATCATCCTGCTGCTGACTGATTCCGACTGGAGGAGGAAAGTGTGTGGCCTTCTGCAGAATAAAGAGCTAGCTGACCAGGCAGAAGGACAGACACAGGAGACAGAAGGAAGAGTGGGAGCAGGCAAGGAGGTAGAGCAGAGAGAGAGAGACACAGAGAGAGACACAATGCAGAGAAGTTGGCTTAAGTGAGAGGCTAACCAGGAGACTGCCCCAACAAACAGGCCAGCAGATTTAAACTATATTAGATGTCTCCCTGTCCTAACCATCTGTAATTCCAGGTCCAGGAAATCCAGTGTCCTTTAATAGCTTCTGTGAGCACTAGGCACATACATGGTACACAGACAAACATGCAGGCAAAACACCCATACATGTTTTTTAAAAATTGAAAGAGAGAGAAAATCATCCTGTGCCCAAGTACTGAAAGAGAAGTACAGAGCAGGGAATCACTGGCCAGGGGCTTACAGGTCCTGAGCACCAGAGAACAACTAAAAACAGCCCGTTGTTCTAGGGATGCATGGGGAGCAGTGACTGATCAGAGGATGGGAAAGCCCAGTCAGATGGGAAGAGATTGGTGCCATGGCCTCCAGCAGGAGACCCTCGGGGCCTGAGCTCGTAGTATCTGAGATGACAGTAGAAAATGTGGTAAGGGAGCTGCCAAGATGGGGAAATGGTGGGGAAAACTGGAGCTGAGTATTGTTGTCAGTACAGTCACTGGCTCCTACTTGTGCATGCATGTCCCCACTATACTTCCAAGAGGCACACAGCGGGGACTGCTGAAAATGCACACACAGTTAAAATATGCAGCTCAAAATCTAAAAAAAAAAAAAGTATGCCATAGGAATTGGTAATAATTTTCAAATAAATGTATTGTCTTGAACCAAAATCCAAGTATAAAAAGTAACATAAGACTAGATACATAGCTCAGTAGTGGAAGTACCTAGTGTACGCAAGGCTCTGGGCTTGTTTAATTTCTGCAGCACCACAAAAAAGAAAAAGAGAAACAGGGGCTTGACATTTTTATGAATTTGATGTTAACTCCACTTGAAATTCTCTTTACATATGTGTTCTTTTACATGGGACACTTTCCTTTTAGTTTCTAACAAGTTAAAAGTAGTTCCCTACCCCCATAAACACACACACACCCCAAATATTAAAGTGTATGTGGCCAAATATATGTGAACATTTACTCAGAGCCCACCGGCTCCTTAACCCTTAGTCCTTACAACCTCTAGAGGTACAACTCTAAGAAGTTCTAGACAGCTTCAGTCTGAAGCCATTGCTAACTTCTGCCTCTCTTTGCGTGAAGAAGGCTAAGGAGGAAAACAAATGAATTCCCAACAAAGAGTTTGCTTTCCTTCTACAGCTTTATTTCCATTAGAAGTTTAGTTTCAAACTATAGATCCTGCAGGTCCTACAGTGGGCTTAGGGTGTCTGCACACAGCACCGTCCTTAGTCTGCCTGGGTTTCCCTCTGGTCCATGGGCTTCCATGCTAAGATCTGTTTATATAGGACCCAGGCCTGAAGACTCTCTTGGAGGATTTGTCCTACCAAGCACAGACTACTTCACCCAAGGGAGAGGAGGCTGAGCAGGGTTTGTGGGCTGGCTGCACAGTACAGTGCATCTGAAACCCCTCAAGTTGGAGGAGCCAAGCTAAGACCTGGAGAAGGAAGGTGGGGCTTAGCTTTTCCTACCCTCTCCATCATCACATTCCACTGTCGAATCCAAGGAATACAAAGGCTCTCAGCCCAAACCTACCCAGCTAGGATGAAAAGAGTCGTTCATTAAACAGTTTTGTTCTGTTGTTGTTGTTGTTGTTGTTGTTGTTGTTGTTTGTGGCCCTGGTAAGCCTCAACTCAGTATATAGCCAAAAAAAACCTTAAACTTCTGAATCTTCCAGCCTCAGCCTCTTAAGTGCTGAGGTTACAGGAATTTGCCACCATGGCTGTTTTTAGGCATTGAACCCAGGGTACCATGCATGCTAGGCAAACACTCTACTGAGCTACATTCCAGCCCCCCAACCAGATGGTTTCCTAGACTAAGCTAACTTCTCAGTAGTGAGGCGTGTGGGTCCCACAGACATGGATTCCTGCCCCTCTTTTTGCTTTTTTTGCTCTTGATTTGTTTACTCTCCTTTAAATTCATTTGTTTGATTTAGATTCGTGTCTCCCAACATACCGCCTCCCTCATTTTTTGTTTTTGTTTATTTTTGTTTAATCCCCGTCATTCCTTTAGGCTCCCACCACCTCCAGTGCCACTCTTTCCTTAGCCAATCCCGAAGTCTCCATACTAAACTACCAATCTGCACTCTACCAGCCCTCAGCGGCATCCATGGCCGCGGTGGCCCCACGGAGCATGCCCCTGCAGACGGGAACAGCCCAAATTTGTGCCCGGCCTGACCCCTTCCAGCAAGCGCTCATCGTGTGTCCCCCTGGCTTCCAAGGTAAGGCTAACTGCTTCTTGCAGGACCACCTTTACGGCTCTAACTCCTGCTGCTTCCTGGAGTGCTCCCTGTCAGGGAAGAAAGCCCTTCCTAAGAATGCTGCCATCACTGACTTTGGAGGCTGGTCTCCTATTGCCACCAACCTAGAAACAATGAGGCTTATGCTCTAGTACCAAGTCCATTTGTTGTTGTTCTCAGCACCTGCCAGCACTGTGGCTCTAGCCAGCTGCCTGTAAAGAGGCGCATTGTCTAGTCCATTGTTATGCTGATGTCAGCTCCAGCTTTCCTCACATGAAATGCTCTCTGTACGGTATCTGTAGAAAATTGCCAGTCTTTGACAGCCAGCATAGGCTCACTTCATGTAGAGAATATATATTTGTCTGAATGGTGCCTCCCAAGGCCGCCTCCCCTTTGGCCATGATCCCAGAGCTCTTTTCCTGTGGACCCGAAGCAGCTAGAGATGACTGTGTACCTTGTCACACTTTACACAGAAAGCTCAAGGTCACGTATGCTCAGATACCAGCCATACAACCTAGAGGGAGCCCTCCAGGGACGATGTCCCCAGCACCCTTTGCTGTGACGCTCAGTTATCTCCAAGGGCAGCAACCGTTGTTGTTTTCCTCTTGTAATTTGTCATTTTAACTGTCCTGGTTTTGGCCACACATGCTTTACTATTTGGGGGCGGGGGGGGGTGTTTGTGGGTAGTAGGGGACTCCTTTTACTTGTTAAAAACTAAAAGGCAAACGCCCCATGACTAAGTTGTAAAGCTAGCTAGCTGCCTGGAAGGGTCTCAGTGTTTCTGTCATTCACCTCCCTCCTGTCCCTCACGGTGTACTGAACAGGCCTGCAGGCCTCTCCCTCCAAGCACGCTGGCTACTCAGTGCGGATGGAAAATGCTGTCCCCATCGTCACGCAGGCTCCAGGAGCTCAGCCTCTTCAGATCCAGCCAGGCCTGCTTGCTCAGGTAACTCTCCTCTGTGTTGCTCATTTTCCATCAGCCATGCTAATGCTTTCCTAAAAGACAAATCTCTCTCCCGACTCCCTGGTGAGGAGCAGGTGGAATTTGTCAGGACATTGGAATATGTCAGTAATGTTCTAAATGATCCCCAAGTGAATTACCTCCCTAAGTGTCTAGTGACAATTCCAAGAAGAAATTTAGATAGTCTCGGAGTCTAGGGAAATTATTATTGTACCTTTGTAAAGCAAATTCATCTAGGAAACCTAGGTTTTAATCCTAAATCTGCTAGCAATTCTCAATGACCTAAGGCAAGTCAGTTAACATCGCTTTGCCTCAAATGTCTTTCTTGTAAAATAGAAGTGGTTCTTAGAGTCAAAGAGCCCTGGAGATCATTCCCTCGTTTGTAGAGCTGGGAAAACCAGACATGCAGAAGCTGTGGGCTGGGACCTTCCTCTTTTATCCATATAAATGATCTGACTGTAGAATAAGATCACAAAGATAAAAAATGAAAATGTAGCCAGGTGGTGGTGGCACAGGCCTTTAATCCCAGCACTTGGGAGGCAGAGGCAGGCAGATTTCTGAGTTCGAGGCCAGCCTGGTCTACAAAGTGAGTTCCAGGACAGCCAGGGCTATACAGAGAAACCCTGTCTCAAAAACAACAACAACAACTACTACAAAAAACAACAACAAAAAATGTATAAAGTATTACCATTTATACTAACACTACTGGTGCAATACCAGAAGCCAGTCCTTAAAGACACTTGATCCAATGACAAGTGTATTTTCTTTATGCCAGGCACTTTACAATTAATTTGTTTAATCCTCACAACATTTTTGCCATATATTTGTCACTACATGACCAACATAGGGACTTGCTGAGAGCCATATAGCAGCCAGGTGTAGTGGCACACACCTGTCATACCATACACAGCTGGCTAAGGCAGGAGAATTGTGAGTTCTAGACCAGGCTAGGCTATATAGTGAGTCTAGGTCATCCTATACCAAACAGTAAGACCTGTCTTAAAACAAAAACAATAACTAGATGTCAGAACCATCAGAACCAAGACATATTCTAAACATATGACACAGATGTCCATATTTTCCCACCATCTTAGACCACTTCTGTGTCATCTTTCTGCTCTCAGGCATCAAGATGGCTTGTCTGTTAGTGTCAGCTTTATCTTTAAGTGAGGGAGTTTCCCACAAGACTTCCCCAAATTGTTCTCAGAATAGCTTGTTTATAGAAGTGGTTTTCCTTGTTTTAAGTTATAGGATGTCAAATTGCATAGATCTGTACTTGGCTCTCTTGTAGTTCATTGGCCTCTCTAATATCCAGTCTTCACTAACTGTCATGGTATCTGGTAGGGAATGCTCTTTACAGATCTTCAAATTTTCCTTAGGTATTCTGATCTCTTTTAATCCCCACATGCATTTTACCATAATTTATCCATAAAAAGAAAAAGAAAAAGAGAGAAAGAGAGAAAGAAGAGAAAGAAAAGGAAAGGAGGCAGGCAGGCAGGTGGGCAAGCAAACTTGTGGGGCTAGAAAGATGGCTCAGTAGTTAAGAGCACTGGCTCTTGCAGGGGCCCTAGGCCCAATTCCCAGCACCCACAGGGTTGTTCACACTCCTACTCTAGGGGATCCAAAGACTGCCTCTTCTGGTTTCTGTGGGCATTGCCACACGCATATTGCACAGAAATGTATGCAGGCAAAATACCCATATACATAAAAATAAATAATAAATGCTTTACATTTTGTTATATTGATTTGATTAATTATACTTGTACTCATTTTTTGCTGTTAGTCTATAGGAATATAGCTGATTTGGGTCTATTAGGATTGTTATGTAGTTAGCCTTCTGTTTTCGTGAATCCTTTTGAATTTGCCTTGTAGACAAGTCTTTGTAGTTCCAAATAATAGTTTTATTTCTTAATCTTGGATCCTTGTACTTTTTTCTATTGCTTATATATCCTGGGCTGAGTAGGGCAGTCTAAATGATGTTTAATAACTGAGAAAATCAGGGATCTTTTACTTCTGTCTAGTTTGCTTTCTAAATGAAGTTGTTCAAGCTATTTCCTACTACACATTTTATTTCCTCTAAGTAGTTAATAGAGACAGTTTGTCGTATTTTAATTTTTAAGTAAATATTCTATCTATCAAATATACTTTCTCATCTATTTGAATAACCATGTGACTTCATTCCCTAATCTGTTGGTAGATTTTGTAGAGTTAAATTATCCTTATGCTTATAAGAAACGTTATTTGATCATGTTGTGCTTGATATGATGACGTGCATTTTTGAGCTCAGTTTGCTACTACTATGATTAGTAGTTTTTTCATCTGTGTTCATAAATGCAAAATAGCATGATTTGCCTTTCTTAGGGAATCCTTATCTGATTTGAGAACACTTGGGACAACCTTTTGGGAAACTACCTTAACAGTTAAGTTGACACTTATTGGTCAAGCCATCCTTGACACCTGACAGGAGAGAGATGATATGGAAGGTGTCTAAGATGGTGGGATTCTAGACATGTGTCTCTTTATTCTTATATCTAAACTGACTCTGCTTAAGTGGCAGCAACACCAGCAACTGGTGGCACACAAAGTTGTGTGTGCCTTGTTGAAAGGGTATCAACAGAGAACCTGTCTTTAAAATAGGCTTGTCTTTTTAACGTCCATTGTTGTTGTTGCTGCTGCTGCTGCTGTATAGTTCTGTGGTGAGGAGTTCAAAAAAGGCCACTATAAATCAAAGAAGAGACCTGCATACAGATCAGTCGAGGGTCAAGACATTTGCTCACCCTTTATCTGAGTGTCAGAAGTCCAGACCAGCCTCCCAGTGAGCCTGGAATCTGTCTCTGGGTTGTAAAAAGTGAGAATCAAATCCAGAAGATAAAACTCTACATGATAACTGATAAACAAAAGTACTGAATCTCTGAGTTCAAGGCCAGCCTGGTCTACAGAGTGAGTTTCAGGACATCAAGGGCTACACAGAGAAACCCTGTCTCAAAAAAAAAAAAAAAAAAAAAAAAAAAAAAAAAAAAGAGAGAGAGAGAGAGAGAGAGAGAGAGAGAGAGAGAAAGAAAGAAAGAAAGAAAGAAAGAAAGAAAGAAAGAAAGAAAGAAAGAAAAGAAAGGAAGGAAAGAAGGAAAAGAAAAGAAAAAGAAAAAAGAAAAAGAAAAACCAACAAACAAGTCAAGTATGAAATCTAGGACACTTGATAGAAGGCTTTCCTCATCTGACCCAGTTCAGTTAGCTCAGTCTTTTCATCTGACCCAGTTCAGTTAGCTCAGTCTTTTGCACATAGTTTATAGGACAAGTCAATGCATGGATTTTTAGAGAGCTTCAAGAATAATAGAACAGATTCATAAGGAATCCATCTGTAAGGTGACCTAATTCCTTCCAGGTTGTTCTGTAGACCTATGCCTTTTGTTGTCTCCCTTGGGTTTTTTGAAGCCAACAAGCAGTCCACACTTTTACACCCATCATAAGATCCAGCACAGCCCCCATGGATTAAGTTCTGGACTCATGTAAACCAATTAAGTGATTAACAAAGTGTGATGGTGTGGATATCCTCTGTCTTACAGCAGGCCTGGCCAGGTGGGGCCCAACAGATCCTACTTCCTCCAGCATGGCAGCAGCTGACTGGTGTGGCCACCCACACATCTGTACAGCATGCAGCTGTGATTCCTGAGACCATGGCAGGCACTCAGCAACTGGCTGACTGGAGGTAAACAGTCAATCTTTCTGGGTCAGCAGAGTTTCTGGGATGAGAGTTGTGTTTACCACTGACAGAGAACATCATGTGGGCTATGGCTACTGTGTTATGGGAGGTGGTTTAAACAGTATACCAAGACAGCCAAAATTCAGTTTGATTAATTTACCATTAGCTGTCATTTTCTACCCAAAACTCAGTTACATCTTTTAAACACCAGTGTAATTCACAAAACCCAGCTAGTTTTTTCTCAGAATTAAGTTCCTTTTAGAAAGCAAACATTTGTCACCAGTGAAGGAATACAGAAGAGAGTCCCCAAAGCCCTAAGCAATTCTAGAAAGTGTTCTCATGAAGTTTTGAGACATAGGTGCCTGTCTGTCTGAGCTCCCCAGGGAAAACTTAACAGATAAGATATATTTGGAAGGATGAGCTCTGGCGTGTTTATTAAGTGTGCCTTTTCAGTTAACAGCCTGTCTTATGGATGAGAGTTCACCTGCACACACCCCAGGGACTCCAGCCACCACCTGCCAGCACTTGGCATCTGTCTCCAGCACTGCCCGTGCACCTCAGGGGCTTCCTCATGGACACTGCTCTGCTGTTTTCATAGGCACTTGTCATTTTCCCTCTGGCCCTCATCCCAACATGTCACAATGCCCTCCTTGACCAGTACAGAGCCATATGACAGCCCTCCAGTTGTCCCCAGCTCTGTGGCCTCTGTGGGATGTACCTCCTGCAGAAAGTACTCCCTGCTGCCCTCTGATAGTCTCCTTACCACCCTGAGAGCCTCCCTAGCTCCTTTGTGGAATACAGAGCTCTTGGGTTCAGTGTGGCAATATATATCTGAAATGTTAACACTTTAGCTGAGGTAGAAGGACCACAAGTTTGAGGCCAGTCTGAGTTATATAGTGAAACCCTATCTAAATAACTAACTCACTCTCAGGAAAAGTTAGGCAGGTGGCTAGATAGTTCTCTAAATCAGGTGTCTAGTGTAGCTTTCTCCTTCTCCATGTAAAACTACTTTCTGACTAGTAACAGGAGGAAAATCCCCGGTTGTCCCCACAGCTATGCTCTGCATTCAGTGGAAGCAGTTTCAAACCAGGCCAAACTGGTTTCCAGTCTGGCTGTGTAAGACCTGAGGTAGGTTATTTAACTTTCATGGTCTCAGTTTGTTTTTCAATAAAGTGGGGCCATGATGCTTACCTCACAGGATTGTGGGGTAGGGGATAAAGGGTTGTCAATTAAAAGGCACAGAAAGAGTTTGGCCTGTCTGTCACATGCAGTGTAGCAATGCCTGAACGTAGGAGAATGAGCTCGGCATCCTCCCTTCACCCAATCATGACAGCCCATGCCCCAGCCGGTCCCCCCCAGAGAGACCCCTGCCACAACATCTTTTCCTTTGTCTTCGGCAGTTAGAGCTCACTTCATTTCAGCAGCGTATGTGCCCTATTCATGAATCTTTTCTGTTCTGCCTTCTTCCGCCTCTCTTCCATCTCCATATCCTCCCAATCTCTGCATCTCATTGTGGGTCAAAGTGCATCCATAACCATGACTAGGAAACAAACAAGAGAGGAGCTCCAGCACTGCCCTCATTTCCAAGGAAAAGGGCCCATCTGTAGGGAAATAAAGAACAAAGTCAGCACCACGTTCCTTTCCAAAGGCCATACATGTCTCAAAGACCATCAAAATCAGTATGAAATGTTTGTCTTTTTCTCCTATTTATCCTTTCAAGTTACAAAGATGGAATCTAATGATTTTTTTAAGTTCAAATAAATACTTCTTTAGCTTTTAATTTTATTACATGTTAAATGGGCTTTTACAGGCAGATCGTTGAATTAATCACTTTAAACATTTCTGTTGGAAAACAAGGCTTTTTTTAAGAGCCATCCAACCTATATAGTAAGACTTTAAAATGTAACCCATCTCCAGGATGCAAGCTGCCAGCATATCTCTGTGAGCATATGTATGACTGTTAGTAATTTTGATTTAATACAAACTCTATACGAGTCTAGTCACCCTTCAGTTAATCTAATTGTTCATTCAGCAAGCATGTAATTAACTGATCAGCTGCTACATGCCTGAGCATTGTGTTAGCTACTGAGGGAATTCAAAAGAACGCTAATGATTCCTAACGCCAGAAACATATGGCTCCCAGTCGCCAAAGTTTGTTTTTCACATTAACTACAATTTCCTCATTAATAAAATGGTGTATCTAAGACATCCTGCCTACCTCACAAAGTGGAATAAAAGAACCCATTGAAGTTGCTTTGTAAATTCTAAAACAATGTGCAAATTCTAAAACAAAAGGTATGTATTATTGTTCAGCATAATCACTTGTTCAGGGATTTTACAAGTCAGAGGCTACTCATCCCATATCTTAAGAGCTTACAAACTCTGACTCTACACACTTGACATTCTTTCCCCTTGAAAGTCTTGGTTCTAACTCATCAACCAGTACTCCTACTTCAACACAGGCCTTCCATTCTACAGTTGTGCCGGAGAAGCTTCATCTTATTAAAGAGTTCAGTTCTGGGGCTGGTGAGATGCCTCAGCGGGTAAGAGCACCCGACTGCTCTTCTGAAGGTGATAAGTTCAAATCCCAGCAACCACATGGTGGCTCACAACCATCCGTAACGAGATCTGGCGCCCTCTTCTGGACTGTCTGAAGACAGCTACAGTGTACTCACATATAATAAAAATAAATCTTTAAAAAAAAAAAAAAAAGAGTTCAGTTCTATAAAACCACTAAAGTGCCTTTTGTTCCCTTTTCTCTTTCAGGAACACACATGCTCATGGAAGTCATTAT
Organism: Mus minutoides; assembly: GCA_902729485.2. NCBI lineage: Eukaryota > Metazoa > Chordata > Mammalia > Rodentia > Muridae > Mus > Mus minutoides. The sequence continues at coordinate 76,311 of LR756426.1, read as the reverse complement.
AATCCCATCATGCAGCAGCCTGCACTCTTGACTGGTCATGTGACCCTCCCAGCTGCCCAGCCCTTAAATGTGGGTGTAGCCCATGTGATGAGGCAACAACCAACCAGCACCACCTCTTCCAGGAAGAGTAAGCAGCACCAGTCATCTGTGAGGTAGGCGATGAGAGCCAGCAAGAAACACCGAAGACTGAAATGCCAAACACCGCTTGGGAGTGGGGCTTGCCAGTGCACTGCCCTGGCCTGGAGCAGGAAGCAGCTCTTCCTACAAGAGCTGAGAACATCTGACAGCACATGGAACACTCTGGAATTTGCTAAAAAGCACTCTCTCTGGGCTCTGTCCCTCTTGACTCTTCCTAGTGCCTGTCCCTCTGGCACTCTAAGGTGGAGGCCTAGAGTCATGGTGCACCTAATGTCTTGAGTGCTTCAGTCATTTTATCAGAGTAAAGCACAGTAAGGCAGATTTTATTTGAGACCACAGGGATGGATACAAAGATGCCGCAGTGGAGGAGAGAGTGGGCTCAGCTCTGCACATAGCATGGGCATCGAGAGTCTGTACCCAGGGAGTAGTGTCTAGGTCACTAGGGAAAATAACAAATAGGAGACTGCAGAAACTGGAGGATTGTAGCTAAACAATCCTAACAAGATTCTCTGAAGGTGATTAGCCATCACCTAAGGGAGAGTGGGGGAGGAGGAATCTGGTCAGACATTAGGTCTAGTATTCTAGATAACAAGAGATGGGAAGAGTTTCCTCTAGCTAAAATGAATTAGCAAGGTTCTTAGGTAAAACTAGATTTTATAAAGAAGTGCGCAGTTGAGCCTATGAAAAGGTTCAAAGTCCTGCCTAAATTTGGCCATACAGTCTCTGTCTTCTTTTCTAGAAACAGCAGACCTTTGAAGTTTCCATTTGATTACAAATTATCAAGATATTTTTTTTAAATCACTAGAAAATGTACTTTTTTGAAATTTCAGGTCAGAAACAACTCATTAACTTAAAAATAAGTTCTATAGCTATTGAGATAGATCTAGATCATGAAACTACAGAATTGCTCTCACATGAACACATTTGGCTAATTGCTTAAATATATCTTTGGTAATTCCCAAATACTAACAGTGGGCTGCTAATCTCTCCCATGTTCCTTAAAAAAAAATCACTATGATTGGTGATTTCTCTTAAGCCATGAAGATTGACATAAGACTTCATGTTACATGTCCCTTTGACAAAGGCAAACACAGAGATGGGAAATAAGTTAGTACCAGGAACTGGCCATGAAGAAGGGAATTCCTGGGAACAAGCATCAGGAAATGTAGTAAAAGAGGTCTGTATGGGTGGAGTTTGTAACTATATAGTAACTCATCAAACACTTCTGAAGGGAAAATTTTAGTGTAATAGTATCAACCATATATATATATATATATATATATATATATATAAAATCAATAAACCTGACTTTAAAAAAAAAAGGTTTCTAGGCTCTATTCTAAGCAACAATAAAAGCAAAACCCACAACCTATAGCTGATCAGATAGATTTAGGTCATGCAAATACAGAACTGTTCCCACAGCGTGTGATTTAGATGCATATATTTATTGATTTGGGAGAGATTGAACAAAAGAAATCAGGTTCATAAAAATCCTAGTTGTTCTAATGTGCTTTTCTGTTTCTGTGATAAAAAAGGACTCTGAGCCGGGCATGGTGGCGCTCGCCTTTAATCCTAGCACTAGGGAGGTGGATTTCTGAGTTCGAGGCCAGCCTGGTCTACAAAGTGAGTTCCAGGTCAGCCAGGGCTATACAGAGAAACTCTGTCTCAAAAAACCAAAAAAAAAAAAAAAAAAAAAAAAAAAGACTCTGGCCAAAAACAACTTGGGAAGGAAGGAAAGAGTTTATTTCGTCGAACAGGTTATAGTCTGCTCTCCAGGAAATCCAAGGCAGAGACCAGGGACAAGCAAGCACTGCTTACTGGCTGCTCCCAAGCTCACGACCTACCTTTCTCACACAGTGCAGGGCCACTGCACTGTACTACCCACAGCCCTCTTAAGTCAATTAGCAATCAAAAAAATGTCCCAGACAGGCCCACAGGCCATCTGATGGACACAGGGTTGGGTTTTTAGGTTTCTCTTCTCAGGTGTGTCAAGTTTATCCTTCGCGCTAATGATTTTTTTCTTCCAAGTGCCAGAGTTAGATCTTCCTTCTTTCATTCTTTTTTTTAAAGAGTTATTTACTTATTTTATCTATATGAATGCACTATAGCTGTCTTCAGACACACCAGAAGAGGGCATAGGGTTGTGAGCCACTGTGTGGTTGCTGGGAATTGAACTCAGGACCTCCAGAAGAGCAGCCAGAGCTCTTAACTGCTGAGCCATCTTTCCAGCCGCCTTCTTTCATTCTTATTCAAAAATTAATTCAAGGGCTAGCTCCTTCAAGTTGGCATCCTTCTTCATACTTCCTTGTTAGGGTATTTCTGATAAAACAAGGAAATTCTGCTTATATCAGTGGCAGCTTCCCAGAATGCATTTGTGTGGCAGCCCTGTGGCAACATACCAATGTCATTGAGAGACAGCAGAAGCCACTGCCTTGGTTTCTATGCTCCATCAGGCAGAACTGAGCTTAGCATTCTTGTGGCCACCCTACTGAGTAGGTGTAGTCAGGCCCTGCTACCACTTCAGCAATTCCCTCCCCTTCTTCTCACCCCAGCTGCTTCATGTGAACACACTGTATATGCAGGGCAAAATCCATAGTATCACAGTGCAAATCACCTCCTTCCTTCTTTCTGTTTTTACTATTGTTTTTTAGACAGGGTCTTACTTTGTAGCCCTGGATGGCCTGAAACTCACTATTTAGAAGAGTCCCAGCTTCAAATTCACATGGAACTACCTGCCTCTGCCTCCTGAGTGCTGGATTAAAGGCGTGCACCACAGATATGACATATTTGCTTCTTTTTAAGACCAGTCCCCAGCAAAACTGTGAGAAAGCACACAAGACTTTCCCTGTGTAGTAATGCAGGAGATATGCTTTTTCTTTAACAGTGTCAAGTGGACATATTGTAAGTGCTGTAACTGTAAACACTGTAACAGTAGCACATCATAATGGATACAAAGGGATCTTACTGGAAAATCTTGCTACCAGCTCCAGAGGTGTTTACCAGGGTAGCTGTGTACAAAATCAAGTTCGCTTTTACTAAATTATGCTTATCTTACTTCGACCTCTTTACTTAAAGGTGCTAGACTCTCTAAGGACATAGCAGAGCCAAAGATGTATTCTCTCTTGACTTTGGTCTTTACTGCATGGGTACTAACCAGGATCAGCAAAGGGTTTGATGGGAAGAAAAGAAGGTATTTGTTCCCTAAAGTTACCAGAACTTAACATAGAATTTCAGGTCAGTCAATGAAGTTCTTTTTGGTGGGCTCACTGGTTAAGAGCACTGACTACTCTTCTAGAGGATCCAGGTTTGATTCCCTGGTAACTTACAATCATCTGTAACTCTAGTCCCAGGGGACCCAATACCTTCTTCCTAACCTCCCAGGGCACCAGGGTGCACATACATGCAGGCAAAACACTCATACACATGAAATGATGAAGAAATATAAAACTAATAATTAATTTAAAAAGAATTTAAACTATGTGTGCTACAATACTTAGATTTGGCTTATCTATATTTTTAAAAGCCCCTTTTTAAGTATACCTTCTTTCTCTTACATTTGTCCCAATTTTTATTGCAATACAAATTAATTGATAAGCCTGCCGTGAGGCTTAGGTTAAGATCCAAAAAAGTTTTGTTTGTCTTTGTTTTATTTTCCATTGCACATTCCCAAATCTGAGTATCTATGGCTTTCCCAGAAGAGAAAGAAGGGAAAGCTGAGCCAAGGGGCAGTGGAGGTCACTCCATCTGTAAATGCTTTCTACACAAGCACACAGACCTATGTTTAGTCACTAGAACCCGCATACAAAAGCTAAGCATGGCAGTACACACCTGTGCTGAGTGCTGAGGTTAGAGCCGAGCAGACCCTGGGGAACCCTGGCAATCCACTGAATCCATGTGCTCCAGTCAGGGAACAGACTTCCCCCCAAAAAAAGATGAAGAGCTCTTAAGGAGCATACACCTGAGGCTGACCTCTAGCATGCACACACACACACACACACACACACACACACACACACACACACACACACACAGGTTATGTTCATTAGTCTACTAAACTCTCACAAGTGTCTTAAGGTAGCAGTGTGGCTCCATGTTAGACTATCTAATTCAATCCCAGCATAGAAGAAGTGGGGGCTAGTAATTAAATAATAAACCAACCATCAGAAAGGAAATTCTCACCACTCCTAAAACATAATTCAAGTACTATTGAGGTAGGACTAGATGAAGCCAAAGCCTGGGCTTTAGTCCTGAGGATTGTCTTATGCAACTGTATTGGATCTGACAGCTAAAATCCTGATCAGGACAGCTGTCAAAAACAGGTATTTGGACCCAAACCAGAGCCCAGGGAAGGCCCAGCAGAGGTCCTAACCTCAGTCCTGAATGAAGGCCTCTAGAAGCACTATATTTTCTGTCACAAGGGAGGTCAGTTGTCATGGGCTTCAGGTTTTCTCCTGTAGAGATGTTGTAACATTGGTGTTTTATTTTAAAGTTGGGCCCCTTTTACTAAGTTATGCTTATCTTACTTCTTAAGAAGGCCAGACCCGCCGGGCGTGGTGGCACACGCCTTTAATCCCAGCACTTGGGAGGCAGAGGCAGGTGGATTTCTGAGTTCAAGGCCAGCCTGGTCTACAGAGTGAGTTCCAGGACAGCCAGGGCTATACAGAGAAACCCTGTCTCGAAAAACCAAAAAAAAAAAAAAAGAGAGAGAAGGCCAGACCCTTCTTATAAATACGTGTTGTCATTACAGAAATGTCTCCACCTGTGAGGTGACCTCTTCACAGGCTATCAGCTCCCCTCAGCGATCCAAGCGTGTCAAGGAGAACACTCCCCCACGGTGTGCCATGGTACACAGCAGCCCAGCTTGCAGCACCTCAGTCACCTGTGGGTGGGGCGACGTGGCCTCCAGTACCACCCGGGAGCGACAGCGGCAGACGATTGTCATCCCTGACACCCCGAGCCCCACAGTCAGTGTCATCACCATCAGCAGTGACACCGATGAAGAAGAGGAGCAGAAGCACGCCCCCACCAGGTGAGGCTGTGCACCTAGACTCTGAGGACAGAGCAGAGATCCGATCATTCCCCGCTGACCCTACATCTTCATTTTCCCATGTTTTTGGACCCTAAGTTTATTTCAGGAGAGTGGCAAACAGTTTTGCCATATGTTTCAAAACCAAAGTAATTTTGAGTGAGTTTGGCCTTAAGAAATACAGTCCCTAAACATTTAGGAATATGAGACTATAAAAACTGGGCTCCCTGTCCCAGCTTAGTTTAACACTTACAAGCCTAAGCCTCTGGCTATCGAATGTATTCCCAGCTGGTCAGGATTCTCTCTAACATTGCCTTGGCTCACTCAGAATTTGAAGTAATTGTCCAATTAATCAGAAATTTCCCTATGTCTGATTAACCCAATCCTTCAAACTGCCAGTTGGCTCTACACCCAGAGAGCACTACTGTTTATTCCAAAGTAGCAATAATTTATTTTACTCTGTGTGTGCTTCCTGGGTGTCTTAGTCAGGGTTTCTATTCCTGGACAAACATCATGACCAAGAAGCAAGTTGGGGAGGAAAGGGTTTATTCAGCTTACACTTCCATACAGCTGTTCATCACCAAGGAAGTCAGGACTGGAACTCAAGCAGGTCAGGAATCAGGAGCTGCTGCAGAAGCCATGGAGGGATGTTCTTTACTCGCTTGCTTCCCCTGGCTTGCTCAGCCTACTCTCTTATAGAACCCAAGACTACCAGCCCAGAGATGGTCCCACCCACAAGAGGCCTTTCCCCCTTGATCACTAATTGAGAAAATGCCTTACAGTTGGATCTCATGGAGGCATTTCCTCAACTGAAGCTCCTTTCTCTGTGATAACTCCAGCTGTGTCAAGTTGACACAAAAGTAGCCAGTACACTGGGTTTAGGGAAGAAATATTTATTATATTTGTGAGAGTACTAACTCTGGCACCAGAGCCTCTTTTCTACACTTTGCAACCAGACTCAGCAAATGTGCCTCCTCAGCTCAGGTGGCCCAGACCATGTACACTCACCTTCTGTGCCCCGAGGACACTAGGCCTCACAGAATCCACAGTTGCACAGCCATACCCAGCCAGGGAAGGGGCCCCTGCCACCCCAAGTCAGAGCTTCCAATCACCATAGTATCTCCCACAACTGGGTGCAGAGTTCCTTGTTCATAATTAGGCCCAAATTGTTTATTCCTGATTAGATGTAATGCTGTTAATTTTTAGTCACAAATGGTTTTGATGATAATAATTTTCATGCTTGCAGTCATTACTAAATGTTCAGCTAAAGCCCAGTCTCACCATAACCGTTCCCATGGCATGCAGCCCACTCACCTTCTAGGTGAAGGTGAGGAGTCTGAGTTTTCAGCAGTGGGACTAGAATGTGTGTTGTTTTTCCTGTGGAGTGGCTCAGTGTGGTTATCAGTGTAATTTAATACTGCACTGTTGTGTTTCTGTCCCTGCCATCTGCTAGCTGTCTGAGGGACGGAAGGTTGGTGAGACCAGGCACATGGTTTTGTACCATAGTATACTTTACATGCTTCTGCTTGTTCCAGAACTGGCCTCACTTTGCTTTGTGATGATAGCCCCCAAATTGAGTCTGTGTTCCATCTGTCCAAACCTGAGAATTTTAAGGGCTTGGTCTCCTTCCAGAGAGGAAGATTCTTCCTGCCCCAGATTGGCCCCTGGCTTGGGGAAGCCTGTGCATATATTTGTAGCACTGGATAAGAAAAGCTGAGCAGTCGTGAGCACAGCTGGAGAAATGCAAAAGCAATTTAAAGACCTGGCTGTCAACTAGATTGCAATGTCACTTTTGAAGTCTGAGATCTGAATTGACAGCAGTTCTGAACAGAGTGCTCAGGGGAGGCTTGTATAGAGTAGGAGGGCAGGACAGCGAGCGCCATCTCTGCAGCGGCCAGAGAGCCGGGAGGACTGAGAGTGGAAGGAAGTGGAATGTGGAACTGGGTCCCTGGGAGGAAACCTAATGAAATTCATGGCAGCTTGTGAGAACTGTGATGAAAATGACTCCGAGGCCCAGAGTAAAGATGGACAGCCACCAGGAGTGGGTGACATGGGAGGAACCACACCCTGAACACAGGGGCATGATAAATAGGAAATACAGGGGACTGCACTGCAGACTGAACCACCAAGCAATGGTAAAGGGCCTCAGCTACCCACCATGGTGACAGGGAGCTTGCAGAGGAAGATGCAGTAGTGATACTTAATGTAGAGAAATGATTGTTGCCTTAGAAAATGGTTCAGGACCCAAAAAGATAGAAAAGTCTACCTGAAGCCAGTAGCTCTTAATAGAGAAACCACTGTGTAATTGTATCACATAACTGTGACTGTATTTAACAACTAGAAAGTAAAGGAACTTATGATTATGTGTTCTGGAAATTATAATTACCATGAAATTTAACACAGTGACTATTTACTGCCCCACCATTGTAAGACAGTATGTCTGGAACTTCAAGTAGTATACAAATAAGGGGACCGTCTCTCTCTTCTTGAGGCTTGCAGATAATAAGCGTGACAAGTCACATACAAATCACTCTGACAGAAAGTAGAACATCTCTTCCAGAGAAGCTAGCGAAGTCTCAGAAGAGTTGAGGAGAGAGATGCAGACGTAAGTGAGGTGACTGATGTGGCAGAGTGCCAAAGGGGAGCAAACAGAGAAGTGTCCCAGAAGCAAACCTTATCCAAGAGAATGAAGAATGTTGGAGGAAATGGGGTGGGCATGGGAATGGTTTTTGAGGCATTTCCTATTAGATGGGAATGAAGGATTTGTCAGAAGGCTCTAAGAAGTTCAAGGAAAAGCATCAGGCCTAGAAAAGCAAGACTATACTGTTTGCACCTAAACAAAAAAGCACTTGGCCATGGACTCCAAAGCTGGACAGCATCTCCTATTCTCCCGCTTTCTGTTCAAGCATTGGAGACACTCTGACATTGTATCAGTTACTTTTCTACTATGATAAAATACCATGGCCAAGGCTACTCACAGATGAGTTTATTTGGGACTTATGGTTCTAGAGGGTTAGAATCCAGATGGCAGAGCTAAATCAGTCAGCAACAGAAACAGCTGAGAATCTACATCTCAAACTACAAGGGGAGACAAAGAGCACTAACTCAAAACCATAAGTCTTCTGAAATCTCAGAGCCTTCCTTCAGAGACATACTTCCTCCATCAAGGTCTCACCTCCTTATTCTCCAAAACAGACAACTGGGGATCAAGTATTCATATGCCCAAGACTTACTAGGGACATCTCGTTCAAACCACCAGTCTCTAACTCTGGTCATCCTTGTCACCAAACCACATTTCTCCTGGGAAGTGAGCATCCTGATTGCCCTGTCTGAATTCCCTACTTGCTACTACCCTATATTTTGTAGTGCCCAGTGTGGTCCTCAAATGCCTCTGCACAAGAGCTAAAGCATCAAGGGTCAAGGACACTCACAGAGTCACAGCCTGACCACAGAGTGTCTTTTAGCATCAACATAAGATAAATGATAAGCCACATTTGTAGGCCTCACTGACAATGTCACTCAATCTCCAAGACTAGATGACATTAATTGTTATTAATTAATTAGAATTGTTAAAAGAATATCAAGGGAAGATCTTGATATGGGCACATATCAAGGTCTTGATATGGGCACAAATATGGGCACTGTTAGTTGCCAAAGCAAATGGCCAGGCAGGAGAATTCCACAGCATGTAGAGATGTAGGGCAGGATGAACCGTAGGGAACCGAGCAGACCTGCACATGGTTTATAGAGACGTGGGGCAGGATGCACTGACGGGAACNTTACACCATTGATGAAATTGTATTAATACTTATTTCTCTTTAGTCATTAACTTTACAGGGTTTTTTTTTTTGCATTTTCTTTCTTTTTTTTATTTTTTTCCAACTTTTATTAGATATTTTCTTCATTTACATATCAAGTTTTATCCAGAAAGTTCCCTATACCCTCCCCCCTCCCGGCCCTGCTCCCCTACCCACCCGCTCCCACTTCTTGGCCCTGGCGTTCCCCTGTACTGGGGCATATAAAGTCTGCATGACCAAGGGGCCTCTCCTCCCAACGATGGCCAGCCAGGCCATCCTCTTCTATATATGCAGCTAGAGACATGAGCTCAGGGAGTACTAGTTAGTTCATGGTTATTCTTCCACCTATAGGGTTAAAGACCCCTTCAGCTCCTTGGGTACTTTCTCTAGCTCCTTCTTCCTTGGAAACCCTGTGTTCCATCTACTAGCTGACTGTGAGCTTCCACCTCCATGTTTGCCCGGCATAGTTTTTGAGTCTCTCCTTCGCCTTCTGTAACCAGTCCCAGGATATGCAAGGAGCTGTGACAGGGCCATGAGGAGCTGAGAGCATGGGTACCAGGCACTCTAGAGTGCTGTGGCGGTCTCAGGAGATGAGCAGAGTTTAAAATTTGCCATTGTTGCATAACATTTTAATAAATCTGTTCTCTCTATTTTAGTGGTTCAGTAGACTAGGGGTTTGTTTTTTTTTTTGACACAGGGTTTCTCTGTGTAGCCCTGGCCGTCCTGGAACTCACTCTGTAGACCAGGCTGGCCTCGAACTCAGAAATCCGCCTGCCTCCACGCCCAGCTTATGGGACTTTTCTAATCATGGCTAGAGAGTAGACATAAAAACAGAAACACTAAACAATAAGCATGTTGTTTCCTGTATTTCCCAGAATTAAGTAGAACCTGCCTATTTTAAGTGTTTTTGACAAGGGAAGCATTTCTTTTTCTCTGTCTCCTTTAACATGGAATTTTGTTGATCAGCATTTACAAAGATTTGTCTGTTTACCAAGATCCTCATACCTAACAGTGGAATACGTCTGTGTCAGAATCTCTTCGGAACCACACGTTTGCGGACAGTATTCCTTTTGTAAATTCATAGACTAGTTTCACTAAGTAACTCGACTAGTCGTGTTCTGAAAAAGGGGTCCCAGACAATAAGGGGACGGACAGTGACTGAGCGACCCACGGGGAGAGGTCATCTCTTCCACCCAGTGTCCCATGAAGTACATCCCACACTTCACAACACACAAGCAGACTCATGAGGGCTGTTCAGCTAATGTTGCCAGTAGTGTCACCGCTAAGGAAACGGGACCATAACTATCACAGGAGGCTGTAGATAAGAAAGCAATGTCCTAAATCACTCTTAAAATATTTACATATTTTTCTAAATGGAGGGCTAGGCCTATAGTTCAGTTGCTTATCCAGAATGCATGAGGCTCTGGATTTAGTTCCCACCCCCAAAAAAGAATTGACACAAGATATTTTGCTTCTTTATACTAAATTTAAAAGGTGGTAAAATTATTCCAGATAAGTCACAGTCCGAAACTATTGTTCAAATGACTTCTGCCTGAAAAATGGACAACCAGAGAAAGAAAACCGACACTCATTTATTATTACCTGAACAAAGATGTCAGCCTGAATTGGAATCTCTTTGCGCCGACACCTACAACAGTGGAACCTCACTGTCCTCCTACCCTGGTTAAGAAGCCCCATACAACCAGCATCAGAATGCGTTCCTGGCCAGTGAAGCCAGACTCATAGCACCATGTAAGGGACGTTTATGCTCTAACACACGCCTAAGTTGGAACCTGTTTGTCCTGTGACTCAGCCCCAGCAATGGAAGCCTTACACTCAGCCATCCTCAGTGCGTCTTCATCACAGGCTTCCATTCAAGCAGGTCAGTGAAGAGGCTGAAGGGCTGCATCCTGAAAAGGCAGCACTGCACCCTGTCTGTCCCCAGCAGCATATCCTCATGCTCTCCTATACCACAGCCACACTGATATGTGGCAGCCTCCTGTTACTCCTCACCTTCCATAGCTGGGGCTGTGAGCACCAGAGAGGGATTGGAACTGCTCTGGCACATGGGCCAGCTGAGTCAGACCGGTTTAGGAAGAGAGCTGAGCTAACTACTGCAGAAAGGGGAAGAAAAAACAGCACCTCCTTCCAGGCCCCTTTCTGATGTCCTACAGAGTGGTCATGTAAAGGCTGACCTAATGTAGACACACGTGCAAGTGTATCCATACAGATATAAATAACAGATAATACCATTTGAATAAAATATATGGACCATATTAAAGTTGTGGTGGATGGAAGACAGCTTAGTTGAAGTGCTTGCCACGCAAGCATAAGGATCTGAACATGAACCCAGAACCCACAGGAAAACCTGAGCATGGTAGGGCATGCCCTGGGATTACAAAGACAGGCAGATTCCCTGAGATACAGTGGCTGACTAACCTAGCTTAGCCTACTTGTCAAGCTCCAGGCCAGAGGGAAACCTTGTCTCAAAAAAGAAGATGGCCATCTCCTGAGGAATGACACCGCTGATCTTCATGCCTCAGCATACACACAAACACACATACGTGAACAGTAAACAAACACATTTAAGCTACCTTTTCTCAATCTAGTAGCTAAATTAAAAGCTATATAGCATCAAAAGGAGGATTTTGGTCTGCAGGCTCTGCTGCTTGTCTTTCTCAGTAGGAACAGGTTAAAAGTCATCCAGTGGTGGGTATCAAAGCAGTAAGGCTGGCTGAACCCTCATGTCTTATCTCCTTCAGCTGGGAAACACTCCGTGGAAACCACCCCATGCCCCAAAATAAACCACTCTTAACAAATGGGCCCTGTAAACACCAGAAAGGAGAGTTTGCCTCATTTTACCATTGCAGTGTTTGCTAGAACTGTCACTGGGGAGGCAGAGGGCCATGTAGCATAGTGATTAAGACTGCAGAAGGTTTGACCTAGGGCAAGCAAAGGACTGAAGGAAATAACACAAATGCAGCACTTTGAATGGTATGTATTTGATGTGTGTCTCGAGCATGCCATCAGTGTGGGAATGGAAGAGCAGGGGGTCGGGTTTTGTTTTCACAAATGGTATTTTCTCTAAAGTCAGTGGAGATAGAGGAGTCACGGAAAGTTTATTGGAGGAGATGAGTTTTGACCTTGGTCTTGAAGGATGAAATTGACTGAGATTAGCAAATAGAAATCAGAACTACATTCCAGACGGGACCCTACAGGGATGGAGAGATCGGAGGCTTGCACCTGCTCCTCTGCCTGTCTTTCCTCCTCTGTGGCTCATTTCTATACTTCTTAGCTCCTTCTTTCCCTTCATCATTTTAAAATGATGAAAATCATCTATTGCCATGACAACACAATGGAGTCTCGAGCTCTTGCAGCTTTGCTTCTTATTCAGAAGTGGTGTCTGTCAAGGCCATTTGAGCAAGTATGTCTCGTTCCCCTCCTATCACTGTCTGTCTCTCTGTCTCTCTCTCTCTCTCTCTCTCTCTCTCTCTCTCTCTGTCTCTCTCTCTCTCTCTCTCTCACCGGCTCAGAATGGATTGATAAACTACTGTCAATAATAATTAGAGACAATGGTGGGAATGAGTCCCCGTAGTACTGACATGTATGAGCCTGAAGAACCAGCAGTGCCAATCTCAGAGGTGTGGTTGGTTTTTAAAGGGAGCTGTTTAGCAGCTCCCCATTGTTCTCTAATCTAGATAGTATATTTACCTAGTGCGCAGATATTTCTAGCAATAGACAAGAATAGAAACAGAGCTATCACACTAATTCACCTTTCCCAAACCTGTCAGATATAAAACTGTATAAAAAGATACAATGTTAAGCTGCCATGTGATTTTGCTTGTTAGTCATGGGACTTCCCAGCCACAGAGAAAGAGATGAACCTCATGAGGAGTTTGGGGAGCTTTTCTGCCCCCACCTCATTCCAGATAACAAGACAATGACATGTAGCACCCAGTTACAGCCAAGCTTTCCAGCTCCCACAGGACTCTGTGCAGAAAGCCTTCCTTCAGTGGCAGTGTGCTAGTTCATGAGGTAGTGTAGTGTGCCTTCAGAAAGTTCCTGCAGTTAGGAAGTTTTATCTGCATTAAACTGGAGCTTCTTCAGGCTGGAGAGATGGCTCAGCAGTTAAGAGCACTGACTGCTCTTCCAAAGGTCCTGAGTTCAAATCCCAGCAACCACATGAGAATTCACAACCATCTGTAATGATAGATGACACCCTCTTCTGGTGTGCCTTCAGCTTCAGTGTAATAAATAAAGCTTTAGGCCGGCCAGAGCGAGTGGGGCTGGCTGGAGTGAGCAACCTTCGTTCCCAGCAACCACATGATGGCTCACAACCCATATAGATTAAATGAATAAATAAATCTTGAAAAAACCAAACAACAAACTAGAGCCTCTCCACAATTAGCAAATTGGGGTTACAAATTCCAAATGGGCACAATTTAAATTGTGTCTGAGGTCAGATTACAGTTTGGTCAAGATTAGTATCGTGTGTGCTGCTTTGCTTGCTTGCTTTCTAAATAATCGGTAGGCTGAGGGAGGCTCAGCAGGAAATGGCCAGGACCACGTGTATGCGTAAGTCCCTCTCACTGAAGAGATTTGTTTTCTCTTGACATGAACAGTAGACTGGATTTTATCTTGAATGTCTTTCATAATAAATCTCTGTGGGATATTCAAAATGGGCCCTTTCATACTGCAAATACTCTCTCCCACTTTCCCTAGTAATTTCAGAGTAGGTCGGGGCTAGGTGGAAGGTACAGGGCCATGGTTGCCCAGGGTCCCACCTGGAAAGGGACAGCAGAGCCAGAACTAGAACACCATTTGCAGGGACACATTGGGAGCCAACCTCTATCTTCACGTGGGTCCTTGACTTACAGATCATGCCCCTGCAGCAGAACATATTCCCATTTTAAGAGACTGTAAAAGGAGCCACTGTGTTTGGGTCATTTAATCAAGTACAAGTGACAGTGACAGAAATCTTGAGTGAAGAACAGAGTAGCACGCCTTCTGCATCCCCCTTGGGAACTTTCCCGGAATGAATTCCCAGCTCCATCCCTGGTCCCAGAAGCACTATGTACCTGTGCAGGTGGTAGGGATACCCCCAACCACAGGACATCAAACAGTTCTGCTCAGGACCAGTGACTGCCCCCCACACACAGAAAAGAGCAGCAGGCCCTCCCCACTTGCAGCTTTCAGGCTGGCTCCACATCTCCATTGCTTTTCCTGCTTTCCAGGTTCAGGAACTCATTCCTGGGGACCCACTCTCTAATTCTTGGCACAGATACAGTTACCTGTAGCCCTGAGATCTGCTGAGGCAGTGCTACTACAGTGCCCAAGGCTATTTTGTGGGAGCTTTTTATTGTGGATAAACCCCTGGGCTTTTTAAAATTAGAAATAATTCATGTATTATATAATCCACCAATTTACTGTGTGCAGTTCACTAGGGAGATTGCACATTAGTTTTTTAAATTATGGTAAAGTGTGAAATTTAACATTCTAGCCATTCAGCGGCACTGATTGTCACCATTATCTATTCTAAAACTTTTCTGTCATTCCAACCCAAAATTCTGTATCCACTAAATAATTTTATATTTTTCTCTGCCTACCCTATTCTCCAGACCTCTGATATCTGTAACCTTTTTTCCCTTTTGTATGAGTTTGCCTATTCTACATGTTTCTTGTGTTGACTCATGCAGAATTTGTGTCTGGCTTATTTTAAGTGATACATAGGGTTCATATAAGAACTTCACTCAAAGGTTTGGAAAGATGGCTGGAGAGTTCAGAGCACATAATACCCTTCCAGAGACCAAGGCTCTATTCTCAGAGCCCATATCAGGAGGCTCATAACTGCCTGTAACTCCAGTTCAAGGGCATCCCGACGTCTCTGGCTTCTGCAGGCACTTGCACACATGTGCACACATGTACACACACACACACACATACACAACAATTAAAAAGTAAGTAAATATGAAGAGCTGTAATTCTATGTGTCTAGTTCATTCCTCACCTTCTTTGGGGTTCTTAACAATTGTCATCTGGAAGAGTCATTTGACAGTTCATCATGGAAGGCTGTATGACATCCATTATTCTAACTGGTTATTTTAGAGCTTTTACTGTTTAGCTTGTCATATTGTTATACAGTCTCCCACTGAGCTTCTCATCTTCAAGGACAGAGGCATGTTTCTGTTTCTCGGTGTAGCTATTCCCTGTGGCACTGACTAGATCTCCAAGATTCCAAACTAATGTCTTTTTCTTTCCTATCAGTCTTTGGGCTTAGCACAGACTAGAGAAGAAGCTCCTTCAGTAAGTCCTTTCCTCATAACATTCGTTGTGCCTGGTAAGGTTTTGTGCAGAGCTGCTTTCCCGTGTTATATAAGAATACAAGTTGAAATCCTTTATCTAAAAGGCTTGACTTGAGATGCCAGGTATGGTGGCGCATGCCTTTAATCCTAACACTTAAAAGGCAGAGGCAGGCGGATCTCTGAATTTGAGGCTAGTCTAGACTACGTAGTGGAATCCTGTCTTTGATAAGGCTTGGATCGGGCCTGCACAGGTCTGAGCTAGGTGGGGTCCCAGCCCTGAGAGGGGAAGTGGGCACATGGCCCTGTCCCTAATACAGAAGCTGTTTTCAAGTGGTAACCACTTAGGAAGAATTAGCTCCCCAGAGGAATTTCGCTGGTGTGCAAACCACACATACCGGCAGGCCTATGCCCAGCACCAGACAGCCAACACAAAATGAACTCAGTGGCATTTTTGGAGGACTTTTGTTACCTAGTGATTTGTCTGATCATTTTTTTCTATATACTTTACAAGTCATTTGCTTATATATTGTGATTCTGACTTTGTGTTTTGTAGGATTTCTCTGTGTGGATGTGGAGTGTCTGCACCTACATTTCCTCACTCCTTTTCTGCTTGCTTGTTTTGTTCTATTCTGATTTGTTTGTATACTTTTGTGGGGTTTTGGTGGTGCGTGTGTGTGTGTGTCTGTGTGTGTGTGTGCATCTGTGTATGTGTGTCTGTGTGTGTGTGTGTGTGTGTGTGTCTGTGTGAGAGAGAGAGGGGGGAGCGTGTGTAATGAGAGAGAAAGAAAAGGTGTGGGTTGAGGTAGAGAGGATCTAGAAGAAATTGAGGGAGAAGAAACCATGACCAGAACACATTATTTGAAAAAACTCTAAGCCTTTAATCCCAGTACTTGGAAGGCAGAGGCAGGCAGAATTTCTGAGTTTGAAGTCAGCCTGGTCTACAGAGTTAGTTCCAGGACAGCCAGGGCTACACAGAGAAACCCTGTCTCGAAAAACCAAAAGAAAAAAATCTATTTTCAATAAAAATTTAAATTATTTTTAAAGGCTTCGAACCAAAAATGTTTTGAATTCAAATTTTTCCATGTACATATCTCCTGAAGGAAATTTTACACAGTTAATTTTAGTAGGCCTTCTTTCTGACTACAGCCTGCCATATCAGGTCAGACATGGGTCTTCCCACTAACACTACCATGTCACAACTCAAAAAGGTTCAGATTTGGGGCCTTTGGGATTTGGGGTTAGAGAAGCTCCTCCTATATAACAATAGTGATACTTTACCTGGTGCTCTGCTTCACTGTGCTGTGCAGTATGATACTGGTTCTGCCATTACCTGTAATCATTGTGTAGACAACAATTCCCAAGGCCCTATCAACCCACAGACCCAGCTAGGGTCTTCTGCCCTAAGTTAGCTAGAACAGGGAGCCTGGCCACTGCAAGAATGGTCCAGTTCTGGCTGTCAGGAGCAGGGCCAGTCCCCCAGAGCTTTCACCTGACTGCCCTTCCTGCCTCTGGAGGTCCACAGCCTTACTAACCTTCTGCTGGCCTCCTGCCAAACTGCCCTTGGAAGTGCCCACTTCCCCACTCTCCCCCGAGTGATAAAAATAGCTCACCTTGAAAAGAGCCCGGCCTGGGTCTGTGGCATTAGGTAACACTCCTGGGGTAGGAGGGCCACTGGAAACCCCATCAGATTCTATAAATACTAGCTTTTTCCCATATCGGATTAGCTGGAAAGCAGCCCTCCTTGCCTAGGCAATTGTTATTTCTTAAAAATAAATGATCAGTGTACAAAAATAGAGGAACATCCATTTTTAAAACCTTGCATAATACACCATAGGTTCCACATCTGCCATCCCAGCAGCCTGTCACCAAGCCACAGGCAGATAGAACTGGTTCCCAGAGGAACCACAGGAGCATAGAGCTCTATGAAAAGTAAGTGCTGGCCAAGAGCCACTTCACGCCAGCTCTTCCCTGTTTCTAGGTAAAGTTCTAGTTAGAAATGGAGACCAGTGTTTGGGAGCCACTCCCTGGAAGTATTAGCACACAGGAGACTTACCTTTAGAGCTCAAGACAGTACTGTCCCCTGACCTTGGCCCAGGGGGTGGGAACTCTGCAGGAAGACCAGGTCATCCCTAAAAAGGAATACCCAGCTGTAGGTCCTGGGAGGCCTGAACATAATCACTCAAATTCAACTCAATATCTGTTTCGCAATGTTTCTGAATGATGAGGTCTTCAGCCCCTCACCCATCCTCTGCCCCTCCAGCAGCATCCTGAATCACTGGACACCTCTTCCCTTCCTGCTTACACTCTGTTGATTCTCACAGGCTCAGAGCCCAAACTCAGGGCCATTCCCTCCAATTCCAGCTCTCCACCTGCCTAATTCACTCAGACAGACTCCCGTTCTAGTGGTCGGAGGGCTTGGCACTCAGGTCCACTAACTCTGCCACCTGGAGACAGCCTAGACCCACTGTTGATTGTCTCACACGTTAGTTTCCAGAAGCATCAGTGTGCCCAGGCCCAGCCCAGCCCAGCCTGCTCTGCCTGTCTTCCCATGTACTCTGGTGCAGGGCCCAACCAAGGGCTCTTCCCAGAACAGGTTCTCTTATCTCACAGCCAGTCTGCAGTCCTAACTTCTCCCTTTAACTTTGCAGCACAGCCTCCAAGCAAAGAAAAAATGTCATCAGCTGTGTCACAGTCCACGACTCTCCCTACTCTGACTCCTCCAGCAACACCAGCCCCTACTCGGTGCAGCAGCGCACAGGGCACAACGGCACCAACACCTTGGACACCAAGGGGGGCCTAGAGAATCACTGCACCGGCAACCCCCGCACCATCATCGTACCCCCACTGAAGACCCAGGCCAGTGACGTGTTGGTAGAATGTGACAGCCTAGGGCCAGGTAACCTGGGACCAAGCAGGGCCATGGCATTTCTCTGCTTTTCTCTTTCTCTGCTATTAGAAATGTTAGTATAGTAAAACAGAGCATACCTAATTATTTCAGGTCATCTACAATTGTACACTTGATTTTTCTTCAAGCAGCCACAGTGAGATTCTGCTATATCATACGTTATCATCATATTCTATATAGAGTATTTTCCTTTTGAAATTCTGAAAGCACAGCTGTCCTCTAGGTGGCTCTGCTCCCGTCATGGTTGATAAACAATGGAAGCACCCCACTTTCTTATCAACTGCTTTGGACATTCCTGACACCATTCTAGGGTAGAGTGAGTAACTGGTAAGGAAGCACATGATCTGACCTTGCCATGTGAGGGTCAGGACTTTGCCTTGGGCACAGAAATCTGAGCTGAGCACATTTCTCTGTGCCTGACTTAAAGAACTGACACTGCATGGGCTTGTCCTGACAACTGGGCCCTGGCCGAAAGTCTTAGCCTTTGAAGTCAGGCAGTGGCTCTCCGTGCTCTTCCTCAACAGCAGCTCTCAGTGTCTCCTTCACTCCTGCCCACATACAAGAACTGGGAGGCTATGCCAAAGAATCTATCTGCATGTCTGTTCTTCTGCTACATGCTGACATCAGCCGCAGCCAGGTAGCATCTTTGTGACATCAGAAAGGGACTTTCCATTTGTCATGTTGCATGGCCACAGGTGATACCTGAAGTTACCCTAGAAGATAAGGATTCTTTGATGGTTACCAAGTTGCTGAGGTGCTGGGTATGATTAGGATGAGAACTGTGGAGACTTTTCCAAGTCCCCTTCTGTGGCCAGCTGGCAATACTTTCCCAATATTCACAACAAGCCTATGATTGGGCCCTTTTGACACCAGGCAGCTCTGCCAGAGAGGACATGGGAAGAGGCTTAGGCTCCTTTCTCCCTTACCATCTGACTGGGGGAGGCCCAGCTGCCCACAGTCAGGGGAATTGGTGCTGACTTTCAAAGTCAGTGCTCTCAGGGCGGGAAGCAGAGTGTGGACCCACAGTGCACTGACTAAGAGATAACCTGAGGCTGCTGAGCTGCTCAGGAAGGCGGTGTGCATGTGGAACGAACCCCGCGGTTTTATCTCTAATATAACTAGTCTTCATAGAAACACGTAGCTACTGTGATTACCAAACAAAAGAGCTGCAAGAGCACAGAGGTTCTCACAGTGGCGCCTCAGGATCTGCTGCTACAGATTACCTGTGCCTAAGCACATTGGCATGCACACACTGCATGATTGCATGCACACACTGCATGATTGAGCATCTGTTCCCTCATACCCACAGAATCTGCATTAGGATAGTGAGGGCTCACTGCAGGCCCATTGCCACCTCATTCACCTCAGTAAGAGAAGTCACTACCTGAATCTCTTGACCCCTTCAGGCCCACCTACATCCAGGCTCTTCCACTCTGACAGTTTGACCAGCTTATCTGGTCACCACAATAATGCCATAGGTAGGACACCAGGCTCTTTCTAACATTGCTATTTGCCAGGCCCGAGCTGTAATCCCTTGAACTGATTGATTCTTCTTCTAACATAATCCCTACAAAGTTTCTAGGATGCTGGACTAGAGCAGAGATCTGTTCATGATCTGTCACCACGCAGGGAGGAGCTTAATTCCAGCACACAAGCTCCTAGTGCCTGGAGAGACAGGGAAGCCCTGCTCACAACCAAGACCTGCAGCTTTCTGTTTGACTTCATAGCTTGTCCTCAAAGACCCAGGGTTTGGCTGAGCTCTGAGAATCTAACTGGCTTAGTCTGAGCACTGAGTCCTAAATATAGTCTGCTCACTGGCACCAGGATGCCTCTGGACTCCTGGGAAGTTCAATACACCAATTCCAAGGCATCTCCTGAGAGAATTCAGTGCAGGGGGTAAGTGGAAGAGGCCTTGGGCGCCAGTGCACATTTAGATACAGGGACCTCATTCTGGGACCCACCATCTCCTTCCCAGCAATCAGTCTTCCTAGACTTGGGGTTGGGAGTTTCTTAAGAGGTGGGATGTTCCCCTCTGTCTTCTGCCCCCCTATCCCCCACCCCACACCCCACACCCTGAGGTATCCAGTTTCCCTTTGTTCTGGACCCAGTACCTTTGCTGGAACACTTCTCCCATTGTCAGGGCTTGCCTTGGGCTTTACAACCCTGACTTCATAACCCTGGATTTGTCAAAAAGTTGATCTATCCCAAGTCATTCAAAGGCTCCATCTTTTATTATACATGGTTCCTTAGTACCATCTGTCCTAAGATAAGATTTAGACCTTAGTTTAGTCAATTCCAGAAACTCAATAAAGGAAATGAATCATTATCTGCATGACACAATGTGAGAGTGCTCAGACATCCTTGTGCTGGTGGAGATGAGGGACTTATTGCCTTCCTTAAAGCATGCTGTCTCCCCTTGGGCAAAGCTCTCATCAGGCATACTCTTAGAGAATCAACACCACCTCGAGCTCCTGTCTCCCACCTGGCATTTTGTTCCTGCCTAGGATGGCACCTGGGGCAATGGGAGGCAGCTGTCCTTCCACTCTAAACCAAAACCGTTTTCTTCTCAACTAATTCTTCTTTGTTCTTTAGCGTTTACAGAGTAGAATGAATATATTAACTGTGGCTTTTAAACCATACAGCACCAATAATACAGTTGATAGGCCTCTTGTGTTCCTTCAGGCATTTGAGTCATAGAACACAGAGGAGGTGCCTGGGACCTTCTCCACATGTCTGCCTAGGCTCTTGTGCAGGTTCTGGAGACATGCAGTATCTCCTCAGCTGTGCCTGCTTGTTGCTTGCCTGTTGTTGGCTCTTGGGTATCGTTCAGTAAAGAGGCTATAGCTTGGACAGGTCTGGTGATCTATAATACCATCACAGAAAAAGCAGAGACAGGAGGATTGCAAGTTTGAGGGCTGCCTGGGTTACATAATGAGACCCTATCACAAATAAAAAGGGAAGAGGGTTATGTACATTTAGGTACTTTTCTCTGCAAAGTATCACTCTTACTTTCCTCAGGGGGTGAAGGTCTCACCCTGCCCACTGGATAGTCAAAGCCTGTCCTGACCAACCATTAGCATCTCCCTGTATCCTCTACCTCCGCTCTTGCCCTTATGCTTTGAGATGCTTCCTAGTTGCCACTCTCACCTCGTCTGTTTCCCGGTGGTACATGGCGCAGTGTCTGGCCGACAGTCAGCTCTAATAAAGCTCTGGGCTCCCAGGTACTTACTACAGCCATCTGATGTGGGTATTGCCCTTCCTCAATCTCCTACCCAGTAGGCTATGGTCTTCCCACCAGGAGCTCCAGTCAACTCTCAGAATGTGTTATAATGCAGACTCTTATGCAACCCCCAGCTACAGGTCTGGAATCACAGTGACCAACGTGTAGAGCAACCTCCCTGGCTGGGCAGAGTCTCTATATTGCCAGTAACTGCCAGGAACAGCAGTTATGTCAGGCCGTTCCCTGGGAGAGTTAGTCTCATCCTGTCTGAGGTCAGGAGAACTGCAACATTCTTGTAACTTCTGCTGTGTGTTAGGTCCAGCCATTATCATGATCACATCTGATCCTCTGGGAGGGAACCAGGCAGGCCTCCTCCCTTCCACACACCTCCCAGGTATTGCTATAACATCTCCCCCAGAGGACCAGTGAATGTGGGGCTAGCGTAGGCCTGCACCTTTACCCTTGATTTTGCTTCTCTCTCCCTCAAATACACTATGCAGCCAAGGGCCAGAGCCCAGCTGCCTCTCTAGAGTCAAGGTGAATGTCTGACTAGGTCTGGGGACTAAATGGTTTGTGCCTGGACAGTCTTAGGAACATGTCCTTCCTGGAAGGCTGCTGTTGGGAAAGGGAGCCAAGGGCATGTGGCTGACCTGCATGGCTGTTCTTCCTCCCTCAGCCATCAGTGCCAGTCACCACTCGTCCTCCTTCAAGTCCAAGTCCTCCAGCACCGTGACCTCCACCAGTGGACACTCTTCAGGGAGCTCTTCAGGAGCCATCGCCTACCGTCAGCAGCGGCCAGGCCCCCACTTCCAGCAGCAGCAGCCCCTCAATCTCAGCCAGGTAAACCCCATCGGCCACAGGAGACAGTGCCCTTAACAGGCCTCATTGGCTTATTGCAACCCTAGACCAACCCTGGGAAAGGCGGTATCTTGTTCACAGAGAGCCAAGCCAAAGCAAAGTGACAGTACTTAGTAACGTGTGGTAGGACAGACCTGCTAATCTGAGGGCCCAGCAAAGGGTGCACATGCTGGCATGCTGTTGCCCTGGCCCGCCAGGCTATCCCTGAAGTTGCCTTGCTGCAGCGGTCCTCACAGCCAACACCCAGACCCAATTCTAGAGTGAGAGCTCACATGATGTGGGAATGCAGTCAGTGAGAGAAGGGTCCTTCTCCCCCTTCAGCCAAGTGTCCCAGCTTTGCTCTGAGCTTGCTGAATAGCACCCTAGCCTGGTGATTGGCCAAACAGACATTACTTTCTCAATCCAAACAAATCTTCATGCTCTCTGCTTTTGAAGGGAAGCATCTGTTGTCACTCCTGCTTCTCCTTCTGTCCTTCCTCCCCCTCCTCCCCTAATGCTGTCTCTCTGCTGCTTTTCTTTCTCAGGCCCAGCAGCACATGGCTGCGGACCGCACCGGGAGTCACCGTCGACAGCAGGCCTACATCACTCCTACCATGGCGCAAGCTCCATACACCTTCCCGCATAACAGCCCCAGCCACGGCACTGTTCACCCCCACCTGGCTGCGGCTGCCCACCTCCCCACCCAGCCTCACCTCTACACCTATACAGCGCCCACGGCCCTAGGTTCCACCGGCACTGTAGCCCACCTGGTGGCATCCCAAGGCTCAGCACGCCACACCGTGCAGCACACTGCCTATCCGGCCAGCATCGTCCACCAGGTCCCTGTGAGCATGGGGCCCCGGGTCCTGCCCTCGCCCACCGTCCACCCCAGTCAGTACCCGGCCCAGTTTGCCCACCAGACCTATATCAGCGCCTCGCCAGCCTCCACCGTCTACACTGGATACCCACTGAGTCCTGCCAAGGTCAACCAATACCCTTACATATAAACACTGGAGGAGGCCCGCCAGGGAGGAGGGTGGAGGAGCTCCCAGACCGACCTGGAGAGCTGGGATTTTCTACTGCAGGTGCCGCACACAAACAATGCAAACGGGGCAGGGAGGGGGGGCAGTCGGGGCACAAATGAAACTTGAACTAGGAAGTGGGAGGACTCAGAGCGGAGAAGAGAACATTGTAAAAGGAGGGGTAAGGAGGGGAAATCTATGCTTTTTATTTTAAAAAAGAAAAAGGAAAAAAAGAAAAAGAAAAATGTTAGTAACAAAAGAGGAAAAAATGAAAAAAGCAGAGCTCACAAACCCAGAAGAGGCGCAGCAGGGCCTAGAAGCAGGCCCAGCTTTCTGAAGAACTTGATGAACTTTTTAAAGATTATTTTCATATGGCAGCAAGTGACATGGAAGAACTTGCTGTCAGGGACACCTGATATGGAAGTCCAATAGATTTTTAATTAATTGAAGATAAAAATTAGGGATTTTCCCAGAACTCCAAAAGGGTCAACATCCCTTCCAAATGTCAGGCTGTGGCCTGAAGAGGCTCATATTTGGGGGTTGGTCTGGGGTTGGCAAAGCCCAGTTCTGACTTATTTGTCAGAAATAGTGGGGTCAGCTAAACTAATGGAAGATTCCCCCAGAAGAAAGGCGGGGTTCCTCTTTTGGAGCATTCTGGATAAATTCCTAAGCAATGTTATTCCTCAGATGTCATTAATTATGTATGTTGCAGTCTTTAATTTTTTTCTTTTCTGAGACTTTCTTTTCTCTTTGGATCAACCCCTAGTTGTGTAGCACAGGCTAGTGGTTGTCCTGGACACCCTAGAAGAATGTAGCACTGCACCCTTGTTTCCTACCTTGTGTTCAACTCCAGTGATACCAATAGACTAGTCCTCAATATAATTGCACAAACAAAGTAATTTAACATAGGCATGGAACCAATGTGGTAGTCCAGGTGATCGAGTGAGTGTGCAAGCACGTGTGGGTGTGACCGGGGCTGCCACCCTCCCCGTGTGTCCCTTGGCACCACCGGCCGTCACAGCCCTTGCAGTCTTGATTTTACATCATTCCCTCCTAGTGCCTTAACGACTGACAGAGACATGGCAAAGGGTTTACTTCCACTGGTACTCCAAGAAACTGGTCGGGGCTGGTCAGATGTTCTCAGCTCTGTGTAAGCTGTTGTAATATTTTACTTGGGTTTTATGTTTTTTCATTGTTTTAACGTTATGTGGATTGTCTTTCCTGGGCTCTTTGTGAGCAGAAGGATTTTCAGAGAAGCTCGCATAATGAAAAGGGGAGACTCGTGGATCTCACGAGGGACGTGGGCGCTGTATGGTGAGGCACACTGGTGACAGCTGGCTCTTTCGGTGAGTTTTACTTTGAGAGCAGAGATCCAGAGAGACTCCTCACCCTACCCTAGCTGTGCCATGGATGGCGCTAGGGAGTCTTAGGAATGGCAGCTTTGCCAGGCAGCTGCCAAGCCCACCACCTCCTTCCTAGAGCCTTACGGGGAGAGGGCAGGAGACATCACCTCCCCAGTCCCTCCCTCCTACACGAAGCCTGGTAGTCTCAGACGCACCCACATCTCTCTCCACCAGCTCAGGAGCTAGGCAGGCCCCTAGTTTTGCCAGCTCTCTCCCTACAGACTTACCCACTGGTAAGTCTACTGTCACTTCTGTCCTGAAATTAACCTAGCTCTCCCTAGACAGTTTGATCTGTGCCTGTGAGAGAGGTAATGAACTGAGGGCTGGAGAGGCATTAGTGGAGTGGCCAGGGATCCATTGCACTGAGACAGCACTGCCGTGGACACCTAAACCTCCAGGGAAACCCACCCTGAGCCCGTGCACCTTTGCTGCGTTGGTTCTGCATACTTTCTCCAGCCTGGAGCGGTACAGTGGGAGTTCTCTGTCCTACCCAGAAACTCTGCAGCCGCCATTGATGTTAGACACCTGTCAGGTCCAGGAGATGTGAATCCTAGCTGGCTCTTCATCCACATCATCAGGTACAAAGAGGTCTCTGGTCAGCAATCCAGCATCCTCCAGTCCCCCTCCCTTCCCTCCCTCTTTAGGCCCTGATCAATCTACTGTGAAAGGCTCTCCTCATGATAGCTCTCCTCCTTCAGTAACGAAGCTTACTTAGCTTTTAGCTGTGAAAATCTCTGGAACCTTGCCCAACCATTAATTCTTATAAAGTCCCTAAACTGGATGTGTGTGTCTCAGTGCACCTTGGGCCAAAAAGAAGATACGCTAGACTTGGGCATGGTCTGACCCACTCCAGCCGAGGGCTCGCTGGGAGTGGACTGGATGGTGCTGGCCTGTGGTGGGGCGCTCCATTTTTCTCTTCCTGGTCAGAACCATGTTATTCCAAGACCAGCTCTGGCTGGAAGTGAGACAGCAGGAAAGCCATCCATTCGGAGAGGGATACAGAGCAAAGCCTTTGGAGCCCCTGAGCCAGAGGCTGCCAGAGCCTCTGCAGCATGGAAGTCTGTCACAGAAGTTTCTAGCAGCTAGATGGCAGCATTTCCCATGGGACTGTCCCGTACTAAGTCACCATACTAAATCGCAGCTGACAGTGGGCCTGGCTTGCCCGGCCAAGGGCAGCATCTGGAAGGCCAGCGCTCTCTGGAGCTGCCCTTCACCTCCTCCTGTCTGCTTGTGCCGAAGCGTCTCACTCTTCCACAAGTCCTTCCCTTTCTCTTCCAGACCAGGAATGAGTGTTCCTTGCTGCTCATAAAGTTAGTATTATACTGACTATTCGTATTATTGCCACTGTAATTATGATTATTATCACCTTGTTGCTATTTTAGTCAGGGTTTGAAGTATACATTGATTCCAAGTATCTTTGTGTTTTCTTCATAATATTTAAATTTATTTTATTCTTGCTGTGTGTATATGAGTAGACTGGAGGGACATATAGATTAGATGCCCGATCTTGTCCGGGGAAAGAAAAGGAAAAAGAAAAAAAAAAAGAAAGAAAAGGCCAGGAATTAGGAAAAATTGTTTCTATCAGCTCTGTCCCTCAAGGAGCTGTAAGAAAGACCTGCCACAAAGCAGAGATTTGAATGCACTGGCGCCTTCCTCTGCAGGCCGGCTGTGGTACAAAGCCACTGTCAGCGCCGCGTCATTTGGACCCTTTGGCAGCTTCTCTCACATCCTCTGTGCTCTCCTCCAGGTGTGAACTACTGACCAGATTTTACCTGCCTCGCATCTGACATGTAGCGTAAAAGGACCCTCTCAAAGCTTCCACTAACCCCCACCCCGTCCCTTCACTATTTCCATTAACGTCCTTGGAGTGTGGCTTATCTCCCTCAATGCAGAGGCCCTTAGGTACAGTGAGGGAGATGGGCACAGGGCTCCTGTGAGATAGTTCCCTCGTCTGCTCTTCCCCAGGCAAATCCTCCCAGCTCCCAATTCTAGGGAGCCAGGTAAAGGAACAGGACACAAGACGGTCTCACAGGAAGGACCTCTTCTAAATCACTGGCAAGTGAAGGGCACATGGGACCTTTTAGGCCACGCTGCTTCCCAGCTGTGGCTGTGCCCTGCCTGCACTGTGATGATGAGTGTGTGTACACCCAGTGTACCACTCAGAAACAACCAGGCCCCCAGTGAAGAAAGGATTGAAGCAATAGCTTTCCCAAACGGAAGACAGCCACTCTGCAAACCTCATCCCACAACTACCCCTCCCTTGATCTCAAGTCCCATATTCAGAGCTGGTGCGTCAGGAGTAACGCAGAATCCCAGCTACTTAGCATCCTCACTAGGTTCCCACTGAGGTGCTCAGCACTGCATCCCTTTACAAAGAAGATGGAAGGAAGGCTGCTGCCCTTGGGACTATTCTCAGTGGAAGGAGGGCCACCTAGTCCTTACTAGACCATGTGTCCCTGGTGCATCCTCTGGGCCTTCTTTAATGAAGATAAACTGCTCGGCATGAGGAAGATGAATTCAGCTCAGGTCTGAAATAGGTCTGTGGTACCTTGTGACCCTCGGGTCAGCAGACTGCTGCTGCCCGCTGGTTCTTCCTGGGCCCTGGCACCCATGTCTCTCTGTTCTTGCATCAGGGTGATGTTTTAGGAAAGTGGATAAGGAGCAGGCCAGTAGGCAAAGCTTGTGTTAGTGCCAGCTAGCCCTGTGAAATGGATGTTTGATGTGATTCAGAGGAAAAGGGGGTGGTGTGGCCCAGTGTCCCTGACTGTATGGCGTTCTCCCCTTCCTGGAAACAAAGTTGTTTGCAGCAGTAAAAGCCAGCCTGGCTTTGTTTTCTTTGTCTAAGAACTGGAACTGACCAGCCAGCGTGGAGCAGGTCAGGAAGGGAGGTTAACACAGCAGACAGGAGCTCCCTGGACTGGGTCTCGGATGTTGCAAACACTCATTTTGAACAGTATGTGGTGGAGAAGTGGGTTGGGTGTTGTGAGTGGAGTTTACGTTCTTGGAAACCAGAGTGAGGTGCCTAGGAGGCTTAGGGAAGAATTGCTGCTGGTTCATGATGACAATGGTGACTGGGTCCCCACCTGCCCCTCCCCCCCCCCAGGTTCTCAACATCTGGCTAAGGGAGGGTAGGATGTGGGCATGGCTCTTGCTGGCCTGCCTGCCAAGTAGCTGCTAGGACAGAAAACAGAAAGAAGATTGCTCTGTGCCCTCAGCTAGCAGACAGAATTCCATGAGGCAAGCTCTCCTTTCCTGGCCTAGCCTGAGGCTGCACACATACACACACACACACACACACACACACACCAGCCACTGTATCACAGTGCACTCCACCCCAGCCGGGTCTCACAGGCTTTGCTCATGTTTTTTCCCCCTTATTTGCTTTATAAATTTTCAGTGGAGAAGCCTAAAGATTAAGCAAGCCTGAGATGTCCTTGCCAAATTGGAAAGGAAAGTAAAACTGTCCCTTTCTATAGCCAAAGAACCCTCTCAAAGACATCTCTAGAGATGGACAAATGCATTCCCTGCTCCTTTCTGGGCAATAATGACTTCAGTGACCGTCCATTTACCGTTCCTTTCTATCCTGCCTTTTTTTTTTTTTCATTGCATTTATTTCAAAACCACTCATCTTTAAAGAGGAGTGGAGTAGCGGACCTAAGTGTTGCTACTCCAAGGAACTGACATCCCTCTAGCACTCCTTTGTGATGAATTGATCTCATGCTACTGTGGGAAGCTAGAAAACAAGCAAGCAACCTTCCCCGATAACCCCACACTGTATCCCAGGCTGAGGATCGGCCCACTTGCCTAGTCTCCACAAACAGACTCAGACAAGTCCGTCAAGCCACTAGAGAACCAAAGATGGCAAGATAAGGCTTAATTGCAAAAGGAACCTCATGAACTTTGGCACTATGGCTCACTGTAGTAACCGCCCGAGGAAATGTTTCCTGAGTATTTGGGGTAGCTCCTGAGAAGTAGCTCCAACCAGTCTCTTCCCTTCTGACTCAGAGCTGCCAGAAAAGAGATCCTGGAGGTTCCCTCTCACAGAACCTCCATGCTTCCTGGCTTCTAAGCTAGAACCCCTCCCTGCCCCAACCCTCTGAGTGTCCCTCATCACAGACCCATCCAGGAGAACATTATACTGATTGTCTCACTGCACAAGAACAGTGTCCCTCACGTAAGGACTCACTGACATTTGGTTAGTATCCACAGTATACCAAGCCCTTTCTTGGGGTGCTCTCAGAGACCCATCCCTGGGAAGAAGTCAGCACCCACTATGTGGCAGATAGAAAAGCTGGCTCTCTGAGGAAGTGGCATGTGTGAGAGGGGAACATGATGCATCTCAGAGCCCCCAGATTCCTGATCCTGGTTTTCTTAATCCAGACTTTACTGCGTGGAGTTTTGTTTCCCTGTTTCAACTGCGATGCCACCCTCCTGTCTCTAATGAGCCGTTCAGTGATGCTCCCACTCCCTGTGTGCCAAACACTGTGCTAAGAATTGCTGAGCCCTAGGACAGCAGCCATGCAGGACCTGTGCAGAGGAGGCACCAGGCTTGCAGACCCCGGGGCCTGCCCAGACCACCTAGCTAATAAGAAGGGAAGTCAGGCCTTGACATTCTGCTTGCTTGGCTCTAGTGCTGAGCTCATACACCAGCCTCAGCTGCCTGCCTTGTATAACAAGGACAGTCCTTTGCAGAATGTCACACCCTGCCTGCCCTGCGTGACAGTGGACTTCAGCAGGTATGTGCAAAGAGGGTTCCTGGATTGGATGCAGGTGAAAGAGGCAGAGTTTGACTTTAAGAAAAGTCTCTGGGGAGTTCCTTGGGATTCCTAGAATTCCTGTTTCTTTCTAGCAACTAGCTTTAGCCACTCAGGCTGCTGCAGCTCTTATGAGAGTGCAGGGAAGGTGTTCTTTCTTTTAAATAAATACATAAAGATGATTTTTTTCTTGCTTATTTAATCTTAGGAAGGCAATACTAAAAGTATATATTTTTTTTCCAAAATGCTATTTTTTACTGTACTTGATAAATATCATGACAGCTCTTATCTCTGTAATAGGCCCGCTCTTCAGCTCTGCACAGAACTGGAAGCCAGGTTCACGCCAAATCTGTAAATACCATGTGGGTCTGTGTCCAGGAACTTTTTTTTTCTATGAAGAAACAGACAAAAACAAAACAAAAAACAAAAACAAAAAAGGGGAGGGGGGTAAAGGCAAGATGACTTTTGGGAAGAGAACAAAATTGAATTTTCTTGCAGGAAAGACAAAGAGAAGGACAACAGCAACCGTGGGCAGAGCAGCAGCAGGACTGGAGGAGGCGGGGCCTGCCTGCCTCGGGGTTGAGAGTACTTGCTGGAAGTTTCAGTTCACCTAAGATGACAGAAATCTAGAAATGCTTTAGGGGGTAGGCTTTAACTTCTTCAAACTCTGTTTCGGGTGGGTTTCTTGTTTCTCTTTTCTTGTAAAAATGTCTGTACTGACTGGTTCCAGGCTTGTTTGCCTAAATTCTTAGGTGGTTTACACAAGTTCTCAATTCTTGTAGAACTTTAAATCCATTGGAAGCAAACCCAGCCAATGTAGATCGGAGGTCCTGGCTGGTGTCAGTAGGTGTTCTGGAACTCAGGCAGAGCACCTAACAACATCTTCAGAAGGTTTTAGCTACATTATCTTACACAAACTGTGACCCTAGTGGCAATAATTACCTCAAATGTGGGCATTCGTCCTGGTCTAGCCTTTTTTGAAATCATGTAGCCAGCTTGATCTTGTGATTTAAAAGACAATGAATTGTTCTCTCTGGGCTGAAAGTAAGGATTAATGCATACCCTGGTCACTGTTGCCTAAATGAATTCTGAGAATAGAATTCTCATCATTACACCAGAAGTGAAACCAAGAAGAGATAAGTCTGTGTGTCATAATCAGTATGCTGTTCAAGTGCACGGGAGCATGTTTCTCTCTACTGTAACGTGCTCTCTGATTGATTTCTTCACTATCAAGTAAATGACACAATTGACTGTAGATACTCAAACATACTTCTGGCTACATTTTATAGTTAAAAATATTTTATAGTTTACATTTAACCTGGTACTTTTTAAAAAGAAAATTGTTTATAACTGACATCTTCAACCACAGCAATTGACTGACTCTTGTGTTAGAAGCTGTCTCCCCAAGGCAGGCATGTTCCACTCATGCTGGTCCACAGCCTGATTGATGCATGTGTTCCCGTTATTGTTGCTTTCCAGTAAACCTGAAAGAATGTGAAAGGAAGTCAGGAGGGAAATGGGAAGGGGTGAGTCCTGAACCTGGGCCATCCGCAGAGTCCAGTGCCGTGTGCACCAGAGCTTGGAGGGGCGGTGAGAATGATCCCCGCCTCACCAGCGCTGTCTTGATGTGAATGCTTCCTTTGTGACCGGGCCACTCACCTGGCAGTAGGTGATGCTGGCACACAGCAGCTCTGCAGGTATGGATGCTGCTCCTGGGTCCGTAGTGAACCTTGGTTAGCATTTTGAGAGGGAGAACCATACCCCTGTGCCCATGTTCACTGGCTGGATTTTCCACATGTTGCTGGTTTTGTCGGGTTTTTTTTTCTTCCTTTAAAACAAACCCCATGTAAAATAATGTGTACTTTAATTCACCCATTGCCTGGCTAAGATGTGAAACTCAGTTCAGAAGATGGCTTCAGAGCCATAGGGCTGGGGTGGGCAGTGCAGGAGGGTCCTGGAGACTGGGTCCACAGAGGGCTTTGCAGGGATGGAAGCAGGCTTCAGAGACATGAGCAAGGAAATGTCAATTTCCCTGACGGTTTTGTAAGGTTTGGGTTGGGTTTTTACTGGGGTATTTTGTTATGTTGTGTCTTTAAGACAGGTTCTTACCACGTAGCCCTGGCTGCTCTAGAACTCACGATGTGAACTGGGTTTTGTTTGGTTTTGGTTTTCTCTTGTGCCACCACTGAACTGTGGAGGACCCGTGGCGACCTGTGGTGACTCCTCACCGCCCATGTTTGCTTTGCGCTCACAGCATGCTCTTGTGTCTGTTGAATGTCCTTGTAGAATGTTGTTCTCACACTTCTTAGTCATATCCTAGGCGTGTGTATGTGTGTATGTATGTGTGCGATTTGCTTTGCACTAATAAACCAAATGAATTTTGTCTCATTGTCTTTGAAGCTAACCCATGTTTTTAAAAGTGAGAGGTATAGAAATGGGCTTTTCATTATTATTTGAAAAGTAAATTCACTGTAGCTTAAAAATAAAAAGGGCTCTGCTGTCTTCTTTTTAGTTCCCTCTCAACCAATTTCCAAATGACTCTCGTGGCCCCATCCCCACCTCTGGCTCCCCACCGCAGATCCATGCTCAGGCACTCAGGACTCCCAGAAAGCTCAGCTCTGGGAGCCATGCCCCTGCTGGCTACCTGCCTGCTTGCCCGCCCACCCGCCCGGCTGTTGGTCCATGGATTGCTCACGCTGTCAGTACTCTGGCTCAGGTTATGAGGAAGGACGTGGAAGTTGAAAGTGACTTAACTGTGCCATCCTCTAGCTTTCTATGACTCTGACACACACACACACACACACACACACACACACACACACACACACACACACCATGTGCCCTTCAGAGCAGAAGTCCTATTCACACTGCCTCCAAGTCTGTTGGCTTCCTGCCCTCCACATCCCTTTCTCTTGTGTTACTGCCCATTTAACTAACGCTGGCTTTCTTCCATGGGTTACCTAGGGCACAATCATTTATAACCCCCAAAGCACCCTTCACCCCTTTATGTGTGTATTTTAACCAAATGAAGTTGACAAGAAAGGCATATGTTGGGGCTGCAGGATTCCTAGTGTAGTAGAAGCATTGTATAGATAGAGATGTTGATATATATGTTTGTGTATATATATATCAAGCCAAATTTCTGATAGAAAAGTATAGCTTTATGGATGAGAAGGAAAAGGAGCCCTCTAGAGGTTGGAGCCAGCCTCAATGTGTCCAATGAGCAAGACAGGCCGTGCTTCACGCGCAGCTAAGGCCCCAGGACCCTAAGGCCCCAGGACCCGGGCCTGGCCTCACCTCTGCAAAGCTGGGGAGCCCCGAGGGCTCTGCTGCTCTCTGTAGGTCCCCAGCAATGAAGGCATAGGAGAGTGAGGAGACAGAGATCAGAAGGACTGGAATTCTTCATCCCATTTTGCTCTGGCCACCTGTTTTGAGCTACAGCCTGATTATATCACATTTCCAAAAAGTAGTACCATGAAGATGGCGAGAGAGATCTGTCACAATGCTTAGCTTTCGACTGCCTGTGGCTTCAGGATGCTCAGGACAGAAAGACACACTCCCCAAAACAACCCATCCCCAAGGCCAAGGAATGAGGCTCCCCCCAGGTCATCTCACCTAGATCTCTCTCTACCAGGTCAGCTCAGCTCAGTCTTGGTAACCTCTCGAAAGCCCTGGCCTGTCGTGTTCCTTCACTGTATGGTTTCTGTAATAAAGTGTTAATCCATGTTAATCTGTGTGGGGATTATTGCGTGCAACAGTATTTTCTCGTGTACCTCTTTTTCCTCTGTGACGTGTCCCTCTTTTTTTTTATTTATAAATGTCTAATTTGTTTTTTTAAGGACAAACCAGTGTGTCGTAGACCTCTATGTAACCTGCTCTTTAGTCTCATTATAGGTATGTTATAAGGATGGATATTTTACTTGGCTTTAGAATGTTTTTCAAGAAAACTAATTCTTAACTGATGAAGTTGTTGCTACTAAAATGCTTGTTTTCATCATGACGTCGTGCGCTTCTAAATTAATCATCATTTTCGTTGTAGAAAAATGGAGTGAATTTATATTAGTCTTGGAAACTAATAATAGCATTGTAAATTTATGAGATGATTTTAACAGAAAAATTATAGAAGAATATAGTTATTTTAATTGTAATATTACTAACTGTAGGGTGAGGCGGGGGTCCTGTTGTGGTGAACTGTTATAGCTTGTTACTCAGTTTCTTTTTGATCATTTTCTCGGTCTCTG
The DNA here is from genome assembly GCA_902729485.2 of Mus minutoides. Lineage (NCBI taxonomy): Eukaryota > Metazoa > Chordata > Mammalia > Rodentia > Muridae > Mus > Mus minutoides. The sequence goes on along the minus strand of LR756426.1, from coordinate 42,666 downwards.
AGGTGAAGCGAGTTATTAATTGAATCTGTAAACTCACATATGCATATTGTATATGTGTAGCGATGTGATCACACTGTCTTGGAATTACATTAAACTGTTTGGAATCACTGAACTTTGTCTAGCAGCTTCCTTAGCCAAGCCTCACTAGGGGGCGCCATTGCAAGTAACTGCTCCCTGACTCTGAAAGGAGTCACAGCTACCCTTCACACACACTGAAAATAGAGCTTTCCGCATGCTGGAGAGAGGTGGGCCTGTGGTCATTTCACTGCCAATCCTGTGCTAAGTCTCCTGGATCCCCATTGCCTCTCAAGCTACACTGACCCGATCTGTACCCACATTCCTTCCCTGAGACCCGAGGCACGGCTGTCCTGTGAGCTTGCCAGCATCCCTCCCTGGCCTACATCCTGCTTCTTCACCCACAACAGCAAGACAACGTCGGTGTGGCACAGCCCCATTGCCAGGGCTGCTGTCCCCACTAGAGCCTCATCCAGGCCTGCCTCCACCTACCCACCTCCCCCTAACACACCCCACCTCAGAAAGCCTAGAAGATGTCACAGCTCCTGGCTTCCGTGATTTTGTTGTTTGGGTTTTGGCTGTTCCCCTTTTCCCAGCCCGTAAAACCCCATTGCATTCGGGCTCAAGAATTTGCCTCTCCCATGGATTTCCTATGCGAGCAGCCATTCATGGTTTGTCCTTTTAGGCTTGGCTTATTTTAATGAATAATGTTTTTAGGTTCGTACATGTTATAGAGTGGATCAGAATTTCCTTTTGCAGACAGAATAGTATTCCATTACAGGAACATAGCACACTTTGGATGAACATCCACCCTGCTTTCCCCTGTAGCTTTTCTAACACCACTGGGAACTTGGGAGAGCAAAATTCTCTTCAAACCCCTGCTTTTGGTTCTTCCCCATATGTCTTACAGAGGTGGGACTACTGGGTCACATGACAACTTTATGTTAACTTAAAGAGCCATCATAGTGTCCCCATGGGGACTCAGTGTACAGCTTCCATGTTCTCCTAGGCACTCTCATCCTGGCCCCCCAGGATCTTCTGCCTCCAGCTCTTCCGTGCTCCCTATTCTTCCTCACCACTGGCCCTTAACTTCCCTTCAGTCTTCTCACCTCTGACCTCTGGAGCTGCATGCATTGTTCCCAACAGTGCTCCTTCTGTGGATCCACTCAGCTACCCAACTGATAGAAAAGTACAGCTATATGGACTGGAAGGAAGAGGAGCCCTTTAGAGGTTGGAGCCAGCTTGTGTTCAATGGGTAAGACACGTGAACAGCTAAGGTCCCAGTACCCAGCTCCTGAGACCTGTTGGAGCAGACCCCCACACTGGATCGTCCATACAGACCACTGACCTAGCAGATCCGCTGGCCCCATAGACCACTGACCCTGTAGACCACTGACCCAGCAGACCAAGGACCCTGCAGACAACTGTAGACAACTGACCCAGCAGACCACTGAGCCAACAGGCCCCTAACTAGGAAGACTCCCAATACTAGATTCCCAACCTCTTCAGCTATGCAGACAAGTGGCCTGTGGCTTTAACCTGGTCCCCTGTAATCCAGACTCCTGGGACTGATAAGAGACATGCCCCCTTTTCGCTGACTTACCTCCCTGGATTCCTGCCCTCCAGGGTAAACTGGAGAAGCCCACCCACAGCTTCCTCAACCCCAGCTCCTCTCCAGCCCTGGGAGTCGGCCTCAGCGCTATATTTTCTTCCATGTCCTGGCCACATAGCTTGAAGCTGCAGCAGCTGTACTACCCAGCAGCAACCCAGCCTCCACCTGTAGAAGCAGCTCAGTACAGCTCAACTCTCCCCTCACCCCTGCACTGAGACCATCTCCCACCATTCATTTATTGACTGATTGATTTGGGGGTACTTGGATTTGAACACAGGCCTTGAGCATGCTAATCACTCTACTGCTAAGTATACCCCCAACTCTTCTTTTTTTTGAATGTTGAGACAGGGTCTTGCTAATTTACTCAATCTGGCCTCAAACTCACCAGAGCCCAACTAGGCCTTGAAGTTGTGATCCTCCTGCCTCAGCTTCCCCAAGTAGCTAGAATGACAGGCATATGCCAACAGACTTGGCTCACCATTTCCTAAATACTTGACCCACTTAAACTCATAAAGAGTTGCCATATGGGTCTCTGCTTTTTTTTTAAGATGTATTTATTTTGTGTATGTGAGCATACTGTAGCTGTCTTCATGCACACCAGAAGAGGGTGTCAGATCCCATTACAGATGGTTGTGAGCCACCATGCAGCTGCTGAGACTTGAACTCAGGACCTCTGGAAGAGCAGTCAGTGAGTGCTCTTAACCGCTGGGCCGTCTCTCCAGCCCCACGTGGGTCTCTTCTATGCATCTGATGGCACTTCTAAAACAATGCTGGACTCCAAGTAGGACACATGACACCTCTATGTGTCTTAGATTGTTCCTGTGGGGTGTTGGGTCTTGTGACAGCAGCTCTCTCAGAATCTTTACCCATAGACCAGGACTGCTTGTGAGGGGAACACTTAATTCCTAATAGGTGGAAGGCCAGAGGCAGAGGGTTATGCTGATGCCTGGAAGCAGCCTCTCTGCGTGGGGGAAAGACAGCCTCATGGTTTGATCCCAGGCCCCACTGTCTTCTGGCCTCCAGAAACCCAACAAGGCAGATGCGCTCTACACACATGCACTAAAATGCAATCATGTTTTTGAAACATATAAAATATAATGTGTGGCTGTCCAGGTGAGGCTTGAATAAAACTTGGACCAAGATGAAACACTAAAACTCAGCCAAATGACTCCAAGTTTCCAGAAGAGTGACAAGAAGAAGATAGTGGAAGTTGGGGGAGGGGGAGCTGGCACTGCTGCCTTGCAACAAAGTCTGGGGGGCTGTTTTGTTGTTCTTTTATTTTTATTTTTATTTTTTCTTCTCAGCGAGGCTTTATAAGAGGTAAAATTAGTCAGGAATCAGCTGGACATGGTGTTGAATGCATGGACAGCAGGCTGTGTGGTCGGTCCAAATCAGGTTCAACTCCAGGACCTGTTCTTTATCCCTATGTAATCTGGAAAGTCCCCAGGCCACTGGTGCTTCTTCAATATATTACCCGGGAATAAAGTTATATGTGCAGATTGGCCAGACAACGCCCCAAACCCTTCTCATTGTATCGAGCCATTGAAAGTATTGGTTTGTTATTGCTATTGGAAGGGAGTTCCTTCTTCAATTAAAAAAAAAAATCTAGGGCTGGTGAGATGGCTCAGCGGATAAGAGCACCTGACTGCTCTTCCGAAGGTGATAAGTTCAAATCCCGGCATCCACATGGTGGCTCACAACCATCTGTAACGAGATCTGGCTCCCTCTTCTGGAATGTCTGAGGACAGCTACAGTGTACTTACATATAATAAATAAAATAAATCTTTAAAAAAAAAAAATCTAAAAGAAGGGTCACTAAGATGGTTCAGTGGTTAAAGGGCACCTGCTGCCAAGCCTGAGGACCTGGGTTTGATCCCAGGCCCCACTGTCTTCTGGCCTCCAGAAACCCAACAAGGCAGATGCGCTCTACACACATGCACTAAAATGCAATCATGTTTTTGAAACATATAAAATATAATGTGTGGCTGTCCAGGTGAAGGCTTGAATAAAACTTGGACCAAGATGAAACACTAAAACTCAGCCAAATGACTCCAAGTTCCCAGAAGAGTGACAAGAAGAAGATAGTGGAAGTTGGGGGAGGGGGAGCTGGCACTGCTGCCTTGCAACAAAGTCTGGGGGGCTGTTTTGTTGTTCTTTTATTTTTATTTTTATTTTTATTTTTTCTTCTCAGCGAGGCTTTATAAGAGGTAAAATTAGTCAGGAATCAGCTGGACATGGTGTTGAATGCTTTTAATCTCAGCACTGCAGAGGCTGAGCACAAGGCCAGCCTGGGCTCCAGGAGGAGGAGCAGTGGGCACAAGTCTATTTCAAAGTAAGTAAAGGAAAATTAAATTCAAAATGTGAAGGAATGTGGGAGTAAAAAGGCTCTACCAGGAAAAGAAGGCAGGTGCGACTTACAATCCCAGCACTCAGGAAGCTAAGGCAGGAGGATCACCAAGAGTTCAAGGCCAGCCTGGGCTACATAAGACTGTGGAGAGTTGGTGCAGGAAGGAGGAGAAGGGGAGGAAGAGAAAGATTTTTAAAAATGAATATAGCAGAAAAAATTCAACCGAACGAATGAACTGGGCTCCCCGGACATGTCAGGATTGCAGTATGGCTGCTGCCTGTGTGTGTCTTTTCCAGTTCCTTGAAGACTGTACCAATAGGTTAACAGCAGAGCATAAACAGAGCCAATGAGGAAGGAAAAAAAGAAAAAGAAAGAAACCTGGGAAGGGATTTTGATGAGATGCAGATGATCAAAAGCATATTGCATCTCTGAGGAGATAACATTGCCATGGGAACCTCGCCCTGGCACTGCAGTTTAGGAATGTTTCCTGTTGTTTGCTTCTGCTCCCAGAACACTCAGACTGGCTGATAGCTAGAGCCAGGCAGCCTACACACTGACATCAACAGAACAGAAAGACTCTGCAGAGGATAGGAGACCCCTCAGCATAGCATGCAAAGGAGCAAAGAAGAGCCCCCCCACACACACACACACACCCAAGGGAAGAGAGTCAGAGCCACTGAGGAAATCTCTGGCCTGGCCTCTCCAGCATCTGGATCTCACACCCTAGGGGAATGGATTTCAGGACTCTGTAAGCCAGTGGATTGTCAATGGGCATCCCTTTTGTAACTATCCTGCCTCTAGCCTCTTTTACACTAAATAGGGGCATGGTGGCACATGCCCATCTCTGAGTTCGAGGCCAGCCTGTTCTACTGAGTGAGTTCCAGGATAGCCAGGGCTACACAGAGAAACCCTGTCTGGAGGGGAAAACAACAATAAAAAGACCAGATGGACGGTAGACAGACAGATGGGGTTTTATGTCCAAAAGAGTTTGGGTTTCGCTTCCCGTGGGGGCTATGGCAAGGGCAAGGAGGGTTTGTCTCTGCTGCAGAGGTGGCTAGGTGGTTAAGAGCACTGACTTTTCTCCAAGAGGACCTGGGTTTGATTCTCAGCACCTATACGGGGTGGCTCACAAGTGTCTGTAACTTCAGTCCCAGGCAATCTGATTCCATTGTCTGGCCTCTGAAGGCATCCGTGCCCACAATGCTCACACAGACATGCAGGCCAAACACCCAGAGTCACAAAGTCATTCTACCCAAGAGTAAGGACACATGGGAGCCACCCGCACCGGTGAGAAGACACGAGGAACCACATCTGCCTTCGCCAGGATGACAGCTGAAAACCAGACAGACACTGTGGTGGTGAGAACCAGTCATGAGCCATAATAGCCCTTGGTTCAACATGATGGAAAAAAAAAAAAAAAAAAAAACTTAGAAGAGGCCCCAGAAACTTTTTTTTTCTCTCTCTCTCTACAATATTTTCATAGGGCTCAATGGCTTACAATGAGCACGAGCCAGAAGATGAGGCCACAGAGAGGCAGGATTATGGAAGATGCCAGTCTTATGAACTAGAGGTGTTGAGGAAGGAGTGGTCTCTGAAGGCTAAAAGCATCTGCAGGAGACCCAGAGCTCTGCTTTACAAAGGACAGTCTCCATAGGACCTACTCGGTGTGTGTACTTAGGAACGCCATGTGATGGAGATACAAGTGGAATTGCCTGTGGACATAAAGAGGTGTTTCCCTGAGGTGGCCCCCTCCTCAGCGACAGGCATACATAGACCAGCCTCCTCCTCAAAGCAAGCCAGCCAGAGGACACTGATGCAGAGGCCACAGAGGAGTATTAATTACTTACTGGCTTCTCTCCATAGCTTGCTCAGCCTGCTTTCTTATAGAACCCAGAACCATCTGCCCAGTGATGGCACCACGAGCAGTGGGCTGGGCCCTCCCCCATTAATCAGCCCTCCCCCATTAATCACTAATTAAGAAAGTTCCCTACAGGCTTGCCTACAGCCCCATCTTATGAAAGCATTTTCTCAGTTGACGTTCCATCCACTTAGATGACTCTAGTTTGTGTCAAGTTGACAAAAGACTAGCCAGCACGATAGGTATGAATAAGCATTTGCCATGTTGAGTCAGATATTAACAAAGGTACCAGAATGGAGTCCACCCTGCGCACAGCCACCACCAGTATTAAATGAGGCCTGACTGGGAAATGTCTTCCATTTTGTTTCCTATTTTTTTTTCACCCTAGGTTCCAACCACAATGCGGCCTGTCACACTGGGACAAGTGCATCTTTCTGGTGGCCCCTCTGCCCCTCTGCTCATCCCCAAGCTGCGACCCTGGAACAAATGCCAGCAGACTCAGAGATGCAGTCATGTCTTTATTCCATTAGTGACCAATAGGACAGCACCACAGCACAGCAGGGGTCCTGCCTGAGGACCCTGGGAAGGCAGGGAGGGCAGAGAGAGCAGCCTCCAGCCCTGGGCTATTCTCTCCAAGGTGTGGAGGAAGCTGTGCCTGCCTGTCTCACCAAGCAGTCTCAGAGAAGCCACCGGGGCGGGCAGGAGGCTGGGCCAGAAGTCATATAACCCGCGTCGCCCCATCTGTCCAGAAGCACCGGGGCTGCAGGGAGGGAGGGTTCCAGGCAGAGCCAAGGAAGGGCGACCCGCTAAGAAGAGCCTGCGTGTGTGTTGTGTATGTGTGTGTACATGCGTGTACACGTGTGTGCTTGTGTGTATGGGGCAAGATGTCTACACTACTTAGCATATGAGATATAACTGCTAGGCCACAGGACCTGCCTGGGGACAAGAGGGACCAGGAACCAAGGCCTTTCAGAGCTCTGGAGCCTGAAAGGGGACAGTGGCAGAGGCCACCCTCCCCACTACTTCCATTCAGAGAGGGTGGCGGCTCCTGTTGGAAGCAGGTTGTGGAACGGACACTGCCCTTAGGCCTGGGCACAGGGGCCACCTCCGGCCTGAGCCACATCACGTGTAGGCCATCTTGCTGCATACCCAGGGACGGGTCGTCAGACACTCCGTTGACACCAGCCTGGTGGGCTCCACAAAGACACACTCCCCCATACCCGAGATAGTGAATCTGTGGTAGAAGAGAAAAGAGCAAGTGCTCGAATGCAGCCCATCATAGATGCTCCCATGCAGCCCATCATAGATGCTCCCATGCAGCCCATCACAGATGCTCCCATGCAGCCCATCACAGGTGCTCCCATGCAGCCCATCACAGGTGCTCCCATGCAGCCCATTACAGGTGCTCCCATGCAGCCCATCACAGGTGCTACCATGAAGCCCATCACAGGTGCTCCCATGTAGCCCATCACAGGTGCTCCCATGAAGCCCATCACAGGTGCTCTCAGGTAGTCAGTCCTAAGGGCCCTTTGGCCTGTCCTTCCTCCCTCAAGGCATCATGGCAGTATCTTCCAAGACAGACTTCCGCTGACTGTGCTCCGGCCCCTGGAATTGCTTCACACACACACACACACACACACACACACACACACACACACACACATCTCCCTGTCTTCTGTGCTCTGTTTCTATCCTTCCAGGATCCGCTCTGAGGTGCCTAGTTCAAAGCCACCCTCTACCCACCTTACCTCCCCCAGAGCACTGTTTGCACCAAGGGGCACCTTTCATTGTCCCTCGAAGCTGTGTGTGTCCCTACCGGTCCCCAATGCAGCCAGCTTCTAAACAGGATGCAGGCTCTCTACCCTACTCATGTAGGCACTCTGACAGCACAATGTCAGGAAACACTGGCTAAATTAAGTCATCCTCGCAGGGAGTGACAAACAGCCCTAGTAATGGGTCACACTGGAAGAAAGGGGTCATATAGCTTACAATCCATCAAACCACACACAGCCCTGGGAGCACGACATAGAAACCACACTGTTGACCCAGTCTGCTCCCTGGGAGCTGAGAGGGTGTTGACCCAAGTGCAAGATTCCTGCCCAGTGGTCAGCCCTGGAGAGACCCTAGACTCCAGAACTCTCTGGAACACTAACAGCAGAAAGTTTCCAGAAAGGCAAAAGAAAAGTTCTTGTGGCTGGCGAGATGGTTCAGTGGGTAAGAGCACTGACTGCTCTTCAGAAGGTCCTGAGTTCAAATCCCAGCAACCACATGGTGGCTCACAACCACCCGTAATAAGATCTGATGCCCTCTTCTGGTGTGTCTGAAGTCAGCTACAGCATACTTATGTATAATTATAAATAAATCTGGGCTGGAGTGAGCAGGGACTGAGCGAGCAGAGTTGACCAGAGCTAGCTGGGCTGACCAGAGCGAGTAGAGGTCCTAAAAATTCAATTCCCAACAACCACATGAAGGCTCACAACCATCTGTACAGCTACAGTGTATTCACATACATAAAATAAATAAATAAATCTTGAAGGAAGGAAAGGAAAGGAAAGGAAAGGAAAGGAAAGGAAAGGAAAGGAAAGGAAAGGAAAGGAAAGGAAAGGAAAGGAAAGGAAAGGAAAGGAAAGGAAAGGAAAGAAAGGTTCTTTCAAGGTCTAGGCTGAGAGAAAAGAAAAGACACAGAGGGGCTAGAGGGGTGGTGCCCAAAGCAACAGGAAGGGGGGCTGGCTGACACTAGCCTTGATGGGCCACATTCATCACCAGCCCTGTGCCAGGGCTCAACTCCTGGGGATACTCTTCCCATCACCCGCAGCTATGCTTCTTCCGAGCTGGCATCCTAGGGCGCACTGGTCCCTAGAGTCCGGACTAGAAGCTGAAGTTTCCCAGAAGTGACTTGCTTGTCCCTAAGCCTACCCAGCCACCCACCCACACACACCTACACTACCATCCTCCCCACTGCCCAAGACCATGGCCACATCACTTGGGCAATACAGACACAGTGCCACAGTGCACCCAACACCTCCCCTCGGGCACTGTGCCAGAAGATGCTATCACAGTGGGCAGTTGGCAACCGTGGACAACCAGTCAGCAACTGCGTTCAGAGCTGTTTTCCATAGCACAATACATTTGGGGCTCGCTACCTACAGAAGCCACACCTTCCATCATCCCTTGAAACCAGGTATGGACACGTGACTAAGTTCTGGCCAATTGGACTGGCATAGACCGGGTAGTCACAGACAGAGGGCGTCTGCACCTCTCACTGTGAAGCTCTGTGTACAGCAAAGCCACCGAATCAGCCTGGTCTTAGGGGAAGATCAAGCCCCAGACTCCTACTTTACCCTAGAGACCTGGAATCTTTAGCTAGTACAAAGCCGTGTGTGTCTCTCTCTGAGAGGGGCCTTGAGGGCTTACACCTTCCCTAGCTAAGCTCATCTCTCTCCCAGGAAATGGAGCCTCAGCTCACGTGTCTGGGTCAAACGGGTCCCCATTGACCCAGTGGAAGTCGTCGCCAACTCTGCGCAGACCGATCCAGGGCTCCCTCCGTGTGAACTTGAACATAAATTCCTGCAAAAGGAAAGAGAGAAACCCGGGCATGGGGTGCAGTTTTGCCACCTGGGCATTGGCCCAAGCCAAGGCTTGGACTGGGAGGGATGGAGAGGGTGTGTCGCTTTGATGGAAAGATGAGCATCCTGGACCATCACGCTGCTGGAGCACGACTGTAATAGCTTCCACGGATGTCCACAACAGCCTAAAAAGAGTCCCATCCTCCAGCCTGCCTTGGCTGTGAAGCTGGGAGTTCAGAGGTGGCCCACTGAATATGTTAGATTCCTGGTCAAATCTCACCCCTGATAGGTTATTCCCCACCTCTACTTCTGAATTCGCCCTCTTGAGACTGAGTTAGCCCAGCCAACCAGCCTTGGATGATGGCCTGGAGGAGAGGGGTTCGAGTGTTCGGACCCAGGGGATTCCTGTATACCCATGGCTGTGAGGTGGCTAAGTGACTGCAGACAGGCACACAGCGGGTCATTCTACTTGAATGTGGGTGTCCCATTAGAGTCAGTCATGGGCCTGAGGGTCCCTGCTTCTGACCACGTGCTCACCAGTTCCTTCTGGCTTTGGATCACGGCCAGCGCCGCCTCATGTGTATGGCAGTACTGCCTTCCCGTATTCCAGTCCCTAGGCTCCTCCGAGAAGTAGTAGCATTTCCTTCCGTAGAGCAGCCAGTCGTCCGGGCAGGGTGTCTCACACTTGATGCAGCCCTTGGAAGCTTGGAGAAGGGGAAGTGGGCTGAGGTTCGTGAGAGTGCCTGCCCACAGCCCTGTTCCCAGCATGCCCCAGAATCTTCCCACAGCTCTCTCCATCTCTCTGGACCTCAATGCCCTTCAGAGACACTGCTGATGTCTCTGTGCCTCAGGGAGGGCTCCAGATGAAATGGACAAGAAGGGGGGTGCTGAGGAAGCTGACCAGTGTGTCACTGTGGGGAACGGTACAGGGGCAAGCACAAATTAAGATCTCTCCTAACCCTAAAATCCCAGATCAGGAACGGACCTGAAAGCCACATCTCGGCAGCCAGGGTAGGACCTGGCAGGACTGCATGCCACTCCCATAAGCAGGCTCGCACTCGACAGCTAGCTCTATAACCCTGCTTATCACTGAACCTCTAGGAAATTCCTTTTACAATTTGAGTCATGGGTTGGGGAGATAGCTCAGTGAGTAAAGACGGTCCAAGCCTAACTACCTGAGCCACATCCCTGGGACCACAAAGTGAGAGAACAAACTGCAAATTGAGTGTGTGTGTGTGTGTGTGTGTGTGTGTGTGTGTGTGTGTGTGTGTGTGTGTTTCAATTGGGGAATGGAGAGATGGCCTGAGGTTAAGAGACCTTGCTGTTCTTCCAAACAATCTGGGTTCAATTCCCAGCACTTACATAGCAGCTCAAACCTGTCTGCAACTCCAGTTCTAGGGACCCCCATGCCATCTTCAGGCTTCTGTAGCACACAGATACACAAAGACACACAAATACACTCACACAGACATATACAGACATACTCACACACATAGACAGACACACTACAGACAGACGGACAGACACATACTCACAGACATACACATACTCACAGACATGCACATAGATATATACACAGGCACACTCATACACATACATACACACACAGGTATGCTCATACATACACACACAGAGGCATTCACATACAGACACTCACATACAAACACAGACACACACACAGAGACATACACACAGACACACTCATATACACACAGACATACAGACATACATGTGCATACATACATACACACATAGACATACATACAGACAAACACAGATACACATACACAGATATAAATACACTCAGATACACTCTCACACACAGAGACATACGCACACACATACACTGTCTGTCTGTCTGTCTGTCTGTCTGTCTGTCTCCAGAAAGCCATTCCAAATGTTCATCAGTCTTCCAAGACCTGTCTCTTGGGCTCATTTGAGGTTTGGCTTCACTCTTTAGCCCTGGCTGGCCAGGACCTCACTATGCAGACCCAGCTGGCCTCAAAATCACAGAGATCTGCTTGCCTCTGCCTTCTAAGTTCAGGGATTAAAAGCATGAGCCACAATGTCTGGCTCATTAGAAGTTTTGAAGGTAAGTTTTAGTTTTGGATTTTGACACTCTCATGTAGCCAAAGCTGACTTCAAATTCTCTAAGGCTGACCTTGAACTCCCGATCATCCGACATATCCATCTCCAGTTCTAGGGTAACAGGTGTGTGCCACTATGCAGACCTTAAAGGTAAATTTTAACCTTGACTTTTCTCTATCCATTGTATGGAGTTGTGCTAACTTCAAGTTCCATGAACATTTGTTTATTTATTTCTTCATACAAATCAATAATTAAAATACCAAGTAAGATAGGGCCGAGAATACACTATATTACCCAAGGAGCTACACTGTCCTGGGGACCTACCGCCCCATGGACACAGACTCCCTACTGGACACTCTCTGGACACACCTGCTCGCTGACACCGATCCACTTGGGAGTACTGGCTGTGATGTGGTGACCTCCCTGGGTTCTCCTGAGAAACAGCTGAGGTTTGCTAGAACTGAACCAGCAGACATTCCCTGACCTGACCTCCTGATCCAGGACAAGAACAAAGGAAAGGTAATTCCTCTTGTAGCCTTATTCTAGGCAAAGTCAATCTGGTCCAGTAGCTAGCTACTCGGTCTGTTTGCAAACACACCCAGGCCCTCTGCTTCTCAAACAAGCTGGACAAGGGAGACCTTGATAGGCACTGAGAGTGTCAGTGGGGTTCCACTGTTTTAATGAGCCTACCTACTCCTGCTCTAACTGCTTCCTAAAGACCAAAGAGCCTGGAGAGATGGCTCAGCGGCTAAAAGCACAGGCTGCTCTTGCTGAGAATCTGAGTTTGGTTCCCAGCACCCATATCAGCAGATAAAATAATAAAAATAAAATCCTTAAAGGTTGAAGACAAGGAGGGTGTGGATGCAGTTCAGTTGAAGCAGTCACGGGGCCTTGAGTCTAGCAATCCATAAGCCGGGTGCGGTGGCACTCCGTTCAGAGCCTCCAATGTCCCTCTGGCTTCTGGAGTCCAGTACCAGGCAGCCCTCCATGCTTGCTTTAAAATGTTTCCTCTGTAGCGACCAGAGTATTCCACTCCAAAGCATGTCTTTTGGCATAAGGGTGACTTTGAGCTGGATACAACTAAGAATCAGCAAACACAGCCTCCCACCTCGTTCCCTATCTACCTGCCTACCCTAGCCACACCAACAGCACTTAGTCTAGGATCTTACATGTAACACGGTTCGATAAGTGTTTGTTGAATAAATGTGACATTTAAAGTCTCATATCTCCAAATTATCACCTCCAAGAGGCACTAGCTGCCTAGCTCCTCATGCCCACAGCACTTCCGAACTAATTCCTTGGTACCTCTGCTTCCTGTGTGGACGGTGAAGGGGATGTTAGACTACAATTATATTATTAACCTACACTCAATTTCTAATTTACTATCCCCCATACACCCCCAAATTCCTGATATGTGGGGGAATTTACCCAGCTAGACACAGGGGGACTATGTGTGCAGAAACCACACTGCTGACACTCTGTGACATGCACACTCACCCAGGATGCTCATCACCACCAGAATGGCAAACAGGAGGACTGCAATGGCTCCCAGCAGAAGGCGTGTGGTGGTGTCTAAGGAGAAGACAGACTCGTTAGTATCGGCTGCCACCCAGTTGCCAGGTCCTAACAGCCAGAGCCTTATGTGGTGGTGAAGTGGAAACTTGGGGTTTCTTTGGAAAGTCGTTTGGATGGTGTTTTGCTGGGGCAAACACGTAGAGGAGTGTTTAAAGTGGACACAGGTGAAAGGCTAAGGCAGACTCAAGAAGGAATCTTTCACTGAAGCAGACACAGGAGAGAGGATGTCTGCTAGAGCAAGCATGTGAAAGGACACATGATGAAGGATTCTTTGCTAACGAGAGGCATGTTATCAGTCCGTCTTACATTGCGTAGTTGAGCTGCCTAATGCAATTGATGCCATAGAGAGAAATGCACCATAAAACTAATAGTGCTGTGCTGCAGTTTGTTGCTGCTTCCAAGGATTTGGGATGATTGGATGCACGTGCTGAGGCAAAGCACGTGGAGGTCACGTGATGTTTGGAGAGCATAAATAGGACTCCAATGAGTGATGGAGATAGAGCTTGGCCTGCTAGTACAGCTAGCTGTGCAATGCTTGTGGCTCTCACATCTTCACTGATCTCCACTTCCCTGAGTGAAGCACAGCTGAGAACTTCTCCTGGCATTCCTCCTGGTCCCTCCTGATTACTGGAGCCAAGGATGGGGCCTGGCTGTAGCTGTTGGGTCATGTCACCACTGCCTAATGGGACTCTATTAAACTAGATTGCTGGTGCATCCGTGAGGTGTTTGTAAGTGGATCGAGCTGCCACTGCCTGCTGACCTGTGAAATGAATTGCTGATTTCCCAGACAACACAGATGAGAGTTAGTCCAAAGAACCTTTTTTTTTTAAAGATTTATTTTATTTATTATATGTAAGTACACTGTAGCTGTCTTCAGACACTCCAGAAGAGGGCGCCAGATCTCGTTACAGATGGTTGTGAGCCACCATGTGGATGCTGGGATTTGAACTTATCACCTTCGGAAGAGCAGTCGGGTGCTCTTACCCGCCGAGCCATCTCACCAGCCCCCCAAAGAACCTTTCTAAACAGGTCCACTTACCCCACTACCTCCAGGGTGGGGGGGGGTGGCTACAAGGGAGGTTAAAGTGTTTAAGAACCATCATTAAAAGTAGGATTTGAAAAAAAATTAAAGAGTGGAACTGAGCACTGGCTGGAATCAGACCTCAGGGTAACTGTGGTGGTGCTGTGGCCCCAGGTCTGTCATCCCTCCTGCCCCCAGCCTTCTTCCATGGCAGTCACAGCTTTCTGACCTAGATGCTCGTCGTTTGCCCTATGACAGGATCCCTGTTCTCCAGGCCCTCCTCCTCCAGGCAGACCTCCTGACATCCGCCCACCCTATGCACCTGCCACCCACCCACACCTCCAGGCTTTCCTTATCTACTTTTATTTCCACTTAAGTTTTATTTTATTTTATTTTATTTTTTGAGAAAGGGTTTCTCTGTGGAGTCCTGGCTGTCCTAGAACTTACTCTGTGGACCAGGGTGACCTTGAACTCATAAGGATCTGCCTTCCTCTGCCACCCAAAGACCTGGAATAAAGGTATGTGCCACCACTGACTGACCTAACATTTTTTATCTTAATAAAGGAAGCCTTCTAGAACTAAAACATAGGGTCTTCTTTTTAAGATGGTATTATGATATGTAGATTTGTATCTTGTGAGATACATATAGCACATCATTGAATTCGCCATTTTAACCATTTTAAGTGCTCAATGAATAGCATTAAGTAGCCAGGCTATCCCCAATAATGTTTGCAAAACTTTCACCTCTGTAAGCAAAGGCTCCGTACCCACTAAACAGTAACTCCCTGCCCAAGTCCTAGTCACCATTACACTGATCTGTCCCTACCCATTTGCCTGTCCTGCTGATTTCACGAGTGTAATCTCACATTTCTGCTTTGGTACCAGGCCCACTTCACTTAGCATGTTTTCAAGACTCGTCCATGCTGTGGCACGTAACAGAACCGCGCTCCTTTCTGTGGTTCATTATCTCATTATATGGTCTATCTATCTGCAACGGTCAGCTTTAACATGACACAGGCTAAATCACCTGGGGAGAGCTTTTCAGTGAGGGATTGTCTAGATGCGGTTGGGCATGTCTATGGGGGATTGCCTTGACTGTGCTCATCACTGGGAGAAGAGCCATTGCCCTGCGGGTGGTGCTCTTCCCTGCTTCGGGCCCTGCTTCAATCATACAGGAGTGGAGTGCGTGTGCTGAGGGATAAGCATGCATGCATCTATTTCTCTCTGCCCTTGATTGTGGATGTGACCAGCTGCTTCAAGCTTTGGTCTTGACTTCCCTGCTATGATGCACTAGAGCCTGAGCCGTGACCTAAAATAGATCCTTTCACCAGGAGTTATGGAAGACTCTGTCTGTCTGTCTGTCTGTCTGTCTCTCTGTGTGTGCATGTGTGTATGTGTAGTGTGTGTGTTTGTGTAATTAGTAACTGCAGGGGCCAGAAGACAGTGAATAACATACACGGTGGACAAATCTGTTGGAGCCCTGGCTTCCAGTTCTTTGGGAGTACAGGCCTAGGGGCATAACTGCTGCATAATGTTTACAACATTTTACATTTCTATCAGCAATCCTGCAGGGGTCCAGTTTCTCCACTTGCCGGCACCCGCTGGTTTCCCTTTCTCGTTATTGTCTGCTTATTGTTACAGTTATCGGTAAATATCGGTAAAGTACTTGGAGTTATGGGTGCCCCTTCTAAACTTTTTGGCTTGGCATTTTCTACTGTCTTGACCATTAAATGTACAGATACATTGGTGGGCCTCACGTTGGTGCTTATGAATCAGCATATGAGTATAGGGAGGAAATTGCATTCAATCCAAAGCAACCATCTCGAAGATGTGGCATCTGGACCCTTCTGACCTGCTCTGGTCTGACTGGTCACCAGCTGCCAGCCTGGCTGGAGTCTCCCTGAGCTAGTGGCCTGACAGTTTCTCTACCAGGATTCGGTGTTGGTTTCCTCTTCTTCCTCTCCCATGTCTGCTCTTTTGTCGTTTGCTCCTACATCTTGATAAAGCATCTATCTCAGTGCCTGCCCCCCGCGCCCCCAGGAACTACAACAGGGGCAGAAAGATGACTGCATTGTCAAGGCTGTGAACTGTTCGCACAGAAGACTTGAATTCAATTTCAGCACCCAACTCAGGTGGCTCACAGCCACCAGTAACTCCAGATCCAGATCCAACTCCCTCTTCTGGCATCTGCAGATACTGCCTGTGCAAATGTGTGTGTGTGTGTGTGTGTGCGCGCGCACTCACGCATGGGCCATAACTCCAAACAAATTTTATTAATACCCATGATGAATAGTACACTGGGCTAAGTATTATAGATTGGAAATCATTCTTCAGAACTTTAACACAAACACTTCTTTTGGAAGGCCTAGTTCTCTGTTTTCATGAGACATTTTATTTCAACCTCTTAATTTGCTTCTACCCAAGAATTCCATTTTGCATGTCACAGTTGTTGGTCACAGATATTTCTGTCTACTCTAGTGGGCAACTGATAGTCCCCTTCAACCTGGACATTCATATCCTTCAGTGCCAAAAAGAAAAAATTAATTATATTATTGATTATTTTTTTTCTCTTTCTTTCTCTGATTTCCTTCTGAAAGTCAGTCTTCAAATGTTTGGGATCTTGGATTGGTCTTCCTCTTTCTTTTCTCCCTCCTCTTCCTCTTCTTCTTCCCCCCCCCCCCCACTTCTTGTCTCTTTACCTCTTTGGTTTATTCCTGGGAGGATCTCTTCAATTCCATCCTCTCACCCTCTTACCAGGATTTTCTTTTCTGTAAGATAATTTAAGGCGTCTGGGGTTCACTCTAGCTGTGCCATGGTTGTCCTCTCTTAAAGCAACCTGTTCTTGTTGTAATGGCATAGTGCTTTCTCTGAAGATACTACTGAGAGTTATTTGACAAGAGGAGAGGGAAGAATATCTGTCCTCCCCCACAGAGTCTGAGCTTCTTTCAAAATGCTTATTCTGATTCCTGGAGGTGCTTGTATTGTTCACACTACGGCAGGGGGACTAAGGAGTTCACTGGAGCCTGAGTCCACTGTGGGAGCACAGCAGGGTCAACACTACACTCCTCTGGGGCCGATGCTGGGTTCCTCTAGGCTTTCCCTGGGCTGCCCAGGGATCTGTGCTGGGTTCCTCTGCACGATGCTACACTGGGCTATATCAGGATCCAACAGTACTTTCCTCCAGGGGGGTCTACGCTTACTTCTTCCGGAAATCTACACTGGGCTCCACCTATAGGGTCCTCACTAGGATTTTTTTTTGGGGGGGGGCTACAATGAATTCAGCTTGAGACCTATTTGGGGCTCCACCAGGGTTTACACTGTATTCCTGGGACCCAGTAGAGGCCTAGAAGGCTTCTCCAAGAGTCTTCATTAAGCTCCTCCAGGGATCTATACTCAATCCATTAGAAGCCTATGTTGGGCTCCATCAGGAGTCTACCCTGGGTTTCTCCAGAAGACTATGCTGGGTTCCTCTCAGGGACTAAGTTACATCTCTCAGAGGGTCTATGTTGAGCTCTGCTGGGGTCTACACTAGATTCCTCCAGGGGAGTACACTGAGTTCTTCCAGGGGTCTATGCTAGGGTTCTCCACTAGGGTTCTTCAGGGATCTATGCTGGAGTGTGCACTGGATTCCTTGAGCAGTCTACACTGGTTTCCTGTAGGGTCCAACCTGAGCTACAGCCAGAAACTCTGGCTGTGTGCACTGGGAGTCTGGGTGGGTGGCTTCAGGCAGTGCGAGGGCAGAGGCTCCTGGAACCCGGAGCTCTGGCTCAGTGCTTTTCTGTCCTCAGAGTAGACTCAGCCCAGTCCTGACTCCTGGAACTACGAAAAAATGCCACAGTGGAGAGCACAAGGCTGTGCATGCCTCCTCCTCCCTTTTCAAACCTGTGTACTGAGGACGTACAGTGTATCAGTTACGTACCGAGGACAAGGACACAGCATCCGAAACCACGTCCCAGGCTTCTCCGCCCCATTCTGGGGTGTGGACACATAACAAGTTACCAAGCATCTATTCTGTTTCGCGTCCTTCATCTCAGAATAAACCTCTCAGGTTTTTTATGAGGTATCAATGTCCACAAGGCCTTCCCTATCTGCAGGGCCATTTCGGCACACTCAACCAACTCCAGATCGAGATGAGAAAAACCTGCGTCAGTACTGAGCACATACAGACTTTCACGTCATGTTGCTCTTCCTTCAACAGTACAGAATGGCATCTAAGGAGCATTTACATTATGTTTGATATTAGAGTGAATCTGGAGATCTTTGAACCATATGAGACGTAGCAGATTCTATGCAAATATGCCGTTTGGACTCAAGCACTTGAGTATTCTTGGGCCTTGGGGTCTGATGAAGGTTCCAGGTCCTGGCGCCCTGTGGCTGCTGAGGGAGGGGATATGTCTCTGACATGGTGAGTTCTGTGCACCACCACTGTGACCACCAGCCTTAAGCTGCTGTATTAGAACTGTCTCGGGTTCCTTCGGGTTCCTATAGTAGGGCTCAACCATCACTTGGCACAGTTCAGACTGAAATGTAAAATACTCCACTGAATGCAGTGTCTTCAGATAGCCTTACAATTCATGTGGGTTGCAGGAACTCAGTAGAAAAGGACGGCCTGTACATGTAAACGCACCGTCACCAGAACTGAAGAGCCTCCTCTCTCCCTGCGGGGATGCTTCCTCTCAACACTGCAGTGTGGGCAGAAGGACACCGTTCACTGTCTGCCTCCCGGAGGCCTGGGGTAGGCAGTTGGAGTCATTTGTGGTGCCTGTTTCCCAAGAGCTCATAACTTAACTGCCATCACCTGAGTGGCTTCAGAAATAAGGTGTCCCCTCATAGTTATAAGACCCAGAAGTGCAAACGTGGAAGTGCTAGCAGAACCATGCTGCCTTTGAAGCCTCGGGGGAGCCTTGCTTGAGACATCCTGCCTCTGGTGCTCTGCTGAAAGCCCGTGACTTTATCACTTCATCCTCATTCATCCTTAGTGTGTGGCCTTCTAGGCTATGTCTGTGTGTGTCTAAGGACGCCAGTTCATACTGGATCGGGCCCACTGATTCCATTCTGGCTTCCTCTTAACTAATCATGCCAGCCAGAGCTACAGTTCCACCCGAGAGCACATTCTGTGGTTCTAGGAGTTAGGTCTAAGCAGGACTCCTGTGGTGTGAATACAGTTCTACTGTTCACAAGCAGCTAACTGGATAATCATCCCACTGTGCAGTGGCCCACCTATATGGTCTATATAATCTAGGGTTTACAGGTTCAGGCTATCTGGGCTTCTAAATGCATTCGTATTAGAAGACTGGAAAACATTGGCTCTTCATACCAGATAGATCCCACCCACCCACCCACCCCCTGCCCATGTCCTAAAAACGACCCATAGCTGACGTCTAAACCATCTGGGACACAGCCTACCCGGTGTAATCCTGCCTATTTAAAAATGTTCAGATGTGGAGCTTGGTAATTTTTTAAATTTTAGGTAGCTTTTGCCAAATGCATGAGTGTGGTTTTGATCAGGAAGTTGTGGGCTTGTGCCCTAATAAAAAAAAACTTTCAACATTAAAAATTCAGAATTGGTGACCACTGAGAAATCTATACAGCCTGAGGTATGCAGAGTCACTCTGTCCCCTCTCTTACCCAGAACACTGTGCCCCACTCTCAGTTCCAAAGCTAGAAATAGCCCTCTCTTGAATCACCTTGAGGGTTTTCAGACCCCAGCAGAGCACTCTGGGTCAGTTTTATCAGCTTTCACTGGGTGGAAGGCTGTGAGTCTTCACAGCCTTCATCAGGCCAACCTGTCTGGTTTCTGTTTACAGTGCTAACTGTTCACTGAGGATGGCCCTCTGGACCCCAGCCTTTGGACTGATGCTCTCCTCGAGCTGTGAGGAGGGAGGCACGGCAGACTCTTCTGAGAGGGCAAGAGAGGAGAGCTGTGTGCTCAGAAAGTGCAATCAGAGTCTCTCCAGTTAGCCCGTCTGAGCCCAGTGTCCTTGCTCACACAAGAAGGGAGACAAGCTTTTCCTAGCAGAGGAAAGCAAATCCCTTGGCGGTTTCAAGTGTTAGTGGCCGGCGTGTCCTTGAGTGAGATATTCAAAGCCCTCACTCTCCACATCCTCTCCAGGGCTGATCCACTCACTAAGGGTGGAGAGGATAGTCGAGGTGTAACCAAATCCACACCCTGCCCCATAGGTGGGGCCTCAGCTGCATGGGGCAAGGATGAGGGGGCAGGTGCCTTTAGGGGCTCAGCTATATCATTTCAGAAGCTTCTCTGGCTTTCTGTCAAGATAGGGGACAGACTAAGCAGAGGCTGCAGGCCCATTGGGCCCCCAGGAACACCCGTGAACTGAAGTGAGGGGCAAGCTCAACTCAAAGGACTCCATCCCAGTAGCTAGTCGTCCTTGCTCCCTGGACTCCTCACCCAGGCTGTTGGGCTCTATATTCAGGGAGCTGGGAAAGGAGCCACCACAACAGAGCCTACACTCCAGACCTTTCTCTGATTAGCACTGTGAGGTGGAAATCTTGCCATGATTCACAGACTAGAAGACTGGGGCTTAAATAAGTGAAGCCTACCAGCTGGGACGGTAGCTCATGCTGACCTCTGCACCTCACCAGACTGTTCTCGGATCTCTGTGAGGGCTGGATATGCCCAGGGCCTAAGATGGTGTCTTAGCACCATAGAAAGAACAAGTCAGCTTAAAGGTCCCATATGGTGGCAGCCACTGGTGAGAACAAGCCCCAAGCCCCGGGCTCTCCTCTTTGCATGGAGGTAGGGCACCAGCAGAACTAAAAGGTCCTATAGAACAGTCATCAGGCCAAGACACCAAGCACCCGAGAGCCATGGTGGGGGGTCGGAGGGGGGCTCTTATGTGCACCCGAGGCCAAAAGAGGAGCAATGGTGTCATCAGTTTTATCAGTGATGCTAGTTCAGATGACACAAGGCTGCACTACAAGAAGATGCCAAGAAGGGTGGTGTGCTGGATCACCACAGAGAGTGTCTTGCTTTCCTCTGTCCCAGGGTATGACAGTGGACAGGCAGGGTCAGTCAGCCGCACTGGCAGTAGGAAGGACAAGAGTCAATAGATTCAGGGCCAGAGATAAAGCCAGAGCCAGCCAGCCACACTTCCCTGAAATAGCCCTACCCAGTGCGGTTAAGGGTAAAGGTTAGTAGAGCTGACCCTTTCAAATACTTACCAAAAAAAGGAGAAGAAGAAGAAGAAGAAGAAGAAGAAGAAGAAGAAGAAGAAGAAGAAGAAGAAGAAGAAGAAGAAGAAGAAGAAGAAGAAGAAAGAGGGAGGAGGAAGAGGAAGAGAAGGAGGAGGAGGAGGAGGAGGAGGAGGAGGAGGAGGAGGAGGAGGAGGAGAAATACAGACTAGGGAGGGAGTGACATAAGAAATACCATTGGTAGGAGGCAAGCTTAGGTCCCTGGGAAAACCCAACCACTAACCAGAAACACTCATCCCAGAAGGGCTGGTTGGCCTTTAGCCCACCCAAGCTTCTAGTGGTCCTCTGTAATACCTTGCATCCAGGGAAACTGTGTCCTCACCTCTGTGGTTCCTACCCACTATTAGGCTTCCTTCGAGCCTGCACAGCCCTCCAAAGGCAATGCCTGGCCCTGGCACACAGACTTCAGCCAAAGGTTCTTCATGCTCTGCTACCCCATTGCCTATCTGGGCACAGGTGGCCTTACCTCTTCCAGGCCACCACCCACCTTCCTCACTGAGCAGCCTTCCACAGCAGGTCCTCCCCATGGAGATCTGCTGCCTTAACCCCTCGGCAGCGCCTTCAAACAAACAAAACAACAACAAACTTCTATAGCCTGGCCTGGGTGGTCCCTCAGATCTCTCGCTCATATGCTCTCTCTCCCTCCATCCCTCTTTTCGCATGCCCTCATCAGCACCCAGCACCCTAGGGTTCAGTTATCCACAAGGGACTGGCTAATTCCATCCACCTCCTGTCGTTCCTTGACCTGGTGCACCCTCTCCTGTCTGTTCCACGCCCCCAAAAGATCGCCTACTCTGAGATGCCCTCCTCTGACTCAGCCCCTAGTTAACGCTACCCAGTTCCTACTAGGCAGAAGCGTGAGAAGTACCTGGAAGCTGACCCCTCCCTGTGTCCAACTCCTGCATCTCCCGAGCAACACTCACCACTCGCTGGACGGACGTCAACCCAAGTTTCCTAAAAGGGTTTGTGAACTGAATGAAGTCTCTTCGCTCAGTGTCTTCTAGATAGCCTGAGGTCACTCTCTGAGCCAGTATAACATGAAGGAATTGGTGGCATCCAAGAATGGTTAGGAAGGTCCTCTGGGGTTTCCTCTCTATCAACCCCATCACCAGCAGGGCGCCCCCAGGGTGCAGGTAATCAAAGCTTTTGTTTTTATGAAGCACTAAATGTTTTCTCTACTAGAGATTCAGGCCGCCAAGAAGGTGCTTCACGTGGGACCCAACTAAGGTTTGGAGCATGAACCGTGCTCCAAGGTCAAAGAGAGATTTGGCAGCAAAGATTTATCAAAGCAGTGACCAGAGGTGGTCCCCAGGGGCCCCTTCCCACTCCCATAGTGACATCTGCCTGCCCTAGTACTAACGAATCCCCAGAT